>JAHTLZ010000129.1:30319897-30333342 GCA_023846285.1 Phrynocephalus versicolor | reverse complement strand
AAACAAACAAACAAACAAACAAACAAACAAACAAACAAACAAACAAATAAATAAATAAATAAATAAATAAATAAATAAATAAATAAATAAATAAGCAAGCAAGGACCTTTCTTCAATTGAAATTACTGAGTCATATTATAGTAATATTATAGTGATATTATAGTAATATTCACAATGTTTTTGTGAATTTTTAGTAGCCTAAGGGTATCACCTGTTTCACTTTTGCATTTGGTTTTTGTGATGGCCACATGTCTCCTCAACTTGTTTTGCTACAATTGCAAATACTGAGATACCAGGAATGAGCCCTCCATATGTGCCAAAGAAGAGGCAAATGGACCATCAACGGAGGCATGACAAGACTGCAACACTGGGTAATGGTGTTCCTTTTTATTTGATCCAATTGGCTACACCCAATCCACAAATGAAATGCATGGGCCTTCTGCACCAATCCCCCTCCCCTTTCCCTGGCAAGGCAGGGGCTATTAGCCTCAATAGCCACATTGAGGAGAGGTGTGAATGCGTGTACGTGAGTGCTGACATGTCCTTGGAAGGACTGGGACGATAAAAACACCTAGCTCCCTTCAGTTTGGATGCAGCCTAAGAACATCCAAGCTCTGACCCTCGACTGACTGTCTGGCTTTTTATCCATCTTGCCAAGGACCTTACATCTAAGAAATAACTCCTGACAAATCCATATTTTGCCATGCTATAACCTAGTGGTACTGCTCTGAGGAAGGGGGTTTCAGCCTTGAAATATTAGCAATGTTTTTGTGAATTTTCTAGTAGCCTAAAGGCATCACCTGTTCCACTTTTGTATTTGGTTTTTGTGATGGCTACATGGCTCCTCAAGTTGTTTTGCTTCAAGGCAAACAGGAAATCCTGCAACAGTGCGAGATCATTTAAATGAGATCTCAAACACTGATTTTCCACACCCAACAAGAACCAATTCTGCCCATTACTACAATAGAAGACACCAGTGCACTAGACTCTATGAAGAATATGAAGGCCCCCAGACATGTTGATCTGCCCACAACTATATATCTCCAACTCCAGCACTTGGAACTAAAGGAACTCCAAGACAACAGGACACCTTGGCTGACAGAATTCTTCAATGTCATAATAATAGCAGTTGTGTGCTAACTAAATATGTCAACAAACATATCAGTTTTCGTATTTAAGATCAAGGATGATCTAGCCATCTGTGCCAACTATTGCCCAATCTGTCTCCTGTCCCACACTATGAAGACATCTGAGAAAATTCTGGACTAGCACATTCACAACATTGTCCAACTCACCATCAATCAAATTGGCATCGTCAAAGGACATAGAATAACCAATGCTATTTTTGCAGCTCTTCAGTTCATAGAGAAACACCAAGAAATCCCTCCCCCCATCCATTGTTGCACATGACATTCCAAGACCTACAGAAGGCATTTTACCATGTCCCACATCATTGTTCTGGTATGTCCTCTATGACAATGGGATGATGGAATTACTCATCCACTGGGTTAAAATGCTATACAAGAACACCAACAACCATGTGTGATGTTCTGCTGGTCTCTCTAACTGTTTTCTGGTGATGGCTGACATGCTTTTCACTGCTGTTGCTCCTGTTTATATTAGTTATGTATACCATCACACAAGATCTACAGCAGAATCGTCTACTCCAACAATGTCATGCAATGTATTGCCACTAGGAACAAACTGCAGTGGCAAGTTCAGACATGGAATGACCACCTCCACCACTTTGGACTCTGTCTAAAGATCAAGAGTACCTAGAGACTGCTACCACCCATGAAAGTCTACAAATAAATAGACAAAATGTGAAGGTGGATATTGTCTAGTAGCTTGGCTCCTATCTCCAAAGCAATACTGGCATCAGTGGTAAAATGTGAACAAGGATGAATCAGCCTGGTTGCATTGGCAAGAACTCACTGTTGTGCTTTATAAAATACAAATGCCTATCTGTCTCAAATTTGAGATTTACAAAATGATTATCTGCCCTGTTGCACTGTATTGCACAGATAGAGAGCCATCTCCATGCCATGGAAATGCAAAGGCTCTGATGGATGTTAGATATCTCCCTACTTAACCATGTTACAAATACTATCCAATAGTAACTAGGTGTCATATCAATTACAGAGAAAATGAGAGAAGGCCAGCTTCACTGGCATGGATATGTTCTTAGAGTGCTACCTTCCACTGTTGCCAAAACTGTTTGCTACCTGAAAATTGATGGTGGCCACATGGGTGAACCTAACAGAGATGGCAGAATACTGTCAATAAGGACATGCAAATTGTTAGTCTGCATCCTGAAGATGTGGTTGTTTGGGCAAAGTATTGTTTCAGGGTCTGAAGAGCAGACCCCACACCTGTGAGAAAGCCCTAGGATTAAGAAGAAATATCACTGAGAGTAGCCCTTCTACCATATGAGTACTATAAAAAGCTAATAAATAAATAAATAAATAAATAAATAAATAAATAAATAGACATTGCTGTACACACATATAACTGTTCTTCCTGTGGAGGTCTCTCTCTCTCTCTCTCTGTGTGTGTGTGTGTGTGTGCACGCACGCGCGCACGCATGTGTGTGTGTGAGAGGAACTGCTTATAGGACTGCTGCTTCAGTTTACACAGGAGCAAACAGAATTCAGAGGAATAATCTGGTACCTATCTGGATGGATTCTGTTACAGAATTGCTGCTTTGTCTAACTGTTGATTATGTTGGGATTTAATTAAGCACTCCTCCATCTGCTGAACATGCTCACAGGCCTCCAACCTCTGACATGCATAGATGTATCAGTTTATTATTTCGAACTCACCTGATATCAACAGGTTTCAGGGAGGAAAACATGCAGTAGAAACATGGTAAGAGTGTTTGAAGCATTTGCATAGCTTTAAAATATTCCAACATTGCAAACACTTTAAAACACAGGAACAATGATAATGATGCTACAATTGATACTCTTCGCCATGCCGGGACTGCAGCTTTTTCAGTGTCATGATCATGAGCAATGCTGCCTTTGGATTCTAGGACGTGGTGCAAACAGTAGCTTTTCCACACTCTGACTCGAGGTCTCTTAGCTGGTTCTTTGGTAAGATTTCTGTACATTCCCATATGATGATGATCTACCCCGGGAGATATACAAACTCTGCTATGGTTGTGGCACTTTCCATGGAAGATTGAGCATGAAATCCACAGCAAAAAGCTACATGCAAATGCAAAATGTATGAAATCAATGGACCGTAGTTATTGCTGTTTTCATCCATTTCCACTGGCGGATGCAAAAGAGGAAAGTGAAAATAGATCTACTTAATGTAGCTCTGTGCAATAACCTATCTAGAGGGGATGATCCTAATGGCTTACAAGCCCTAAGGCATGAGAAAGTGGATGCTTTCATGCTTCATATAAATACTATATTACAACAAAATCCTTTTATTTAATATAGGTCTCTAAAAATATGTAGTCCGTTTAATAGATTCAAATGTGTCCTCTCTGAGTGTTATCATGTCTCCTGTTCATTTATTCCAAACAGTGGTATATTGTTTACTGCTGTCCATTATTTTATGTATATGAAGGCAAGGGATGAGTTACAGCATCTGTTCTCAGTAAAAGAGGCTTATAACTCTCAGAATTAGCCCACCACCATAGCTCCTTCCTATACCATCTGTAGGTGGCACTGCAAAGACATGCTAGAGCCAGCTGGCCAGTCCATCACTCTGGTGAATGGCAAATGCAGAAATGGGGAGAATGGAGCAAAATGGTAGCAGTTCAAATGGATAGCACAGGCAATGTGCAAGACTTTGCAGGGGAAAACAGCAGAATCAGCAAAGCCAAAGGTGATGGATCAGTCAGAGTGGACTTTTATTCTACACACACATGCACGCGTGCACACACACACTCACACACACAAATAATCTTGGTTCACAGCTCACAAAATCTGAGGAGCAGACTGGTTATACATTCAGATTTACAGTACTACACTGGCTAGAACAGTGTGAGAGGTGAAAACTAGGGATGGGTAGGAAACAAAAAACGAAATGCTGTTTTGTCATTTTGTTACATAACAAAATGAAATGAAATGAAATGAAATGAGGAAGCAGCATTTTGTTATAGATAAAACGAAACTGTCTTTTTTTCCATTGAAATGAATCATTTTGTTCCATAATTTCTGGCCCCCTGACGAGCTATCATTGGCTGGAGCCCTTTAAACCTGGCCCAGTCGGTACCAGGGGGACAACCTGGTACTGACTGGGCCAGGTTTAAAAGAGTCCAGCCATTGATAGAGTGACGGGAGCCCTCAGAAAATGGTCGGGCAGGCAGTTTATAGATTATAGGAGATGAAAGAACATATAGGAGCCTCAGGATCATTCTCTTGCACCTGTGCCATGCAGTTAAGAGCAAGAAGAAGCAACTCTGATGACAAGGGTTTTATCACCTTGCTGGGCATATGAAACATGCATCTATGAAAGAAAAAGGAGCTGTATGTTCTCTCATCTCAGTGGAACACCAGCTCAGCAGGACACCTTGTCATTAAGCAGCGGAGAACAAATTCTGTTTTCTTCTTATCAAAGTCTCTGTTATTTGTGCAAACCATCTCTCTCCGCACAAAACTGGCATCCTTTCACTAGACATGGGCACGACTTAGCGAAATTCCTGTTTCCGTTTCTGTTCCTCATTTCCGTTACGTAACGGAAAAGGAAACGACAATTACTCCGCCAGAACTCGAACTCGAACCGACGAACAAATAATTGGGTCTGATTTGTCGTTGTTGTTCCTGGCATTGCGGCGATCGCACAATGCCAAGTGGCACAGAAAAAAAGTTTTTAAAAGTTAAAAAAAAAACCGATTCCCGGCCAAAAAAGCAGGCGGAAATATGCCTGCCTGAGTGAGGGCACGTACCAGAGGGGTGGTTTCGGGGGGTCTCCGGCCTCCCCCCTCTCCTCCTGTCCTTCCTGGGCTGCTCTGGCGGAGTAGCCGCCGGCAGCGGGCATCCTCGTCGTCCCACCAACGTCGCCGCCTCGCCGGCTCGCCGCCGCCATTCAAGCGGCACAGAAAAAAAGTTTTAAAACCCCCAATTCCCAGCCAGAAAAGCAGGCGAAAATATGCCTGCCTGCCTGCCTGAGAGTGCACCTACCAGAGGGGTGGTTTTGAGGGGGGTCCCCGGCCTTCCCCCCTCCTGTCCTGGGCTGCTCTGGTGGGCATCCTCGTCGTCTCGCCAACTCGCCTGCCATGCGGTGCGGGCAGGGTATCCAAAATGGGGCGGGCGACCGCAATCTTTTTTTTGAAATCGTGGTCCAAAAACACACCAAAGCACCACAGAAACATGCGAAAATTGCTATTTTAAAACTGCCAGATTTTTTACAGTAGCAGTGGGTTTTTCTTGCACCAAATGTCTCCTGTCCTCCTCTCCATTGATTTTATTTTATTTTATTTTATTTTATTTACACCTGCGCAATGATGGGCTAGCCATGGGAGTGGACCATGCACATTTTTGGAGCCATTCCACCAATCGCATGGCCACTTGGCCAGGTTTTGACCACAGAGACTTCTGGGATGTGCCAATCGGGCATAAAAAGCCCACTAACCCTAGCGCGAACCCTAAGCCTAAGCCTAACCCTAACCCATACACCAGTACACTGTCCTTCTAAGTGGGTCAGAGAGGCACCCAGAGGTGCACCCCAATACTCACCCTAACCTTACCTGTAACCCTAAGCCTAGCCCTTGCGCTAACCCTAACCCTAAAGCCAGATCGGTGTACTCGCATTGCACTACACGCAAGTATGCTTCCCTTCTTAGTGAGACACAGTGAGAGCCCGCATTCTCTCTCACCGACTGATGCAGAGAAGGCACCCCAAAGAGGGGTGCCTCTGCCAGTCCAGTGTCACTGTCCACTAAGCAAGTCTGCAACTTGGTATGCATATCTATATGGCTATGCATGCTATTTTGTAGCGGGTGAGGAGAGGAGGCACCCACGGGTGCCTCCAGGAGCCCACTTTCCCTTCATAGCAGGCCAAGGGAGGCACCCACCCCACAGAGGTGCCTCCAGGAGCCCGCTACCCCCCCTAAACCAGTACTAACGACAGACGAAAAAACAACAAACGAAATGATAATTTTTTGAAAAATTTCACGAAAAACGGAAATGAGCCGAAACAGACCCGTCCCGAAAAACGACAACTCGAAAAAAATTTTTCCTGGTCGTGCCCATCTCTACCTTTCACATTAAGAAGTTGTGCATACCCAACAAAGCAAAGGCATGATGTTTGCTTGACTGTTAGAAAAGATGCCAACAAACCTCCATTGCTTCTTAACATTTAAAGCTGATGTACCAAGGCAACGGAACCGTTATCATGTTATGCAATTGTGCTAGTCCACTGGTGGTGTGGGTTTGATAACTGGACAAGAAAGTAGGGATATTTTTCATTGAAGGCACTGGAATACACCTTGCCCCCCTCAGGTGAGAATAATAATGTTATGACTCCCCATTCTCCCAATGCAACAAAGAAAGATTTACGTTCTCTTCTGAAGTCTTAGCTATTCTGGTTGAGCCCCCTGCTACTTTCCTTGCCTCCCCTCTTGTAGAGTGCATCCAAGGAGTAAGGGCTCGAGGTGCAGGTTTTGCCATGCTCTCTGCAGTCATGTGCTTTCAATTACTTTTATCAGTTCAATTTTTCCACATGCTGCCTTCTCATAGAACACTCTTTTTTTCAGAGCAGACATGGTCTTGCATAAAAACTATGTCATGGTCAGGGAAATCTGCCACCTACAGGAAGAAAACCATCCGAGGACATAGGTTATGTCAGCTGGGTATCTACTGTTGAAAAGAGAATGCCTCGTTACTCAACTATTATTCTAGTCTGGCAACCCGTGCCTCATTTTCTTTCCAAGTTGCAGGGAGCTTAACACTGTTCTTGTTCCACTAAAATACCTGTAGCTTTGTGCTAGACTTTCAGAAAATCATTTCATTAGGTTGGAGAGCCCAAGTGGGTTGAAAAAGGTGCATTAAATGAGCAGCTATTGAACTTGAAGTGCCTCTTGAGGCATGCCTGTCCTCCATAGCTAAAACACCAAAGATTCCCTGTTTGCACTTACACTGTTCTCACACCCACACCTTTTTAAAGCCAGTGACAAATTTGTGGGTCCCTATAATCATTGGAGAACTTTATTTTCATTGCTGGTGACCCCTAATTTAATCCCCTCATTATACCATGTCATTGAGATACTTACTGAATTTTCTTCATTTTTCTCCTTCACTTCAGATCATAGAATCAAATCATGGTGTTGGAAGGGTCATATGAGGCCATGGAGTCCAACCCCCTGCTCAGTAAAGGAATCCAGATCAAAGCAGATCTGACAAAGGGGTGTCCAATTTTCTCTTGAATGTCTGCAGTGTTGGAGGAGGTGGCTTGCCAATGAGGATTCTTCAAGCCCTTGTAAGATTCCTCGCTTCTAAGCGAGACAAAAATGAAGAGTGCATTTTCTTGTGCACAGCACACAAATCAATCAGGAGAAGATTGCATCCCTCCCTCTAAAAAGTGAACACCCCACATCAATTATTTTGATACATATATAGGATTTATGAAACTTGCTGGAATATTAGCTAAGAGGGATTTAGTCTAGATTGTAAATATGTGTTTAGGGCCAGGAGAGGATGGCCCAATTTCAGAAAATATGTTTATATTCAAATCAATGCCAGGAGCAATGAAATTAACTGTGAGGTTGGGAAGCAGAACAATCCACCATTTCTTTGTCCCTTCTCTGTGTTGCACTCAGAACATTTAAAATGGTGATCCAGGCATTCTGGATATAAGGAAGGGGGGGGGGAACCAATAGCCTCATATCTCTTGATGGCATAAAAATATAATTACAGAAACGTTACAGCAGATGAGGATATGGCTGAGATCCCCCATCACTTTACAGAAAAGAAGTGGCATAGTTAAAGTGGAATGAGGCAATTGTTTTTGCCGCTCTTTTCCCTGTAAACAAAAATATGGTTCTCCCTTGTCAGAAATGAAACTCTGATTAAGTTTAGTTTCTCTTTCAAGCATGTAAGCATTTCCAGTGGATTTTGTTTCATGAAACGGTTGGATGCTTTCCTCTGTTTTTGTTATTCCCTCTCCTTGGCTATGTTGGTATAAGGATATACACTGGAGAAATAAAGGCTTCCATTTGGGCGTTCTGGCAGAGATATCTGAAAATGTTTTGACATCACAAAAATGGATTGCAACTGACACAGAACAAAATCAAATTGGGAGAGGTTGGGGGCAAGGGAGGGCATTATCACTTACAAGAGGCCCATCCTGCTTTTTGTTTACATGCTGCATAATCCCCAACACTCTATGTTTATAATTTATAACCAGTAGTCCCCCCCTTTTATTCTTTTTCTGGGAAACATATGCATGAAGTGCTTTAAAACACACACACACACACACACACAACTAAGCTCATTATTCTTAGAGAAGCAGCTCTTGATCTTCCAAAGTGCTCAATTCCTGGGATTTCCTCTGGATTCCTGGGCAGTCCACATTTTTCCTCTTAGACCAGGCATGACCAAAATTCGGCCCTCCTGATGTTTTGGACCACAACTTCCAGAATTTCCAATGGCAAAGGACTGTGGGAGTTGTGGTCCAAAATGTCTAGAGGGCCGAAGTTTGGACATGCCTGTCTTAGACCACTGGCAAGAGAAAGGAAGTCATATTATCCAGAAATATTTGCTAATTAACTGTGAATAAAATCTTTTTTTTAAAAAAAAAAAATCTTGCTGGCCATGATTTAAACAGAAACTTTCTTCGTTAGCTCACCGTCTCACACACCACAACATCTCTCATACATCATAGGATAATAGGAGAGGCATTTGTATGCTTTTGACTCTGGCCCTTTTCTGGTTGAACATCTGCTCATGGGTTTCTGGCCAAGAGGAACAATATTCTCAGGAATTGCCACACATAATGTGGTGGTGCTACAGGAAAGCCTTGTGGGCTGGCACTAAAGTTCCACCACCTAATTCTAATTTTAAGGCTTATTAAAAAAATGAAAAATGAAAATTTAGATGGAATTGGGTTTTTTGGGGTGGGGGGGAGGGGAGATTGGGCATTAAAAACTGGGGGCCAAAAGGAAAAAAGAAGAATCTCCAGGATACAGGGGTTGTCAACCCACAGCAAGCTTCTGTTGTTATTGTGAGCCAATAACTGGGGATAAGAAGCCCCTTACATTTGTAATGCCCTGCAGAGAGCATAAATGGAGTCTGAAGGCAAAGAAAAAAGGTAAATGTAAAAGTTCCCCACACACATGCATGCTAGTTGTGTCTGACTCTAGGGGTGGCATCCATCTCTGTTTCCAAGGAGCCAGTGCTGTGCAAGTCTGTGGCCATGTTGTGCAAGTCCTAGGCCATTTGGCCTGCATGGCTGTATGCATTTCTGCACACAGAACACTATTTACCTTCCCACTTTTTACGGTGGTACCTATTTATCTACTTGCATTTTCCATGCTTTCCAACAGCTAGGTTGGCAGGGGCTGGAGTTAACAGCGGGAGCTTTCTCCACTGCATGGCACCCGGAATTCAAACCACCTAACTGCCAACTTTGCAGCCAACATTTCAGTGCTCCAGCCCGCTGAGCCACCACACCATGCAGGCAGTGAAAAGAGCCTGCTATATGCCATGTCAGACCTTTGGTCCCTCTACATCTGTATTGTCTCTATTGTTATGGAAAGGCTCTCCAGGATTGCAGGCTGGAGGTTTAGCCACCTCTCTGAACCTGAAATCCTTCACATGGATATGTGCTCCACCACTGCAGCCTTGATTACATAGGCAAAAGAAGCATTATTGAAATCACATTTACCTTCAAATGCATTGACCTTTAAATGAGTGTCTCCATTGCACTAACACAAGCCCGGGTTACTTTTTCAGGGAAGCATGTTTTGTAAGTGGAACGTGAGATAAAATACTGTTCTGCTAGAAGGTTGTGTAAAATATCATGCACGTGAAACTCAACTTATTTCATTCACTTCTGCATATGTACACCTTGTAGGTTCATTTTACGCCTTGCACCAGCAGAGGCAGTGGGATAGGCAGCAGGAAGGGAGTAGGAAGGGAAGATTTGATGGCAAAGTTGTTTGTCATCGGTCATAAAACAATTGCTGTCAAAAACTTGCCTGCTCCTGTCCCTTTAAGAATGCTTTTTGCTGGTCTCTGGAAAGCTGACAGAAGGGGAGGTCACATGAAACCTGGCTGCTTCACCCAGAAGCAAAAGCTGAGGGAAGGTTTGTTCCAGTTTTTCCTGTGTGCTGGGTCCACATGGGGAGGGACGGCAGGTTGGTACCCTCGGAGGCAGAGGGGAACACAAGCTGGGAATGAAACCTTATCCCTTTTGTGAGCTCCACTTGACAAGAATCCTCCATCCCTTGGAGCAAAGGAGGGGAAAGGGGGAAGTCAAATGAGTTCCCCAGACACCTCAGGTAGGGGAATGTGTGTATGAGAAAGTTGACTTGAGGGGGGAGGGTTGATTACTTCTTTTTTTACAGCAGGGAAGAGACCCAAAACCCGCACAGGGATGGCTGTTGCTGGATGTCTCCCAGGTGGGGATGCAAACAACAGTTCAAGTAGTCACAAGATTTTAAATCAAATCCATTTAGAACAGAGCTTATTGTGGGGCAAATATAAATGTAAATAAGCCCTGAGCTACAGCTCTTATCAGTTAACTGTCCCCCTGGCACCATCAAAACCTCATCTGTCTGCACCTAACCAGTGGACATTCCCAAAGGAGGATTGAGGAAGAGATATCAGTGAGGCTTTTATGCCTCCTTTGATTCACTGGCTTCTAATTTATCTTGCACTTATAGCTAGACTGCTACTTCTAGGGATGGCTTATCACTCTTCTTTCCTGTTTCTCTTAAGGGTGGACATTTATTTATTTATTTTGAATATTTTTACCCAACCTTTCTCCTTGGAAAAGGACCCAAGGGTTACAATAATGAGGGACAATATACAGCCCAGGACATTTAAGATATATTCAAGTTAATAACAGGGAATTAGGAGAGGCATCTTAGAACACTAAAATGTAACATTAAAGCTACAAAGAGCATGCAAAAAGAAAAGAAAAATCCATTATGAGGAGTGGAAACTAACATGGAAATCACTGGTGTTCTTATGAAATCAGTCAATGCAATCATGTATGGTAATCCATATGAAAGTCACATAGTAAGTAGTCCCTCATTCAGGGAAAGCTCGCCTGAAGAAGAAGGTCTTTGCCTGCTTCTGGAAAGACAGCAGAGATGGGGCAGTCCTGGCCTTGAGTGGGAGGGAGTTCCAAAGTCTGGGAGCAGCAGTTGAGAAGGCCCTTTCATGGGTCCCCACAATACATACCTGTGAGGGTGGCGGGATGGAGAGAAGGGCCTCTCCTGATGACCTTAACACCTGAGTTGGTTCACACTGTGAGATTCGATCTTTGAGGTAGCTAGGACAGTGCTTTGTGGATCAAGGTCAGCACCTTGAATTGTGCTTGGTAGATGATTGGCAGTCAATTGAGCTATTTTAATAGGGGTATAATGTGATCTCTGTAATCCACTCCAGTCAGCAGTCTGGCTGCTGCATTTTGGACCCATTGAAATTTCCTGAGACTTTTAATCGGTAGACCCACATAGAACACATTACAGTAGTCTAGCCAGGATGTCACAGTGGTCAGAGCTGGTTTCTCAAGAAAGGGGTGTAACTTACATACTATCCTTAATTGTGCAAATGCACACCTGGCCACAGCCATGACCTGGGTGTCCAAGCTTAAGGATGAATCCAGGATAACCCCCAAGCTGTGTATCTGGTTTTTCAATTGGAGGGTGACCCCATCCAGTACATGTTGCATCCCTATCCCTTGTTCTCCCTTTCGACTGACCAGGAGCACCTCTGTCTTGTCTGGGTTTAGTCTCATTTTGTTCATCCTCATCCAGTTCATTACTGCAGCTAAACAAGCATGTAAAGTTGAGATAGTAGCTCCCTTAGAGTCCGAAGATGATGAGAGGTAGAGCTGGGTATCATCAGTATACTTTGGTGGCACTTAACCCCAAAAGACCTGATAATCACTCCTAGTGGTTTCATATAGATATTAAATAACATAGGAGACAGAGCAGACCCCTGAGGAACTCCACAGGACAGTGGCCATGGTACTGAACATGAATCACCTAACACCACTTCCTGCATTCTATCCTGCAGGAAGGACCAGAGCCATTTTAATACAATACCCCCAATTCTCATTTCAGAGAGATGAGTCAGAAGGATGCTATGGTCTATAGTGTCGAAGGCAGCTGAGAAGTAGAGATGGGCACGAAACGAACAATTTTCCGTTTCCGTTTCCATTTTTTTGTTTCATTACACAACAAAACGACAAACGAATTTTGTCTCTAAAATGAAATGAAACGAACAGAAACACCAGAAATTTTGTTGTGCATTTCGTTTCCATTACTGCAATACAAGTGAATTGCTTGAAATCCTAAAAAATCACAAAAAATTGAAATAAATGGTAACAAAATGGTAACGAAACGAACAAAAACGAAAACAATTTTTTTTGCAAAAATTCACAAAAAACGGAAACGAACAGAAAAGGATCCTCCAAACGACAAACAACAAACGAAATGCCATTTTTTTTTATTCATGCCCATCTCTACTGAGAAGTCTAGCAAAACCAAAAGCTTAGGCTTTTTTCTATCTGATATGTAACTTGCTTTTAAAATATCAGTTATTTATTGTGGCTCTTTTGTGGGACCGACCACCCATGCATCTATATGACATCTTACCTGCTACAGAGAGAATAACCTGAATATTGTTCTTTTATCTTGCCTTGAGAATATTCACAATGGTAGCCATAATTTAGAGCACCGTAATTTGCACAAAAGACCAGGATTCTAAATCAGCTTTAATCCAAGTATTTTATTTTATTTGTGCAATGGATTGGGATGTATTAATCAAATCATTTTTTTTCAAATAACAAACTCTTTCTGCTCTATCCACTCAAAATTATTAAGAATGCTTTGCCAAAAAGTAAAGATAATTAAAATAAATTTAATGTTTTTAATCCTCTTATGCTTAAAACCAGATGTTGATTTTGCATTTTAAAACCTCCAGTAGAGGAGATGATAGTACTGTAGTCATGTGATATGCAACAGCAGCAGCTGGTGATCTGAATATACATTTGTAAATATACTGACTGCTTCATAGTTTTCCTGAAACAGAATGTACTGGTTCATTGTAAGTACCGTATATCCCTTGAGAATACTAGTAATTACATGCTAATTCATTTTAATGCTGCTGTATTATCTACTGATAACAGTGCAATTAACTCAGGTCACTATTAAGGGGTATGAAGAGGTCAGGGGGGGGAATCAGAATTTATTCCTGTGAAAGAAAGAAAGAAAGAAAGAAAGAAAGAAAGAAAGAAAGAAAGAAAGAAAGAAAGAA
>JAHTLZ010000129.1:30309151-30319887 GCA_023846285.1 Phrynocephalus versicolor | reverse complement strand
GAAAGAAAGAAAGAAAGAAAGAAAGAAAGAAAGAAAGAAAGAAAGAAGGGAAAGGAAAGGAAAGGAAAGGAAAGGAAAGGAAAGGAAAGGAAGGGAAGGGAAGGGAAAGAAGCCTTAAATCAATAGAGTATTTTAAGAACAGCCAATGGAGAGATTATTTAAAGGGCAGCAGTAATGTATTATAGATCAGGCTAGACTCTAATTAGGTAGGGAAAAGAAACTGTGAGGAGGTTCACAACTAAAATATAGTAGCTATACAAGAAAAAGCAAAGGCACAACTTGACTCAGGGCAAGCATGGGTAAACACTGTGGAAGAATGAAAGAATAAAGAAGCACATTGAAATGAAATAAGTATATGGGTTAAAATCGGGCCACATTTTATTAGCGATCATATTATGCAGGCTAATGGATCCCTCTCCGTTCCAGGATGCCATGCATGGGATACCCAATGACCTGGTTGGCACACCTGCCAATGCCTTGGTGGATGGCTGGCATGCTGCTGCCTCCAGCATTTGCAATTGACATCCTTGTTCCTGAATGTCCCCTTCACCACCAAGCTCATGGTGCACCCTGGTTTACCCAGGACTTTTGAGATTTGAAGCAGAATAGAAGGAGGCTAGAGAGCATTTGGAGGCAGGCCCTGATGGATGATCATCTATCTGCCATCAAAATTGCATCAACTATTTACTCACCCAGTATTAGAGTTTCAAGAAGATCTTACTTCGCTGTCTGGATAAGCGAAGCACATTGGTGGCTTAGACTCGGGAAAACCTAGACAGTGTGTGGTGGATTCTGTGCAAAGAAGATCCTGAGCACAGAGGACAGTATTGATTGCCCACTTCATATATGAATCTTCTCATAGTTTGTATCTGTGGTCAGCAGAAGACATGTGGGCCAGAATTCTATTATTGACTCATGCCAGTGCAAATTTGATCCAGCATATATAATAGGATTTGGACATATTTTAATTATTCACCTCATCTATATTATCCCTTTTCAAATATAGAGGTGGAATAGATTTGGTGAAACTAAAACTAAAGCCAACATAACTTTTTCCTGGTCATTGCATCTTATTGGCATGCTTTAAACAGGAGCAACATGCTTCACGACATAGGAAGTCAAATACATTGCCATATCAAATATTTTGCACATTGCAAAGAGACATCTCCAAGCTCTCTAAAGTGCATGAGAAACTGACCTCAAGAGCATTGGGAGAGAAGAATGAAAGTTAGATGAGTTGAAGGAAGATGAGTTGAAGGAAGAAAGTTAGATGGGTGGAAGGAAGACTTCACACCTTCGGTTGAGCAAAGGCTGGACATACAATTCAGTTTAAGACATGCACAAAGTCTATATGACCAACTTAAGTTAGATCAGTTGGGAACTCATTTCTCATCAGAAAGTTAGCCATTTCTTGATTTTAATTGGTGCATGTAAATGGAACTGGGCAAATAGTTTGCTAAGACAAGCTACGATAATTGCAAAATAAAAAGTATATGCATTTTTCGTTTTCTTTGCATTTTAAGTGTATTATTCAGTTTCTTTATTTCTCAATTTTATGGTTTCATTGTATATAGAGATGGTGCACAAGATTTTGGCATGACTGTGTAGATGAAGCAATTAATCATGCAATCCAGGGGAAAACCAGTTGCACCCTATGACTAACAGAAGAGGTCATGATGATTAATGCCTCTTCAAAGACAGCAATGGAATCAATATTGATTGTGATTATTTTAACATGTGGTTATTTACTACAGTTTATTTATAGCTCTTTCCATTTTGCAATTATTCCTGTACTGCTCTTGACCCAGTGCCAGTTAGAATGAGATCTACAGCTTCCCTGGAAACATGGCATGACTTTTTCAGCACCCCCTGACTCTAATTCATAGTGTTGATGACCTCAGTCAGAAGCTTGCCAAGCATCTGTCCCCCCAGTAGATGGCAAGTTTGTTTTGTAATACAGTTGTAGGAAGAAGCTGAATCCTCAGTTCCTTGCCTTCATCATGAAATCGAACCACACACTGTAGATTCCCATGCACTGTAGAGAAATCTATAGTTAATAAGGATAGCACTAAGTAATCCAGACAGTAAATACTGCTTTGACTTATTTGAATTAATTATGGTTACTAGGGTAAGCACATTCAATTAATTACAGTTCTGTATACTAAAAGTAAAGACCCTAATGTTATAACGAACATTACTGTGGGGGAAAGCAGATTTTCCAAGTGCATATGCCTGCTCTCTAGTGTGGTAATGGATGTGTAATATTTTGATAATGGATATGA
Organism: Phrynocephalus versicolor; assembly: GCA_023846285.1. NCBI lineage: Eukaryota > Metazoa > Chordata > Lepidosauria > Squamata > Agamidae > Phrynocephalus > Phrynocephalus versicolor. The sequence continues at coordinate 30,317,605 of JAHTLZ010000129.1, read as the reverse complement.
AGCATCTGTGGACATGAGGGCATTAAAGCAAAGTAGACTATACTTGTTCTGCTCAAACTTCATTCTTCTTCCATCTTACTGTTGTTTATTCTTCGGCTAAAGAAACACCAGTTCTCCTCTCTCTCTCTCTCTCTCTCTCTCTCTCTCTCTCTCTCTGGCTGGCTGGCTGGCTGTGTGGTCCGCCATCTTTTAGACCAGTTTATTAAGTGTAGATGGGTGAGAAGAAAGTGTGTGATCCTTTGCACTCTGGGGGGCAAACCTCCAGTTGCTTCCTCTAGTTACATCCAGGAGGTATTTAAACAGATGAGTGGTCGATCTTGATTGTGAGCACACCGCACCATTCTGTTGCTCCTTGTACTCAAATGGAAATATATTCACAAAAAATTGTTCTCACATACGTGAAAGATCTAGGCATGGCCAATGGAAAATGCTTTATAGCTCCTCATTCCCATGTTCAAAGATGAACCATGGCAGAATTCTCATATTGATATCTCAATGTACACTGTGTGGTGAAAGGCTTTCTCCTCAGTGGCACAAAGATTATGGACGTCTTCGCCCTAGGAGATCCACATTGCAACATTCCAACACAGTTTCAATATCTATCTATCTATCTATCTATCTATCTATCTATCTATCTATCTATCTATCTATCTATCTATCTATCTATCTATCTATCTATCTATCTATCTATCTATCTATCTATCTTCAATTTCTATTATTTATTTATTACACTTGCACACTACACCTATTATTGATAAGAACTACCCTGGACAGTTTACAGAATGAAACAAAGAAAAAATAAACCAAATCATAAATGTGGTAAAAGACAAAAAATTATAATACATAAAGAAGCCATCAAATAAATCATAAACAATTCCAAAGGATGGCAAACAGTCAATAATGTTTTTTGTTCAATTGCTATTTCCATATGAAATATGTTAACTTGCTTTGTAATGTTTCTCTGCACTGTATTTTTAGCTGCTTTGTCTTTGAGATATTTCATAAGTCCACTTGAGTCCCTTGATTGGAGAAAAGTAGAGCATACACAAACTTAATGAACAGTTAGAAAATCATTGATAATCTGTTTTTGTATTGTTAGGAATTTAAGAGTTTTAAACAACTAGACCGATTCAGCCTAGATAAATATATTTATAATAAAGGAACTAATTGCAATCAGAACACATATAGCAACAGGATACCCAGGGTCTCCTGTGCCCTAAATCAATTTGGTCATAGAATGATAAACCATTTATAGCCTTAATACAAAATCCTGTTTACACTCTTTGTGGTTTCTGGAGATTGGTGGAACTTCCCAAGTACAGTCAAGGATTTCTTAACACCATGCACCAGTCAAGCAAACTGTTCTTTTATACCGCCCCACAGTACTTAGATGCAAGCTAGATATCTCCCTGCCTGCAATATTAGTACTCATTTAACTGACCTCAGAAGGATAGGAGGCTGAGTCAACCATGAGCCGGTTACCTGGGATTGAATCCCAGGTTGTGACCACAATTATAGCTGCACTACAGCAGTTTAACCACTGCACCATGAGGTCCATCATACAGTTCCTCTATTTCATCACATTTTTCATCACATTGTACCTTTCTCCTTGACCTCAAAGAGGCCTACTTCCACCAAAGTTTGCATTGTACATCAAGTCTAAATGCTGCTTCCACCCTATATTTTGACTTTCTCATGGTATAAATCATGATGGAAAACTGCCACCTATCCACCAGACTCCAGACTGCAATCCTGGGCACCTACCCCATCATGCAGTCCAGCACATGCGCAGGAACACAGCACCCTGTGAATTAGTGGCGACCTGCCCCCCAAATCTACATGGTTTCCCTCATGCATTCATAGGTCGAGTGTAGGAGGCTCACCTAGATTTGAATGAAAGGAATGCATGTGTTAACCAAAGACCAGCTGCTTGTGGTAACCAAACGTGTGTGAGGTTTTTTTTAAAGATCTGGTTGCAGTTCTGAACAGCATCTACCTACAAAAGCCTGGGAATGGTCAGTGTAATTAGAATCAACTTGATGGCACATAGTTTTATTATGCTGGAAAATGGAATGGTAAGGTGTCAAAGGTGCATTTTTATTTCCACATCTCAAAATATATGTAGAGCATATCACTTGGACAGCTGCATTAAATTCAGATGAAGGAAAAGTGAAAATTTATTGTAGAAGCATCATTCAGTTGTGATCTACAGATGACACCACACTATTGGAAAAAGCAGCAATGACTTGAAAGAACACTAGGTTTGGGTGAAAGTGGGGGAAAGGGCAAAAAGAGGACAGCAATTGCACATTTAAAAGACAAAGATCACAGGTACAGAATACTCATGTAAGTTTAATATAGACAGCGAAGAAATTGAAATTGTTAAAGATTATTTGCATCTTGGTTTAATCCTGAATTGAAATATCATCTACAACAGGGGTGCCCAAACTTTTTGTAAGGAGGGCCAGATTTGGTGGCTGAGAATGTGTCAGGTGCCGGTTGCTTCCCGACCCTGCCACCCCACTGCAAGCCCCACCCACTGACCCCTTGCAACCCCCGCCCGCAGGAAGGAAGGCAGGGACCAAGGGAGGGAGGGAGGAAGGTGGAAACCAAGAGAGGAAGGAAGGAAGGTGGGGAACAAGGAAGGGAGGGAGGGAGGAAGGTAGGAAGGTGGAGACCAAGGGAGGGAGGAAAGAAGGAAGGTGGGGACCAAAGGAAGCAGAAGGAGCCGTGGCCACAGGTTGCCCCTTGGAAGAGGCGATCTGTGCAACCTTGCACCCCCCAAGCTCCCCAGCAGTGGTGACGGCTCACCCGCCAGCCCACCCCAAAGCTCCTTGGTGGTGGCAGAGGCCCGCTGGCCTACCCACCCACCCCACTTTCTCCTGTGGTGCCGGTGGCGGCAGACCGCCCGTCTGCCCAGCTGCCCAAGCTTCCCAGCGGTGTCAGTGTCGGCAGACCTTTAAAAAAAAACCATGGGGCTAAGGAGGGGGAGGGAGGGGTGGGCCAGCCAGCCACGGGCCACTCAGAATGGCCTGACGGGCCGGATTTGGCCCCCGGGCTGGACTTTGGGCAGGCCTGATCTACAACAAAGAAGTCATAGGAAAGCCAAGAGTTGGAAAGGTAGCTTTAAGGGTCTAGAAAATATGCTTGAATGTACTATAAACCCAAGTGACACTAATCTTTGGATGGTATTGTCCATTACTTTGTACAGATGTGGATGCTGGAGAGTGAAGAATGGGAACAGGGAGAAAAATGATTAATTGGAAATGTGGTGCTTGATAAGAGCTTTACAGATACCATGAACCACTGGAAACACACACATTATGCTAGCTCCGCGGCGAGGCTTGTCCCGCCGCGGAGCCGATTTGCCCCTCCCAAGGAGGGCAAAGGAGACGAGGCAGGACCCGGATGTCCTGCATGGGCGGGGGAGGAGCGTCCTATAAGGGAAGGCTCCTCCCCCCGCCCGACAGTGCAGTAGCAGCAGCGTTCCCCGCCCGCCCACCGCGTTAGGGCTAGTGTGAGTTTACCTGGTCGCCTATTTTGGGGCCGGATAGGAATTTTTGACCCGCACTCTAGATTGGCCGTTGAGAGCGGGGATTTTTCGCCTATCCCACACTGGTTCCTCGAGTTCAGATGTTGTTGAACTATTGTATTGGTCACACTTTGGCGGCTAAAAGCATGGAGGGCAGCAGGGAGCAGACCATTGGCAAAGAAAGGTAAACGCCACACCATCACAGCACGGCGGGCCGGGAGGTCACGGGGCTGTGGTGGGAGAGGGCTAGCTCCTCCCTGCGCTGGGAATTACCCAGCTTTGAGGATAACAGGCAGGGAGGAGCAAACCAAATTAACCGGCCTGGGCCGTGCCGTCCCATGACGGCCCCACCTGGGGGTTTAAGGCTCGCCTAAGGCTGCCGGTCGGAGGGGTCCCGGGAGACCCCGGGGTTCCGACCATATGAGAAGATGCTTGGCCCCTCCTGTTATTGTGTTATGATGTTGTTTGTTAATAAAGTGTGGCCCAGTTTACCCCAACACACTGCCTCGCCTCGTCATTCCGAGTGGGGGGGCAATGCTAAATCAGATCCATCCTGCACTTGCACTGCAATGACTAAAGCTGAGGCTTTTGTACTTGGCACTTTGGAAGCATTGTGAAAGATACAGCTCACTAGAAAAGACAATAATGCTGAAAGAAACTGAAGGCAGTAGGAAAAGAGGAAGGCCAAGTAAGAGATGGATTTACTTAATAAAGGAAGCCAAGGCCCTTTGTTTGTTAAAGATGAGCAAGGCAATTGAGGGGTGCACCTTTGCAGGTTGCCAATTTATAGGGTTGCCAGAACTGAGAGGGCACCTGATGGCACACAACAATATAATAAGTATGGCACCGATCTCCCAGAGAGAGCCTCGAGATGGGTTTGTGTGTGTGTGTGTGTTGTGCCATTACAGTCATGAACAACTCTTCATGACTCAAAGCCCATGAAATATTCTTGGCAGGATTACTGGAGTGGCCTGCTGGTTCCTACTCTGGGCGCCTACAGCACCTGGTGGTTTTACAATATAGCTAAAAAGCAGAAGAACTTATAAAAGTCAAGGTATAATTAGAAAATGACAGGAATGTGCATTATTGTAAGCTGGTTTGGATCCTTTTCTAAGGAAAAAGATGGGGTAGAAATATACAAAATATAAATAAATAAATAAATAAATAAATAAAATCTGCAATGTGATGGATTCTTAAAACATTAATTATGTCATATTTAATGCATTGAATTGTAATAGCAAAAATATTGGAATTGCTGGGTTTTGTTAAACCAGCTGCTGGACACACTTCTTATGAAGTGAAGAAACTTCCTGAAGAGAAATTATTTTACTGTATAAACACCCTGAGCTTAGAAGCTGAATTCTCAGAGAGAACTTTCTAAGTGCTGTCATAACTACATCAGTGTTTTCCTCGGGCAGGCAGGCAGCTGAATACTGTCACACTCAGTAGGTAGCAGGCAACAGAAGATTTCAGAAGCACTGGTCTACCTGAGAAAGCTCACAACGGGGGGGGGGGGGGAGATGTCATGAAATGAAACAGGGCCACTTAGAAGCCACTCCGAGACAATGAGAGAGAGAGAGAGGGTCATTTGAGCCCAGCTGTGGCAACAATAAGCTGCTCTTTTGTTCATAGGATGTGCAAAGGTGCTTTTAGACATTTTATAGCACCTTAATCCTCTTCACAGAGTTAATTTTGGCTCTCTTGCAGTTGGAGAGCATGATAGATTTCCATGTTGATGGGTCATTATGCCTCTTGATTATTCCCAGGATGCCAGTGCAGAAAATGGGGGAATGATGATAGTTGGGGGAAGGACTGTCAAGCCAAGCCAACAACATGAAGCAAGAAGATCAGGCAGATGCTTGGGAACCAAAATAGCACATGGACCTCTCAACGTTCAGAGAAGAGCTGATATTTAGGCCTGTGTGGTGGCAGAAGCCACAACATTTGAAGGTAAAGGGTGTGAAAGGCATTCACTAAATTCTTTGTCCATATCAATTTAGATCAATTTTAACAGTCTTGACTCAAGAAGGCATCTTGATAAGAAATTTGAAAATCCTCACTCCCAAGAGTGATTTTTAAAATAATTTTTTGCTTTAAGATGCTCGTAATCTGTATCAAATCCATATACTAAAAGCTTATGTCCTTTGTCCCACTAAAAGAAGGCCAGACAGACTGATGGTTAGGAAACATGCCACACATGCCAGCAATCAAATTCTTAAGTGTCCATGAAACAAACAAAAGGTTATTCATATTGTGAAATCGTACATTTTTTCCAGATTGCACAGTTTTGTGCACAACACGGATAGTTTGTGCAAAATGCTTTCTCTGTTGCAAGGGTACTTGTAAGGGAGGAGGAGAGGCGAGGAGAAGAGAGGAGAGTTGAGGAGGAGAACATAGTAGGTCTCTATCCTCATTCTTGAGAACAAGGTAAGGGGGGGATTAACTTATCACACACATGATGCCTCAGTCACTTGAGCCAAATGTTGCCTTCTATTGATGGGCACAAAATGGAAAAATAGTGTTTCATTTTGTTTTGTGTTATTTCTCCATGCATTTTGTTTCATTTTGTAATCAATGAATTTTTAATTGAATTTTTGTAACAAAATTAAATGAAATGATTCATTATGCTACAAAATTGCTCCCCTTGGTTCTAGAGGCACCAAATTTTGTGAGTAGCTTCCTTGGACTTTTCCCTTTAAACTTGCTGAATTTGGGGAGGTTTAGGAGGTCCAGGACACTGAGTTATTCAACTATAAGTTAGGTCCCCCTGGGAAAAAATTGTAATTGGAAAGTTATGTACTTAAAAATAGTGATCCAGGCATCTAGCAGCATGGAAATAACACACATGATTCCTCAGTCAGATGAGCCAAATGTTGCCTTCCTATCCCACATTTCCATCATAAATTTGCAGCTGTATGATGCACGGCCATTAGTAAACCATTTACCCAGCAAATGTGCAAACTGTAGAGCATTTTCACTTAACCAGAAGATTCTGCTTCTTTTGTTGCAGATTTTTTTTTTAAAAAAATGTTGTGTGTGTGAATGGTCTCAGAACGTTTTTGAACTGCCATCACCATGCACATCTTTTAAAACTGTTTTTATTTTGTTTTATTTTTCTGCAGTGTTTGTGTTGATGCCTTAGTTAATTTCTGTCAAACAGTGTAAACAAGAAGTCCCTCCCTTCTCTTGAAGGCTGGATCACCTGAGCTGCCTGTAGAAGAAGAAGAGAGAGATGATCTGTGTCTTTTGGGGAACCTGTTCCCAGCCGTCTCAGAGGAAGCTGCTGATACTGTTGATGCTGACTTGGCTTGAATCCCTGTTTTCTTGTCTGCCAGGAGTTTTGTCTAAATGTGCCGCTGGTAGAAGAGAAAGAGGACTCCATCTTGGATCCATGAAAAGAATGATGGGTACTCTTGTGAGGATATGGCTCTTTAATCCAAAAAGACACTGGGACTCATATCCTGGAATAAATATCATGTCACCACCAAGCATGACAGGAAGGTGATTAAAACTCACACAAACATGGGGGAGGGGCATTTTGTTGGTGTGACAAAAGCCACCCAATGACTTCTGAAACTGTGTTTCATGGATAGTAAAGCTAAGAATAGGGATGGGGGGAATTGTTCCATCCCCATTTCTTCAGCTCCTATAAATGTGTACTTCCCAAACCAATATAAAAATAGAAAATAAAACAAACAAAACAAAGCTATGCTCCTTAGCATTTCAGATATTTTTATCTTGTGGCTTAGGACAATCAATAATACTTAAATAGTGACTATAAGAGGGAAGTACAAGAGCACAACAAATGTTTATGCCAGTGTGCGTGTCTCTGTGTGGGAGAAGCATATAAAACAGCATTATATTATTGGAAACAACTTGTAAAAGTGTGTATGTTCAGCCAAAGTGAATAGAGAAATGTGTATAGTAGGGGAAACATGCCGAATAACTCATGATTTTTTTTAAAAAAAGTGAATTGATGCAGAAATCAGACAGAATGATGTTCGGATGAGAAATATGGCAGATGGAGAGGAATCTTCGCTTTGGACTACAGGGAATATGTAATAGGGCGTAGTAGCAATTATAATCATTTTCAAGTCTATATTCCACAAATAATGCTGAGAAAGAACCTGGTCCCTATTATGATGGAAACAAACTCCCTTTTTTTAAATGGGAAGGGGGTTTAAATGTTTGTCATCCCATTGTTATATCCTAGTTTTGTTTGTTATTTACTGTACATTTTACAATAATAATCATGTGTTGTCAAGTTTGTTACTTACTTATGTTGACCCCTTTCAGGGCTTTTGTGGTGGAGAATACCCAGTGGTTGTGCACCCTTCCTTTCTTCTGGGGGTACCTGATGACTTTTTTCTCCTGGGTGGCACAGTTGGGAATCAAATTCCGGCTTTTCAGCACTAAGCGTCCCAAGCACAGAAGGAAATATACCTGGGATAGGGCTTTTGGTTTATTCTAGTGGCACCCAAACATGTGATGAAAAACAAATGAACGAGGAGAGGAAGCCAGAAGTGGCCCTAAATGATCTAGGATCTGTCCTAATGGCTCCTATCCGAGAATACCGCCCGTAACACTCACTTGTTGCAGGCAGGTCATCTGAGAGTGCCGACACCAAGGGAGGCCTGCAAGGTAGTAATGAGGAAGTGGGCTTTCTTGGTGGTAGCTCCCCAGTTATGGAACCAGCTCCCCTTGGAGATCTGCCAGGCCCTCACGCTTCCAGTCTTCAAAAAATGTTTGAAGACCTGGTTGTTTAAATCTGCTTTCCCTGGTTACTAATTCTTTTGCTGATCTATGGACTCTGTGATTTGTTCTTGTCTGCCCCTAGCTACCTCAGCTTATTTCTGATTTTTATGACTATGATGTTTCTTCTTCTTCTTCTTCTTCTTCTTCTTCTTCTTCTTCTTCTTCTT
>JAHTLZ010000129.1:30296488-30307121 GCA_023846285.1 Phrynocephalus versicolor | reverse complement strand
AGTGGGAATGCATATAACAAATGTTTCAGAGTCACTACATACTTCCTCTGCCTCTGTTGTTGTTCAAGTGAAGATAGAAATTGTGTTTCAGCTCAGAAGTAAGCCTCATCAATGTCTATCCTGCTGGTTACTGACATGTTAAACATGGTAAATGGTATGTTAAGTATCTGACTGTGAAACCAGAGGTTGGGAGTTTAATTCTCCATCGTACATGCCTTGGGCAAGCTGCACAGCCTCAAGATGCCCCCCCCCAAAGAAAGGAATGGGAAACCACTTTTGAGTATTCTCTCCCTGGAAAACCCTGAAAAGTATTGGCATACGTGTTGACCTCATACAGTTATTAACTAATACAAGACAAATCGAGTGGTATTAAGTATAACATCCTATTTTTGAAAAAAAAAGATCAAAAATAGGGATGGGCATGAAACAGAAAAACTAAGATTCATTTTGTTTCATTTGTTTCCCCGTGATTTGTTTTGTTTCATTAGAATTGATTTTTTTTAAAAAATGTATGAAATGAACCAGTAATTAACTGATTCGTTACTCTATAAAATGGATCCCCTGGGTCCTAGAGGCACCAAATTTGTTGGGTACCTTCATTGGACTCTCCCTTTAAGCCCTCCAAATTGGGAGAGATTTGGGGCTTAGGGGGCTGAGTTATTCAACTTCAAACAGGATGTCCCCAGAAAAAACATTTATAACTGCAATGTTATGTGCTTGAAAATAGTGATCCCAGTCATTTAACAGCATAGAAATAGCAGGGGAGCTTTTTTAAGCTATCCCCTGTAGCCCTTTGAATTTTAGAAAATGGAGAACGGAGTTATGAAGCTCCAAAGGGGCTGTGGGGGTACTTATTTGAAGGAGTATGGATCAGCATACTGAGGGGAAGCTGTCAATTAACCCTATAATTGGTTAAGTGTGCCAGACTCACTCCTTCAATTAAGCCCCCCCCAACACCTTTGGAGCTTAATAACTCTATTCTCTGAAACCCAAAACTTTCAAAATTTCAAATGGTTACAGGTGAGAGCTTGAGGAAGCTTTGCTGTAATTTTCACACTGCTGGGTGCCTGGCATCACTATTTTCAAGCACATAACATTGCAATTCTCATTTTTTCCCCTGGGAGCACCACCTTTGAGGTTGATTAACTCAGCCCTCTGAACCCTAAATATCTCCAAATTTGGAGGGCTTAAAGAAGAGAGTCCAAGGAAGGTACCGACCAAATTTGGTGCCTCTAGGACCCAGGGGAGCCATTTTACAGAGAAACATCAGTTCATTTTAAACAAAAAAAGCCACTTTCTTTTGTTACTAATAAAACGCTGCTTCCCTGGTTCGGTTTGGTTCACATTGTTTTGTTACGTAACAAACCAACGAATTAGCATTTTGTTTTTTGTTTTTTGTTTGGTGCCCATCCCTAATAGAAAATAATCATGGGCAGTTTCACCAAAGGTGACAGCAGAGCTCAGCATTTACTATGAATACTAGGTTGTGATGCATTTGTGATGAATACAAAGGAGTACCATAATCATAGTGCTTTTGTATAAATGGATGGGGCATCCACATTTGGAAAGCTATGATTGACAGTTCTAGTTCTCTTGCCTGAAAAAAGGTGCAGGGCTGAAAAAAAAGAGAAGAAAGTAACCCAAATTATAGAGTAGCAGAAGCACCTTTTCTTCCTAAAGTGCTTTTGAACTTTTTAATTTCAGAAAATCAACATGCTAGTGGAGAAGGACCATGGAAGAAACCAATAATATGATGTTTTATTTTGAACTAATTAAATTTAAGTCCATTGCAATATATTAAGCCCATCTTGAAATGAGTCTTCATGCTTTCCATGGCACAGCAAGGAGTGGAAATTGTTAGAAGCTCTGAGAGGAGCTCATTTCACAATCTGGGAGCCACTCAGGAGAAAACTCTCTCTCCTGTGGGCCTGTCAAGCAGACCTCTGTAGCTCTTCATGTTCTTAAGAGGACTTCTCCTAAAGCTCTTTACAACTGGATAGTCATCTTAAATAATAAGCATGCCTTAGGCTATTTGAGGCTCTGAAAATTAAAACAAGTACATTGAATTTGTCCCAGAAAGCAACTGGAATCCAGTTCAAGTCCTGGATGATCTTCATGCAAAGAGCATTGTAATAGTTGAGGCGTGATTTTATTAAGGTGCCGACTCATGTTGCTAAGTCAAGATGACAATAGGAAAAGTTGTAGCTGTTGCACTAACTGGAGTTGTGACAGGCATTTCTTATCATTCCTGTCTCCTGAAATCCAGGGGAAGTAAAGAATCAAAAAGCCCTCCTGGACTACAAACTCAGCCTATCAGAGGAAACACAACTCCGTCTAGAACAAATTGAATTCCTGGCTTACAATTGACCAGCAAAACCTCTATCTCCAGTTTGTTCACTTTCAACCAATCCATTACCAAGCCCAGGCCAAAGGTGCTGATTGCTTCTTTGATGGTCAAAAGACAAAGAATAGTAGAGAGAGGTGAGATAAACTCCCACGTCTTTCCTCTACCAAGTCCTCATGCTACAAGCCTGGTCAGCATCTTTAACTACCATTAAATCCTGAACAATCAGTTTTCCCTAGTAGTGGCCAGGCAATGGAGAGAAACATTGTTAGTCTACCACCACCATCATTAGGGCTGCTTTGGCTACACTGAAAACAAACAGGAAAGAAGAATGGTCATCAGCTTGTGTTCCTTTCACTATAACGAACAGGTTGAAATCTCCTTTCCCTCTGTACCCCGCCATCCATGATTACTTGAATAATAGTCCCTGCATGCTACCCATCAATTATACTACCCAAAAACATCTTTGTGGCCCAGGAGGGCAGTGAAAAAACCAGGTTTCAGCTGGTCTCCTTTCTAAAACAGAGCCAGAGAATTCTTTCTAGTAAAAGACTATATAGCTTCCAGGACACCTTAAGTGGCTTCCCAAAGGATGAACCTCCTTTAGCAATGACCTCAACCATGGTGGTCTTGTGGGGTAGCAGTTCTCATTGTAGTCTCAAATCATCACTGACTCAGTCAGGCTACAGATTGAATTCAGTTCCTTCTCCATGAAAAACATGTGTTCTGTCTTGTATACGTTTATACATTTATGGTGCCAAAGCATTGGTGCCTGCGTGAAAAAGGGTCAGCTTTTCAAAGTATATTATCCTGGCCTCCTGGAAATGATGTTCTGTAACTCTTTCCAAACTATGGCAAACATGAACATTTCCATCTGATTTCTAATAGTGAACTGGTGGATAGCTCAGTGATTCAGGTATCCAGGTTGAGAGTTTGTTCCTATTCCTCCTTGACGACGACGACGACGACGACAACGACGATGACAACAACAACGACAATGATGATGGTGATGATTATCATTATCATTATCATTATCATCATTATCATTACCCTAGATTGGATGATTTATCTGTATGTTATTTATGCACAAAATGTTATTGCACTTCAAAATGCACACACATAAATAGCAAAACAACAACAATATCTTCACTACTTGTACAGCTTCACTGCAGGCAGCAATTACTAGGACAAAGTGTTGCACTAGTTTGAGGGTAGGCTTAATGTAAGTACGGCTGCAACTCGTTTGTTTATTTAAACCAGAACTACGAGATGTTAACTAGTGAATCAGGGAGAGACATAACCTGCTGATGTGCTCTATTCCACATCCAAGGAAGGATGCATGTGTGGCCCATGTATAGCTTCATGATGTTCCAAGGTGCACCAAAAAAATAAACTGTGGTGCATGAACACATATTATATGCAAATGTAACTGAGCAAAATGTAAACCACACAATGTTTGAAAGTTGAAGCTATGTTGTCATAAACCATCAGATGACAGATTTTTTCTGAAAAATCACCAAACACTTGACCATAAAATAGCTGAAGAGTGCAATTTAGTCAGCTTCCTTTTTTTGGATGCTTGTCAGAGCTGAATATTTAGGTTTCACGCTCACCTGTACAGCTTTGAAGTTCAAAATATATATATTGCAAGAGAGCAGACTTATGCAATGCATCCAGAATTCATAAAGGGCAATCGTTCCAGTCATATATAATGAAGTGGACCATAAAACACATTCAGTAGACAACTATCTTTGGAACATGGCTTGGGCCTTTGGAATGAATATAACTCATCCTGCTTCTATCTTTCTAGAGTGCAAAGTTTTTAGAAGAGTTTTCCCCCTCTAACAACACCAAACCATGGCAGGAGTTGTCTTTGAATGTCCAAGACATTAATTCCCTCCAATAAACTAACAATATTTTCATACAAATTTATGCCTGGGCTTCTCAATGGAAAATTTAAGAACTGAGAAACTGTTCTGTAGCACTTCGGTTTACTTACTTCTGAGTGTAATAAATCCTCTCAGTGTTTCTTTGGTTTGCTCTATATGTGTCTTCACTACTGTTAATCATGTCTCTTACGTTGTTAGTTAATCATGTCTCTTACGTTGTGTCCAGATATTAAGGTTGAAATTGTATTTGTTTGTTGGTTGGTTTGTATACCACCCCATTCATGTGAAGCACTATTCTGGGCAATTTACAGCAAAATAACAAAACAGGAAAATTATAGAATTGAAAATAAAACCAGAGACTAAAAAAAGACTGGATGCAACAAGAAGCATATATCCCATATATAAAGCAAAGTGTTCTGCTTATATACCGCCCCATACCACTACAAGTAGTCTCTGGGCGGTTTACAATTTTTTAATTACAGTGTGCAGGCTACACATTCCCCCCCCCCCCAGCAAGCTGGGTACTCATTTTACCGACCTCAGAAGGATGGAAGGCTGAGTGAACCTTGAGGCTGCTACCTGGGATTAAACCCAGGTCGTGAACACAGTTTTACCTGCAGTACAGGCATTTAACCACTGCGCCACGAGGCTCATAAGACAGCAGAAGAGCCATACAAATCAGTCTGGGCTGCGTTTGAAGGCTTTTCTGAAGAGCAACTTCTTCGGATGCATTCCAAACATTGTGAGGAACTGGTTCCAAAGTGTTAGTGCCATCATGAAGAAGGCCCACTTTCTCAAAGTTGATTTCCTAGCTTCCTGGAAATACTGGTTTGTAATTCATGTCGTTGGATGGATGATGAATTCAGCAGTAGCACATTTTATTTTTTCGGTGGAGGTTTTGTAGTAAGAAACTTACCTTAATTATCCTGCAGCTTTTCAGACTCCATTGTAATATCTTCCATCATGTAGAAGTTCTGGAAGCCACAAAATGGAAGGAGGAAGACTTATGGGAGAAGAGCTTCCTCATGCTCTTCCCTGTAAGCCCCTGAAATTTGGAAAGTTTTGGGGTCAGGGGGCTGAGTTATTAAACTCCAAACGGGGTGCCCCAAGAAAAAAGGCATTCTAATTAAATTGGGAAACTGCAATAGTCCCCCCACAGGTGAGTGATTATAGGCTTTGCTGGCTTTGCTTCCCAATCCTGATTCAATTAGAATGATTTTTTTCCCTAGGTGCACCCCTAGGGGAGAGTCCAAATTTGCTCTGCAGCAATTTTGGTGCTCATACATGACTGTGATCACTATTTTTGAGTACATATTATTATTAGAGCTGTGTCATTTCATTTATGTTGACCATTTCCAGAGTAAAACACTTAGTAAATATCTGTTCCAGTCCACTTGAGTCCACTGCCATCAAGTATTGTGATGTTCATAAGTTCCATATCATGTTTTGACACTTCAAGCTTACCTTAATCACCTTTCTAATCCCCCAAATTTGTCACATAACTTTGGCTTCTGAAGCTCAGAGTCTCATTTGCCGGCATGAGCCTTTGTTTTATTTTGGATTGTCTCACTGATGAGTTTTCAAGCTATAAAATCTTCAGAAATGGTTTAGCATTTTCTTCTAAGGCACAGTACGTGCGTAAGGGTCACTGATGTTGATGAAAAATTATCTACTGCAGTCACCTACTCCTACTGCTGTTACTCAACAGCTAACCTTCTAGAATTTATCCTTCCAATTCTGCTGGACCTATCCTGTTCAATTAATTCCTGAACAGTAGGGATTCATTTTGTCTTTCTTCCTTATTGTAATATTTTAATATTGTATTTTACGGTCATTGTATTTTAATGATATTGTACTCTGCCCAGAGTGGCCCTTGGGCCAGATGTTTTTGTAGCATAGAAATAAAATAAATAACATAATAAAGAAATAATAAAGAAAACCATCTTAGACTGGTGTCTTAACTTTGCTGTTGGGTGTATCTTCCAGGAATAGACATGCAATGGAATCTAGCCTTCTGGTAGTATTGCAAATATCTGATTCAATCAATTTCTTTAAAAATCTGGTTCACTGAAGGCTGGATACTTAAAAAAAATTAACACTGATAGGTTCAACTGAAACCAGATAGTGTGTAATGAATGTGGGTAAAACACAGCCAACTGGCTAGTGTGGCAAACCTAGTGCTACGACACAATATTCCTTTTCTGTCAGTCTGTTGTCTGTCCTTTTCTTCTACTTCATTCAGCCTTTTACTAAGCTTACCACACTCTTTTTAAAACAAAGCACACATTTTAATTAAAAAGCAATACTATTCATAGCTTTAACTTCTGCTTAGCATAGATTCCATCTGAGAAATCAATAACTCTCACAGACACTGCTATCTAAAGTACATCATAAGAACATAAGCCTTTTCCACTCAATCAGTTAAGTTTTTCCTTTCTCAAAAAAGTCAAGTGTACTTGAAATTCTATTGTCAATAACCTCTCATAATTCAGGCTGATGATTTAGACAGGAGGCTTTGGGAAATGTAATACGATGAGCAAAGATCTATCCTTTCCTGCTATGAAAGTATTAAAAATGAAATATCTTTGCCTACAAAATTTCAGGCATCTCGACGGAATTTTTACATCATCATCTTCACTTAATAAAATGGATTCCTTTTTGGGGGCAGAGCTGAAGGGCAACACATGGTTTGTGTAGGCTTCGAAAGGCTTTTAATATAACCCATCACCAAAGAGCCATGAGCAGATCTCCGACCTTAAGATAAGAATTACATTTTAAGTTGGGTCCAAAAGATCTGTCCCTGTGATCTTTGTGTCTTGCATTAACATGCAGAATGTGGTATACTTCCCCCCCACTTGAGTTGTCTCTCAGAAATAACCCAGAGAATGTCTAAGTTGTAGGAATCTTGGGCTGTTTTTGACCTTCTTGTGTGTAATATGCTTTCCAAATTCAGAGATGGAGACAGACTCTCAACAGATTTCTCCCATCTGTTGGTAAAAATGGGCTCTGTTCATCTTCGTTAGATAAAGAAAAGTAAGGTGGTGGCAGTTACTGAATTTAAAAGCTGAAGGGGGAACATACTTGTGTGTGTGTATGTGTGTGTGTGCACGCACGCACACACACACGCACACACAAGCAAGTGCATTTATACACAGAAATAGGTTTTAAGAAATTACAAGAGAATCACTCCAGAATGGTGAAATCAGTAAATACACAGAAAAGGAGATTTAGGATAAGCAAGTGTGCAGTGGTGCAAATTGAGACAACTTACTGCAGTATTGGAGCTGGCTTTTTGAAGAGATCATGGATATCTCTATGAAAATGCTACCCTACGGAATTAATGGAAAGGGAGAAGCAAAATCCAAATTCCATGACAGAAAAAGAATTAAAATTAAAGTGTCGTAACCATGCAGCCATGCAGCGATTAGGATATTTGGAAGGCTGTGTATCATTCTGGTGGCCACATCTTAAATATGGTATTGTAGAAATGGACAAGGCTTTGAGAAAAACAGCCAAAATGATAATGGGACTGGACCAGTTCTCACTATGAGGAAAGGATATATTATTAGAGTCTGTTTCTTAGGCCGCTTTCACATGACCACTAAAAATCCACTGCAAAATGCTCGCAGATGCAGAGCATAAAATTGTTTTCCCACGAGCAGCAGACTTTAAAAAAATAAAGTGTGACCATGCCCACTGAAGCATGATCCAGCGCATTTTACAAGTACCTTCTTACTGTTCCCATGCAGATCTTAAACCGTTACTTGAGTCCATGGGAACATGGAAAATCCACACCAAAATCTTTTTTCCCCCATTGCCCCTGCGGTTCTCAGTCGTGGGATCAGAACAGTTGCAGATGTTCAAATTGCGACCATGGGAACATCTGATCCGTGATATCAACCATGTGACTTCTCCAGGGGGTGATCTGGATCAAAGTTTACTGCAGATTGTAGTGGTCATATGAAAGCAGCCTTAGTTAAAAGGTTGGGGTGGCAAATATGGCAGAGGTGCACACTACAGTGAACATTAATAGGAAAAAGCTTCTCCATCTTTTTAACAGTGCTAGAACCGAGGATCATCTTGAAGCTAAACTGGGATAATCTTGAAGCCCCCAGCCCCCAGGGAGGGAGCGTCCAGAATTTTTTTTTTTAAAGGCGATCAGCCCATGCTACAACTGGTCAGCTTTTTAAAAAACATAAATAAAATGAAATAAAAAAATAAAAAGAACCCAATCTGGCCCACGGGCCGGCAGAAGAAAAGAGAAAAAAAGCTGGTTGGCAGTTTAAATAAATAAATAAATAAATAAATAAATAAATAAATAAATAAATTTTAAAAAATAAAAATTTAAATAAATTTGATCCAGCCCGCGGGCCACCGAATCAGCCTGCGGGCCGGTAGGATTAAAAAATAAATAAATAAAAATAAAAAATAATTTTAAAAAACCTGACCAGTAGGGTTCAAAAAAAGAAAAAAAAGAAAAGAAAACAAACCCGAACTAAAATGAATTATCAAATGATTTTTTTAAAATACAAAATCATTTCATAATTAATGAAACAAATTCGGGTGGGGGAACGAATTATGAAATGAAATGCCATTTTGACATTTCATGCCCATCTCTGTTATTGAACATTTGTTTGTTCCAACCTATCAGCTAGATGGAAATTCACTTAACAACAGCACTGTTGAGACAGCCTAATGTGATATAACTGATTATTATTCCTGCTTTACTGAAAGATAAGTTCCTCGTTTTGTCCAAAGACAGGAATTTTATATTTTGTATAAATTCTGAAAAAAGTGACAAAACATGCAGCATCTTGGTTCTCTGCCAGAGCTAGCATCTCTTAAGGGAAATAAAATACTCAAGGTGCTGGCTCATCCCACCCAAGGGGCCAATCTTGATTTACAATCTCATCAGTGGCGATATTTTTTCACATTTCTAAAATTAAGTTCTTTTAAAACTTGAAAGTTGCCAGACAGAAAATGCAGGCAGATGAACATGAAAATTTTGCAAGCTGTGAAAAGAAACGTTCATCTTAAATAGACACAGAGCAGTAAATGAAATCAGAAGTTTTATGTGGTGGAGATAGAATGGAGAAACTGTCAAAATACATTAGATTTTTGTGTGTGTAGCTGTCATGTGCTTTCAGCGCAAAAGCAGGCAATGCTTAGAGGCCTGTGCAGAGAAATGAAAGTCTAAAAAGACTTCGGTGTTTAAATTTCAGCTATAATCCTAACCCCATAATGTCCTTTGTGAGCAATTCAATTAATACCAAAGTTACTTCTCCTGCCCCCACCAAGGGCAAAGACTGGAGGTTAAGAGCTAGTCTTCTTGCAAAAATACCTCCTATTCATATTCTTTGACATAAATGAACCTTGTGCAGTGGCAAATCAAACCATGCTATGTATCAACAGCAGCAGCAATAACAACATCTTCCCCAAAATTCTGCCTGAGGGATTCTGGGTAAATTCCAGGAGTAAAGGCCCATTAAATCTGGAAGTTCCATCCCTAGTTGAAATTCCTGGTATAATAGTAGTATCTCTTGAGCAAAAGCTGCATCACTTGCTGCTGCTCAGATAAGATGTTACACATGTTAAAAGACACTTGCTTGTACAGAATTTGTTGGGAGCTGCATGCATAAGAACATGAGTCAGGAGCTATAGTTGATTATTGCCATGTCACTGCCATTCCCTGGATCTTGGAGAAAAACTCACACTGTTTCCATAAATTACTGCTGTTGTTGTGCGCTGTTGATTTACTGCAACCCTAGTAGAACAGTAGGGTGTTTGGGGTCAGTGAGATGTTCAAGGAGATGTTTCCATGGCCGAGGAGAACAGTGAACCCAGATCTCCTGAGACATGGTCCACTACCACCTACCTACCACTGGCTCTCACAAATTAAGTGTACTTCATGGTATATCTACTAGCAGTGTTACTGACAACAACCATAAATATCTGTTGATAAAATTGGTGTGCTGCTGGATATATTGCACAATTTGGTGCAAAGGTGGAATGGGAATACTCCCTTCAGCAATTTTCTCAAATTTCTTGGACTGATTGTTTGACAAAAGGACACAACATTCTGCTTTATAGAGAAGATGTACATCTACAATTCCACTTGAGGGCAAACTTGTTCCTTCTGCTACATGATGTCACAAACAAAGCACTAGGCTGCACATGTGCCATCTAACAGGCTCTGTTAATGGCTGTTTTAAAATGTGATTTATAAGACCTTTTAATCAAATGTTAACTGTATTAATTGTATTTTAATTGTATTTTAATTATAGCTGTGTCTTTTTAATATTGTATTTTATGCCCATTTTGTAAACTGCCTCAGGTTTGCACTAAGGGGAAGTATAGATAGATAGATAGATAGATAGATAGATAGATAGATAGATAGATA
>JAHTLZ010000129.1:30235928-30287533 GCA_023846285.1 Phrynocephalus versicolor | reverse complement strand
TGTGTGTGTGTGTGTGTGTGTGTGTGTGTGTGTGTGTGTGTGTGTGTTTATGTATGCACATATATTGCTGATAAGAACATTTAATATCTATTTCACTAATACCAGCCACAGAGACCTAGTTCCAACAGCACCATTTACAACAAAATTGAGATGACCAGACATGTCATTTCCCCCCAGGATATTAAAATGTCCCTTTCCTTATTAAAGAGGAAGCCACTCCTCAACTTAACTCCAGCTTCAGATGGATGTTGAAATTGTGCCCCCAAACCATTACAGATAGTGCTCCAGCAGAAACTTCACTTTGCTTATCAGGAGGAAATCCACAAGAACATTTTCAAAATGAGGCAACCTTTTTCTAAGTTCCTGAGCATATCTAATTTTAAATTTCTAGGCATGAGATATGAATTATTGGATATTCCAGTGAGAGCCACAGTATGACACTAAAAAAAAGTGACACAGGACAGCCCCATTCGCAAAACAAGCTGTTCCTCCATGATAAACTCTTCGAAAGGCAGTTAGTCTTCTCCAGTGTTAGTGCATGTTTAATTTTAAAGCCCCAACCCAATGATGTCACCCTAAGAAAGAAATGAAATCAGGAGAGTGTATTTTGGCATGGCTTGTGGCCATTACATTGGTGCTTAATTCATCTGCAAACTTCAGTCATGGGGACTTCATTCCATTTTTCTAGGGAACTTATTCTCCCAAAATTACACTGCAGAAACGCAGGTTCGGGGTTCATTTTGAAGTCATTGACTAATCAGTCCAAGGCGCTTGGCTGGAATCCATGGAGCACTTGTGCATGTTTCATGAAGCACACTGGCAGCATGGCAAGTTTATTTTCCTGATCAGAAACTGTTATCAAGTGGAGGATTTTAAGTATAAGGCTTTCAGCATCTATTTGCTAACAGTGCCCTGAATTGTCTCTTCCTTTTGGTAAGATGAATTATTCCCTGATGGTATCATTCGGGTGGGGTTTACTTTGGAGTAGGTATGATTAACCCAACATTTATTACATCAGTTTTGCCTGTTAAAAGAATGCATTGCTTCCCATGACCAAAGGAGACCTAAAGCAATTCACCAAGGAATGAAATAACCCGTCTTTGGAAATATATGTGGATGAAGGACATCCCTAGTTATCTTCAAGTATTAAAAATATTCCTTAATCAACATCCGAGTCTTCTTCTCCACCCTATATGACTCAAGTTGTTGTCAGATAAATACCAGAAGGCACATAAAATTATCACAGTAATTTACCAGTTAGTCTAAAATTTCAGTTCCTCAGTGATGGTTGACCAGCCACCATGCAACTACATTCTATATATTACAGTTAACATTACAATTAGAAAAGAGAATTTTCAGTGCTGATTGTGTGCTTTGTGACATTGCCACACCAGGAGCCTTTCTTCTATCCTATAATTTGGAAATTTACATGCCTTTTATTTAAGCTAGTCATCAGGGCATTAACACATTCTTCATTTGCAATCCAGGTTTCTCATCCTGCAGATAGTCACTGAATATTTCACCTTCAGTGATGGATGATCTGACTGAACTCCTGTTGCACAGATATGCAAAAATGCACAACTTTTATAGGTGAGCTGCCGCAGCTTAAAAGTTCTCCATCAGCTTTCTATGTTGCCCTCCAAATTGCATGAAGCTCATTTCTGATGAGGGTTTCAGAAGGAGGTCTGCACTGCCTTTTCTTGGAAATGCCAGGGATTGAACTTCTGTTAATCTACATAGTTACCATGACCTTTCTCACAGTGATTCCCATTCAGCTGCTGGGTATTAAACAGCTTATCTCTGATCAAGACCTTGTTCAGACCAGGATTGCAACTGAACATTCATGATTTCTCCCCCATCCTTTGCTGAGACAGGCTGCCTCAGTTGGTCAAAAGGGTGATTGCTGAAGAGTCTGGAGCCAGTTCTTGCCACTTAAGCTGCTAAAGACCTTAACAACTTGATTTAAGTTTGTGTTGGATCAGTGCATTGACTTAGTGAATTCGTGTATATGAAACTGAATTGATATTCTGTTCCAAGGTTGGAAGATTTGTGCCTGTGGAGCTGATTCTTCTGTGTATTGAACACCTATACTAGTGGAGGAAGATATGTTTGTCCTCGTAAGATTTGCACATAAACCAGCAAAATGGTGGTTCATCTTGGTTCGCGGTTCACTGAAGACCACCAATTATGAACTTCTGAACCTTTCCTGAACAAATCACAAATCGATTTGTTGGTTCATTTGGAATTTTGTATCTAAATTTTTTAGACCCCTGTTGCAGCAGAAGCAGCACCAACAAAAGGTATGGAGTTGATGAGGGCAGTGGGAAGTGGGTGGGAAAAATGATCTAGGAAGTTCAGAAATCATTTAAAAAGTAAATTGGTGCAGGAAAGTTTGGGTTCTCTGGTTTGGACAAACTTTAACCATCTAGGGATGGGCATGAAACAGAAAAATGGTGTTTCATTTCATTCTGTTTCCGGGGTGGGGGCACATTTCATTTTGTTTCATCTCGTACAAATTTTTACAACAAAAATTTGTATGAAAAGAAATGTATTTTTACCTGTGGCAGCTCTCTGAAGGCTCCAGCAGTGGCTCCGAGTCCAAAGGCTCTGGCAGCAGGTGGGCCTAGGCTGACCTGCCCAGCTGGCTGACGGCAACTCCTCCAGGAGCTGTGGTGACTCTGCCGGTGGCTGCATCAACTCCAGTGACAGCTGAGGGTCCTAGGCTGGCCTGACCAGCTGGCTGGCAGTGACTTTGATGGCAGCGGGGGGGGGGCGAGGCTAGCCTGCATAGCTGGCTGGCGGGCCTCCAGCAGGGGCTGTGGCAACTCTGGCAGCCACAATGGCAGGCCTAGGCCGGCATGCTGGCTGCTCACCTTCTCCTGATGTGGCAGTAGCGGCTCCGGTGGTGGAAGTGGAGGCTCCCAAGGTGGGCCTAGGCTGGCCTGCCAGCCACTTACCCTCTCCAGCCTGGCTGGGTGGTCTCGGTAGCACCAGCAGTGGCAGAACACCCACAGGAAAGTAACCATTTTACAGACACAACTAAATGGATTGTTTCAATGGAAAAATGACTGTTTCATTTCATCTGTAACAAAATGCTGCTTCATCATTTTGTTTTGTTTCATTTTGCTTCATTACATAACAAAATGAAGAAACAGTATTTCATTTTTTTGTTTCGTTCCCATCCCTATTAAGCAATTTTCCATGAACTTTCTGGTTCTTTTTGTGTGTGTATGTGTGTGGGGTCCATCTCTAATCTGAATTAGAATTCAAAATGACATTTGATGTTTGTAGCTTTGCAAGTAACTCCTGTATTGGTGCTGCTGCCATGGACTTGGGAGCACAAATTGTAGCATTCTGTTGTTGTTATAATTTTAAGATTGTATGTTATATAAAGGTCTGTTAATAAAAAGAGACTCAGATTGTGAAATGGTGTTTGCAAATTTAATCAGTACATATTTAATAAACAAATAGCCCCAAAGAACTCAACAATATTGCACAAACAACCCATTTCATGCTTCTCTAAACAATATATAACATTGAGTGCAACATTTATGATTCTCATTCTTGCAAAGATTTATATCCCCACCAAATATTGTATTTCATTGTACTATTTTTGTTTAGCTCATTCATTACTGAACATGGGGAATTCTTATAAGTTTTAGCAGGCAAGTAAAAGAAGTGTGGAAGCAGAACTCACCAGTCTTGGCTGTCTGTTTGTGACTGGAAATACTGTACTATCTTGCTTCTGAATAATAGAAAACCTGATCACAATTTTATACTTGCCTAGCAAAGTAAGGTGTGCTGTGGGATCGCACTTAAGCATCTGCTGATGTCACAGACCTGAACCATGTTTAAGCTTGCATAATAGGTAGTGAAGAACCTTATATAGTTCTCGTAGCACCAGTATCAGATGTCAAGTCTGCCAGAAGCCTAGCTTCCTATATTATGAACACCATGGCTCGTGGGAGGTAGATATTAGCTTTCAATTCACAGCTTCCATATCTGATCAAGAGAAAGTTTGCATTTCCTTGACATTCTTTATCAACAGAGCTTGGATTCCTTTTAAATAAAAATAAGGCAGGCAAGCATTACTTTCCTTGGTTCGGTGGCTGAAAACGTGGGTTGTGCATTGCTGAGTGCCTTGTTTGAAAGGCTCACAAAGGGAAATGGATTCCAGGCTGCCTCCTCCTCACCATCCCCTTCCTTGAGCACTATAGCACCATTCCACTCCATTAGAAGATACCCTTTGGTGGCAGAGAAGAACAACAAGGGCAGGACTGCCTCCCATTCAGATGCAAGGCATACAGAGTCAACCTCCTCCATTTGCTCCACCCTCAGGGGGCCCATCAACTGTCACCTCCCATTTGGCAAGCTCTTTTACGAAGTAACTTTGCACAGTTGGAAAGGAAACGTGGAACTGCCTGTGAGGGAGAAAGCAGCTGTACCTTAAAGAAAGGAGCACTCTATCCCCTCTATATTTAATGTTTGTGCCTTTCATTTTGGGAGAGAATTTCTCTCTCTCTCTCTCTCTCTCTCCCCCCTCTCTCTTGTCAGCTATACAAGCAATGAAGCAGAGAGAGCGAAAGGTGTGGGAGGGGGAAAAACCTTTCCTTCCCGGGAGGTGACTCGGAGTAGGGAAGGTTTATGTAGTTTTCATTTCTTTTCACGTTTATGGTTAAATAATATATAAGGTTAGTGTATGTTGCCCTAAAGGGGAGAAGCAGCGTGAGACCTATGCCACCAACATGCAGCCTCAGATGCCATCAAACAGGCTTCTTTGCGAAAACAGCTGCTGTTCTCATTAAGTGGTTCTGGATCTATGGGAACCTTCCTACCCTTTCCACGAAATGGCAGTAATATTGTCCACAGCCCACGGAAAAAAACAAACAAACAACAAAAAGAGATCAGCTACTTTTTATATTGCTGCGTTTGTAACCGAACGTTGGTTCAGCCTTTTGGGTTTCATTGAGGGATATGCCCTGCACCCTAGACTTGGTTTGTGCTAAGTAATATTACACAAATTGATTCCCAACCCATGTTGCACCTCTCCGCTAATACTCCAGCCTAATCTTCTTCCTAGTCTGTGATGGTATTTGTACATTTTTGGTTCTCTGTCTAAAACCCACTACCACAAATGGAGAAGATCAAAGGACTGTGGCTTGGGTCTGAGGAGGGACCCATGAAGCATCATTCATTTCAAAGAGGTGCTAAGACCTTGAATACCAAGAGGAAGATCCATGGAAGGATTTTGCTCCTGCCTAAAGACTCCAGTGACAGCTCGATTCTTCTAGTAATGACCCAAAGATGGCAGGCCTTGGTATTTGTGCCACCACAAAAAATTAAAAAGAAGGGAGGGGGTGAGACTGACATGCTAATTCTGACCAAGGGAACCAAAGCCCATACAAATGAATCAAAGTATTTATCTAGAGTTACGCATATTGAACATTGCACTTATTGTTACAAAATATTATAAAACATGCTAATTAGGTGGATATGTGAAGGAGTATAGAGATGTATTACAAAATTATGACATACTGTAAAGTATTCAGTGGCATCTAAGTTCTGCACTACACTTCACTTCACTACACTAGACACGCACACACACACACACACACACACACACACACACACACACACTTGATCACCTATCTTTCCATGTTGTTCAACTCCTTCCCACTTACTGCTCTTGTGCCACAAAGGGTCAAGACATTTATATATTTGTTACATTTTTGTCTTGCCATAAGACATCATGAGCCTCCAAAATTCACATTTGCAATAGTATAATGATCTATCTATCTATCTATCTATCTATCTATCTATCTATCTATCTATCTATCTATCTATCTATCTATCTATCTATCTATCTATCATCTAAAACAAACCGCAAAAATGAAGTTAAAAACACTAGAAGCAATTTTCAAATAGCCAATATGAGCAGACGGTGCATACCAGTCATACAGGAACCAAGGTGCATCCCTCCCCCCCCCTTAAGGGTGATCAGCTATGGTCAGTGTGGAAAGCCATCCAGATGAGACACATATTTAGTTCCCCTCTAAATATCAAGGGGGTAAGGTGGATCTCCTCCTGAAGCTAGTTCCACAAATTGAAGTTAGGGATTGGGTCAAGGCTATTTGCTGATTTTAATAACAGAGCACGGACTGAACCTTATTCAGGTGTACAAGAAGAAGGTGAGTCAGAAGTTGAAAAAGTGGCCATGGTAGCCCCCAGGTTTTCATTCTTGCTTGTCTCATTTGAAAGCAGTAAAGCCAAAGAAAATCACGTCTTCTGCATGTGAACTCAAATATCCAAGTGCTGGCTCACATGGAGATTTCCACTGTGTTAAAGAGGCACTTCTGTTCAGAATCTTCACTTTCACATGAGCAAAGGGTGTGTACAGGAGGAAAGGCGAGTGTGTTCCCTTCCTTGCATATATAGATTTAACCCTTTTTGGAATGCCTAAATAAAGCTTTTGTGTCATTAGGAGCTCTAGACATTATCTTGGTGGCTCTATTTCTCTTGCAGAGAGAGTAAAGTGGTGAAAACAAACAATGTCATGTGAATATTAAAATGACCTCTGTTGTTGAATATTATGTGAAAATTATCTTTATATGTTCTATTATGACAATCTCCCAGGATTTACTTTTCATATTAAATGTAGTAACCTCCAGGGCAAACCAATTTTATACATTAAGGAGGGTTCCAAAGAAAGGAGATGGTTGTTGTGAAATCTGGTTGTCCTTTCAACTTTACATACGTAATAAATCCCTAAGGAGTGTTCTTTTTCATTCTGAAATCTTGTGTAACATGATGTGCTGGCTGTCCCTATAAAATGGTGTAAAAGTATATCTTGCTCAGTTTATTTTAGAACTTTAATTCACACTGAGCTCAGCACTTCGTTTTGTCCCAGTGGGCAAGCTTTATTTTTAAACCTCTTTCTCACACTTATTAATATAATTCCCTCCACACCAGGAAGCCAGCCTTGGGGAAGCCCGGTTCTTTTGCAAATAATTTTGTCATTTGTGGTTATGAAAAGAAGTTTTGAATTACAATTGATGGCCAAGGAGCTTAGGGTTTGTTCACTGTAAAAGAAATAAACACATGTAAAATATTGTATTAACAGAAGAGTGAAACTGTTAAATATTAGCAGATCTAGGATTTTCGGGTGGGGGGGGTAACTGTGGTATTAAGGACTCCATTATTCAAATATTCTCACATAAAAGATTGCAGTATAAATGGTTGCACATGAGAAACCGTTGTGTGTTGCAAAATAGATTGATAGACTACCACTTCGGCTTGTGTTGCCACTTTGTGCTTTGCATTTTAACCTATGGTTTTTGTGACCCAATATGCTGTGTACTGTCTTTGGACAAATGTGCAAAAAATGGACCAAATGACGGGTATTTGTGCAGCAACAGCAAGGCAGAGCAAGGAATCATTTTTCATCTTTGGCCATGGGACAGCCACCATGGATCCTTTCACAGGACTAAAAAGATGATCATAAAAATTGTTATAAGATGGAATTAAAAGTAATACAGTAGAGTAAGGTGTTGACAACAAAGGAAGAGGTGAATGGCAAATGAACCCTCCACCCCAGTGGAAGTCCATGTTCTCACCTGGGCACTCAGTTTACAAAGGCACTAGTGAAGTCTCAGACTGAAGCCACTGTGCTCCATATATTCCATTGCAGGTGCTCAGCACCAGGCATTTTGCAGAGCTGTGAGGCAAAGAGAACTAGCTGTGTCACCAATTGGACAGCCCTTTTTTGTTCTCCAGTGTCATTTCCACACACCTCTATTACATTTTACAAATGTTCAATTCCATTCTGAGGATTGAGTGTGTGTCTGGCGAATAGACGATTGTTCTATTATGCCATTAACATAATGCATGGCACTTGTCCCCTCTGGTCATAATTATTTTCCTTTCCTATTTGTGTGTGTAAAAGGTTGCCTGGTTGTTTTTTAGTGGAAATTGGAAATTTATAGATCTAAGGTGTTTTGGACATTATTATGGTCACATTATGTAAGCAGATCCTCATGTTCCTATTTCCCACCAGTTTTCAGATTACTTCCAGCACTAGTTATTTACCTTCTAAATTGCAATCCTGTTGGGAAGCCTCTCGTGTTTTGCAAAGTTCCATGTGCATGGATGGCAGTGTTTTTTTTTTTTAATTATATTAGTGGTAGCACTGAATCTTTAAGAAAGTAGTTGTGGGTTCAATTCCATTATTATATATTTTTTAAATATTCTGTTTGATATTGGTCCAGTTTTTCAAATGTGTCAGTGATTGGACTGGCAGAGTTTAGACAATTTTGAATAGAAATGGGTACAAAACGGAAATATTGTATTTGGTTTCATTTTGTTTCTTTCAAAGTTTAGTTTTCATTATGAACAATTTATAAAGTAGTTTTGTAACAAAATGAAACAAAAATGAAACAAAACACTATGCTCCCCTGGGTCCTATATGCACCAAAATGACAGGGGACCTTCTTTGGACTGTAAATTTGGATAGGTTTGTCGTTCAGGGGGCTGAGTTATTAAACATCAAAGAGGGTCCCCCTAGGAAAATATGTTTTCTTATTGGGTCAGAAGCCACTAATTGCTCACTCATGGGGGCTATTATCAGCTTAGTTCCGAATGTCCTACTCAATTAGACCGAGGGTGAATGTGTTTTTCTGCTCCTTTTCCAATGAATAAATTCCACATCTGCCCCCAAATATATGTACCCTGGTGAAAGAATAGAAAAACTTGTTCTGCTGGCACACTCCTCTATGTGTGCATGCACCTTGTGTGTACACCACAATTTGAGTTGGGTTTCTTTTAGGAGAACCTGATAGAAGAGCAGTTTTATTGTTATTGGGATCAGTATAACTCCCTAGATTACACAGTAGGGTTGTTAGAATATTTTCTAGTTAAGGCTACTCTTACTTCTTCAATAATAAGCTCAATTTACAGATGGAAAGCAAGTTTTAACATCTAGAACATAAAATTAAGGAGAGACAGATCTGTCAGGACTACTCATCTTCCATGTCTAGGTTCATCCCCTGACAGTTCCATCAGGTTTTTTTTTAACAGTTACATGTGGAAAGTTGGGCTTAACTGGAATCCACTACCTTCCCCCCTCTTGCCCCAACTATTATCCTTCTCAAGTGACATAACCCAATTGTTCCACATGCTAAAAGCCAATAACCTGGAAAGTCCTTTGAATAATGAATATGCATTGTTTGAATAGGAGCCTGAATGTTGCATGGTATCTTCCACAACATTGTCTGGGGTGGTCATCCATGCAGAAGAAAGCTGTAGTATCGAATCACACCTGTTTCACTTGTCATAACAGCATAATGGGCCTTAACTGGAACTGCCACCCAAAGTCTTGTTGTACATTCTGTGGCTCCCCAGACCTTGAAATGTTTAAAGACTCCAGCTCATCACCCTAGCTCCCTGGTTTTGTATCCACAGAAGCCAATGGGTTGATGAATTTGTCCTACAAGCTAAGTTTATGATGTTACTATACAGATGGGTTTAGATGAAGAGTATGTACATTCATCAAGCATCTGGAGAGTACACTGCACTAAGGCTAGACCATAGAAGTTTATTTCAGAGTTGTTTCGTGACTGGCCAGTCAATATTTCTTCCCTGACAATGCACATCTCCAGAGTTCAGTCTATTTGGAACTGCTGAGCAAACTTCTCTCGCTACTTCCCTCAGTCAATAACAGTGTCCCTCTATTTAAGCACACTTCTATTTCCCTTGTGTATCATCTATCAGTGAGGCAAGCTGGCTTAAAAAGTGTTGTGCACCATTTTTTTAAATGTGTGACCTTCAGTACTTGTTTGCAATGCAGCACTCTGGATCCCACCCCCTTTGTTTTCCTGCCTTCTGCTGTAATTGCTTTCCCTTGTTCACAAGCTAGTGAATAATGCATGTTCACATTAGAGTGCTTGTCCCTGTGGGAGGAACTTCCATTCACCTCATATTTTGGTACCTCTTTCAAACATTCCACTGTGTGTGACACTATGTGATAAAGAGAGTAAACAAGCAGATTTCAGCTTGAGCAATCATCACTCCTCAAAGCTGCAGCCTCTGTGTACCCTTGCTTTAACAGAAAATGAGATGATCTCCATGTGTACCACTTGATCTTTACAGCGTATAATTACATTTTCTCATTCAGGAAAATATATATTAAAATTGCAGTTAAAGCTTACATGCATCCTACATGATGCACTGTTGAAGTCCATGGGAACCAAGGGCGTGTTTACATTGTTATTCGTCCCGTCATATCAACTTGCGGTCCCAAGATTTTTTCCACCTGTTGTTATTTTCACATTCTGAAACTGGAGGTCAGTTGAACAACTAATCATAAGCAAGTTCGGTGTAGACCTACTTTTGGGGAGGTCTGTGATTCATATATAACTACTAGCAAGTGTGCTACCCATTAATGTTAAAACCTATACCACTCAAGTTCCATTGGAAAGAGGGGAGGTATAGAAATATAATAAATAATAAATAATAAAGAACAAATCATGAAAGTCAGAAACAGGATGTAGCTGAAGCATCTGCAGTTGGCCTGTCCAATTGCTAAACTGATTGAGTGTAGAAACCTTAAATGTGATAGAAAATGAAACAAAGTAGCACTCATTTGAAATCTCTTGAGCTTGGAGACTTTCAATAAACATTAGCAGGAGTCCCCCTACCCCACCCCAAAGGTTAAATATTTTTTAAAAATATTCAGTGGAAAATTACTGATCCCAGGCATGTGAATGGCAAGCTTCACTTCCCCAAGCAATGTTAGGATCATCCTTGAAATTTTGAAATGTTAGGGTTTCTGGGGGAATTGATATTAAGCTCCAAATGAGATGGGGGGTGCTTAATGGAAGGAGTGTGTCCGATGCACTTTACCAATTACAGGATTAATAGACAGCTTCCCCTCAGTGTGTCGATCCACACTCCTTTAGTTATGTTTCCCATAAAGCCCCTCCAAATCTCTCCAAATTGGGAGTGCTTCAAGGGGAGAGCTTGAGGAAGCTCCACTGTAATTTTATTGCTGGCTCATTTCATATGATTTTTTTAAATCATTTCTATGAAATGCAATGAATCACAGGGAACAAGATGAAATGAAATTAATCTCAATTTTTCTGTTTCATGTCCATCCTTAGTCCAGGAGGATCAACAGGGTCACACTCCCCCTGTCCCCCAGCCAATTGCAAAAGTGCTGTATGACATGTGCCAGCAATATAGGGGTTAAGCAAAGGGAAGCAATAAATTGACCTATTGCCAGCACGATGCGTGCACAGCACTTTTCCAATTACTGTTGGGGGGACCCTCTTTGTAGTTGAATAACTTGGTCCCCTGAGCCCCAAGCATCTCCAAATTTGGGGGGCTTACAGGGAAGAGCTTGAGGAAGCTCCCATGTTTTGTTTCCCATACCAAAAGAAGGTGGTTCAGTTTGGTTCATCACAAACTGTTTCTATCAGTTTGTATTATAATGAAACAATTCATTATGTAATGAAATGATGAAACAGCATTTCATTTTTGTTGGGTGCCCATCTATATTAGTTTCAATTGTGTGTTCAGAACCATATTTTACAATACCACTGGTATTGACAATGGAGCCAATTCTCCTCAGCATGTAGAGAGAGATCCATATTGATTAAAGCTGTCAGATGGCACCCTGCAAACTACATGCAGTCTTTCCAGCTTTTTAACATCAGTATATAAGGTTTATACAACTTTGAGGAACATGCCTGCTTAGATTTGTGTTTCCCCCCTCTTATTAGCACTAGATTTACTGACATGGAAACACTGTGCCTAAGAAGTTGAGATACTTTTAATTATTTGTGGTTTTCGAAGAGTACATGTCTCCAGATATCACTTCTACTTGAAGATTAAAGGTACACTGCAGTGCTCCTTCAGTTCACACAGAAACATGTTCTGACATCACAAGCCTCAGAATTCTATGGTTTTAAAAATACACTTCTTGAACTAATCACTTGAAATGTTGTCAGAGACCTACCCAATGAGTTCTAGAACTGTGCACCATTTTAAAATGGTCCAGCAAAAGCTGCTATTTTAAAATATGCAGAAAACTCACCTATCAACTTCCCCTTTTACCATTTTGAGAAAGGCGTATCATATATTTCTGTTAATTCCGTGTGGAAACAAGTGGTGTATTTTATTTGGACTTCTGAAGAAAGGCGATTGTTAATTGGTTTCGTGAAGTTCTGATCATTAGTTTACTCGTGTTTTTTTCCTGCCCCTGTAAAGCCTAGAGCAGTGATGGCAAACCTTCGGCACTCCAGATGTTTTGGACCACAACTCCCAGAATTCCAAGCCTGTATTGCCGATGACAGAGGACTGTGGGAGTTGTGGTCCAAAACATCTGGAGTGCCGAAGGTTCACCACCACTGGCCTAGAGCAACAGCTATTGACAATGTTATTTTGCTTGAGGCAAGAATGCTGCTAGGAGTCCAGTGTTTTCAGAGGATTTCTATGGGTATGGCCACACTACAGAGTTATAGATGGGAGGGGCAACCTCTATTAGGTTTTTACTTGTGCAAGATAGCTATAAGAGCAACACTATCAGCACCATGATTCACACATAAAAATGTGGGGGTTATTTTACATTTTAAGCCACATATTTTGCGCAAGATGCGGTGTTCTCTGTAGAAAATGCTAGCCTTTGTAAAAAAAAATCACATCTTTGAATTTTTTTTAAATTTTTTTTTTTTTGCAAAAAGTGTTGGATTTATAATCTTTCCCAAAGGAAGAAAATCCTCCTCCAAGACTAAAACCAGCAAGGCTACATTGGGTGACTTCATTCTTTCCACAATGCTGCCCTCATTAAATGCTTTTCTTTTAGCATTTTGACAGTGCGATTGTTGGAAATTGCTAGAGTTGGTATAAAAATTGCCTCCATTAAATGCCTTCAGAATGTGCGTCTAGTTTTGTTTATACAGGAATGCTACTGTCCATACCTCTAAGGACATCAAGGAAAAAACTAACGAGGATGGTATGTGTAAGCATGGATGGGTAGCTTGACTTCTGAATCTTGGGGCCACTAAATAAGGTGACCTCCCTGTCATGGCCGATCAAAAGGTCAACTTTTTGACAAAAGAATGCTCTCACATGGCTGGAAGTAAGTGTGGTTACCAAGAAGATGTTGTGCTCCTGAAGTTATATGCTCTATCCTGCTTCTCCCAATCAAAATCCAACATTTATTGAAGCAAAAGAAATTATTTGCTACCTTTTTTTGGACAGGGGTTAAAATGCAGAAGAGCTTGTACTCAGAACAATTCTGACCTGGAGAGTGGAAAAAAATATCTTCTCCAGGCTCTGCTATGTGATTGCAGTGTGAATTAGAAAGTAATCCTTGAACTCCAAATACCTTCTTCCCATTTCTGTAGGATTAACACCTTTAACAAACCTAAAGTGGTCATTCTCAAACAGGGAACCTTGGGGCACTTTGCACATTTGAAGGAAGCCACAGGAAACAATTCTTCCATACTAGACATGGGCACAACTCAGCGAAATCCTCGTTTCCATTTCCGTTCGTCGTTTCCATTATGTAACGAGGAACGGTAACGACAATTACTCCACTCCAGCTCGAACCCGACCTGATAAAGATAAATTGGGTCTGATTTGTCATTGTTGTTCATGGCATCGCGGCGATTGTGCGATGCCAAGCAGCACAGAAAAAAAGTTTTAAAAATTAAAAAAAAACCAATTCCCGGCCATAAAAGCAGGCGGAAATATGCCTGCCTCAGTGAGGGCACTACCAGAGAGGGGTGGTTTCTAGAGGGGGGGGTCCCTGGCCTTCCCCCCCTCTCCTGTCCTGGGCTGCTGGTACCAGGCTGGGGGGGCATCCTCGTCGTTTCCATTTGCCATGCGGTGGGGGGGATCCAAAATGGCGACCACAATATATATTTTTTAAAATCATGGTCCAAAAACCCACCAAAGCACCACAGAAACATTTGAAAATTAGGTATTTTAAATGCCTGAATTTTTATAGTAGCAGCAGTGGGTTTTTCTTGCAACAAAACGTCTCCATTGATTTTATTTAATTTTATTTTTATTTTTATTTTTTTACACCTGCGCCCGCGAAATGATGGGCTGGCCATGGGATGGGACCATGCAAATTTTTGGAGCCATTCCACCAATCGCATGGCCAGGTTTTGCTGAGACTTCTGGATGTGCCAGAGAGGGCATAAAAAGCCCACCAACCCTAACCCTAACCCTAACCCTAAGCCTAAGCCTAACCCATACCCCAGTACACTGTCTTCTTAGTGGGTCAGAGGCACCCAGAGGTGCAGCCCACTAACCCACCCTAACCTTAACCGTTACCCTAAGCCTAGCCCTTACCCTAACCCCAACCCTAACCCAGATTCGTACGCAAGTAGACTTCCCTTCTTAGTGGGTCAGAGTGGTGCATCGAAAGGTGCCTCCAACTCCAGACCCACTCCCTCCCTAAGCGTAACCTGTACGCCAGTACGCCAGTATGCTTTCCTTCTTAGTGAGTCAGAGAAGTGCCGACGAGGTGCCTCTGACGCACTAACCCCCAACCCTGGCTAATATGGCTAACATAATGTTCTTAGTGAGACAGCGAAGTGCCGAAGAGGTTTCCTGTCACACTAACAACCTAACATAATTGGTACGCAGCAGCTACGCGTTACGCTTCCCTTCCCTTCTGGGTCAACTCAGAGGCACCCAGAGAGGTGCCTCCCAGAGCCCACCCCTCCCCCAAACCACTGTACAAATGACAGATGACAAACGGAAACGACAAATTTTTGAAAAATTTCACGACAAACGGAAACAACCCGAAACGGCCCGTCCCAACAAATGACAACTCGAAACGTAACTTTTTCTGGTCGTGCCCATCTCTATTCCATACCATTCGTAAGGTTTGCTATGTGATTTGTACAGTCCTGATTGCGCTAATATTTCTTTCATATTGTGTTCATGGCAGTGGCCCAAATAGGCTGAGAATGGCTGCACTAGAAACCCAAATGACCACCAGTATGTTTGTTTCCCAACCCAGCTTTGCATTCTCTAGACCAGTGTTGGCGAACTTATGGCATGGGTGCCAAAGGTGGCACTCAGAGCCTTTTCTGTGGGCACCTGACATCAGCCCTTCACAGCTACCTCTATTCAGATTAAATTGCTGTATTGGCACTTTGCGAAAAATTAATAGGTTTTGACTCACAGTTTGGGCACTCAGTCTCTAAAAGGTTCTCCATAACTGCTCTAGACATTGCTTTTAATAGGGTTTTTAAAACTTGTTTTAAGGTACCCAAAAATCTCTTACAGGATGTAAAGGATAGATTTTGCCATGTTTTATGCCCTGCCTTTATTTTAGCTTTTAAAAAGTCACTAGGAGAGGCACTAGGAGAAGTTTTGTGAAGTGCTTCCTGGCTTTTTTTTTTAATATTTCTTACATTTTCTATAGCAAAGAAAAGAGCATATATAATATTTGTTACATATCATGATACATGGGTTTGTGTCATTATTATGTTATAACCAGCTTTTCTCGTATTCTTTGTTTCTTTTTTCTAGCCCTTGATAAAACACCACTTGGTAATATTGTGAGTCCTCATTTTCTTTTATTCCCATTGTCGGTCTGTCCATCTCTTCACATTCCAAAATTTTCTTAATAATCATTTCATTTGTTGGCGTTTCTTCACTTTTTCGGTATTGTGCCCAGACTATCCTCACCACTGTCAAAATGTGCAGTATTATATAAGTATTTCATTTGTCTAAATTTTCTGGTAGCATGCCTAGTAAAAACAGTTCTGGGCTAAAGTCTGCATGTATTTTTGTCATTCTAATAAGTTAGTTATGTATTTTAATCCAATATTTTTCACTTTATCACATGTCCACCATGTGTGATAGTAAGTGCCACGACCCTGCCTGTCTCTGAGGGGTTAAATTGTGAAGAGCTGCTGAAGGAGCCTTGTGGCTCAACTCAGCAGGCAGCTGGGTCTGATGACACAGCTGAAAATATATCTCCTCCTCCTAGAAGGGCCATGAGCAGGATTCTGCAAAGACGTGCTATGAGGAGAGCTAGGGAAAAGGTCTTTGATGCTAGACGGGGAATCAGGTCGGGAAGCCCTGAGTACTAGCAGAAGCCTTTCCAGAAGTAAGGGTGTGTTCCCTGTTTTGGGATAAAGCTGGTAAGCTCACCTTGAGCAATCTGTGGGAGCAACGCGTCATTTGAACTTGCAACCACGTTCCTGTCTGTGACCTTGGCTCTGTTTCCTGACTTTGGACTGGCTTCCTGGACAATGGTTTGATCTGTTCCCTTGGGTTTGGTATCTGATTTCCGTGAGATATTCTGGTTTTGACTTGGACTGGTAATTGATGGGGGTTGGATTCTGTTACTTATCTGTTAGCAAAGGACTTGAACTTGCCTGGCTTTCCACTAAGGATCTTGGCAGAGAGCTGAACTCTGTTTGTGTGTGTGCTCTGTGTGTGGGGCTTGACAGTAAGACCCCACTTCTTGTGTACATTTCCAACATTTACTAGACAAGCTTACTGCCTTTCTTGTTACTAGAAGCGGTGTCCTGTTTTGGGGTTAAACTGTTTGTTTCTGTCAGATTATTCCTCTGGGGCTCTTAGAACAGATCATGAGCCTCTGTGGCTTTCTGCCATTGAAATGTTGTGTGGAAACCTTAGAAACAAGGCAGCAACACCAGGCCACTCACTTAGGTTTCTAGGGAATAATTTCATTAACGCTATTCAGCACAAATCATCTCTCAGTTAACTCTTGTTCACGACAAGTTTCTCTCTTACTCCATCCTTGCAGACCTGCTTAAAACTAAAGGAAATGATGGCCGACATAGGAGTTATTGCAAGAGGATGAGTTCATGTGTGACCAGGTGTGCCAGCTTCAACTGTCTTTGCTTCATACCAGCCAGTGGTGACATTTACTGCTAACTTAGATTCGTTGAAGAATTGTTACAATGGCAGCTGAGAATAACGTAGGTAACACTGAAGGTATTAATGGTTTTAGTTGTAACTTATTATACACTTCTTTGTTGTCAACAATTATTCTCCATCTGTTTCCACTGTCTGGGTCATAAATAACTTTTGTTGCAACAGTTCCAAGAGTTCCTGGATGAGACTGATTATCTAGATTCATTTCAGTCTGGCCCCAAGTCTATTCATAGAACAAGAACTGCTTTGGTTTCCTTGGTGGATGGCCTACACCAGAGTGGCCTAGTTGCCAGATGGGTGGTGTAGAAGGCTTATAAATAAAATTACTGCCTGTAT
The DNA here is from genome assembly GCA_023846285.1 of Phrynocephalus versicolor. NCBI lineage: Eukaryota > Metazoa > Chordata > Lepidosauria > Squamata > Agamidae > Phrynocephalus > Phrynocephalus versicolor. The sequence continues at coordinate 30,270,271 of JAHTLZ010000129.1, read as the reverse complement.
AGCATGTCAGAATGTGTGGCTATTTGACAATAATCACACAGTTTACCTTTGAGCATCCATGCCATCTTTCAGGAACAGATAGTTTGTCAGGTCAGGAATTCTGACTAGGGATGGACATGAAACAGAAAAATTCTGTTTTGATTTGTTTTGTTAGATTTTGTCCCTTCCCCCATGATTCGTTTCGTTTCATTAGAAACGATTTTTAAAAATTGTACAAAACAACAGTAATGAATCAATTTGTTCCTCTGTCAAATGGGTCCCCTGTGTCCTAGAGGCACCAAATTTGGTGGGTACCTTCCTGGGATCTTCCCCTTTAAGTCTTCCAAATTTGGAGAGATTGGGGATTCAGGGGGTCAAGTTAATCAACTTCAAAGGGGGTACCCTGGGAAAAAATTTAATTGCAATGTTATGTCCTTGAACATTGTGATCCCAGATAGCTAGCAGTGCAGAAATTATAGTGGAGTGTCCTCAAGCTCTCCCCTTGAAACACTCCCAATTTGGAGAGGGTTGGGATACAGGAGGCCAAGCTATTCAACTCCAAAATGGTGCCCCCAGGAAAAATCATTTGTAATTTAAAAGTATTTGAAAATACTGATCCCAGGAATCTATCAGCATGGAAATTACAGTGGAGATTCTTCAAGCTCTTCCCTTTAAGCCCACCAAGCTGCATCAGGCTGCATCAGAAGTGCACTCCAGCAGATAGGGAAGCAGCCAAGAATTAAATATTGGGCTTGGGCCATATGACCCTTAGGTATGAAGAGAGAGTGTGAGTGGAACTCCTTTGAATGTTCAAGTTATAAAATACACCTGTATGTCCAGGGCAGCTCTTACAAATATTATGGGCCAATTCAGACCCTCAGGTATGAAGGGAGAGTGTGGGTCTCCCTGGCATCATCCAGAAGACAAAGGCAGGTCTTAGAAAAGTAATGGGTCTTTCAGGTCTATAACATGCATGCAGGTTAGCAGGCCTGGGAGGAAGTCAATAGTTTGCCAGAATACTCCAGTTAGGAATGATGGAATAGGAGTACTCTGGTTCTATTTTGTTGTTTTTCTGGAATGAAGCCATGATTAAGAGGCATGGCCAGGTGTATTCCTATTGTGCCAGTTGAGAATAGGGGAACTGCTACTGGTTGACAGTGGGAATAATAATGTGTGTAGGGGGGAAGGAATGTAGTTTTAATGGGGTAGAAAGGGGGGAAAGACTTAAAAAAAACCCTGCCCCAAATGCTTCCCCTAGACCCCTCCACCCCCAAATCAGAAGCACAGAGAGAGACACACAGTACACACACTGAGAGAGAGAAAGGTTCTCTCTTCTACACACACACAAACCACTCTCTCTTTGTCCACTCACACAACACACAAAGCAGCTTTGACCACACAGGTGCAGCAGAAGTGAAGCTAGCCCAACTCTAAGACAACAAGCTAGCAGCACCGCCAGAGCTGACTGTAACTCCCTTCACTCCCACAAGTGACAAAGAAAACAAAACCAGCCAGCCTCTTATATACCCTAGCCCCAGTAGGCAGTTAGAATCCACACACCAAAAAGAAAAAGAAAAAGAATGTTAAAATGGATTCCAATGGATACCCCTTTGGAGTTGAATAACTTGGCCCCCTGTACCCCAAACCTCTCCAAACTGGGGGAGGGGGTTCAAAGCGAAGAGTTTGAGGAAGCTCCACTGTAATTTCCACACTGCTAGCTGCTTGGGATAACTATTTTTAAGCACATAACATTGCAATTAGATTTTTTTTCTGAGGGCATGCCCTCTGAAGTGGAATAACCCAACCTCCTGAACCTCAAATCTGTCCACATTTAGAGTGCGTAAAGGGGAGAGTCCACAGAAGATTCACACCAGATTTGGTGTCTCTAGGACCCAGTGGAGCCATTTTACATCAAAATGAATTTGTTCATTTTGAACAAAACAAACTGCTGTTTCGTTTCATTACTAGCGATACGCTGCTTCCCCATTTCATTTTGTTTTATTTTGTTTCATGGTGCCCAATTCTGACATGCAAACATTTCTCTACATAACTTTATAGACCTTTAGGGGCAAATAAGAAGCCTATGTTCAACACAGCTGGCATTTATTCCTCCTCCCCAAGGTATAAAATCATACAATCATTTTTGCTCATATAGCTACTTATCTGAATATCTAGATACAAGTCTTTTTATTGTTGGAATGATTCTAGGCAATATCTGTCCATCTAATCATACACACTTTATTTGTCTATATTGCTTCTACGTTCCATATACATACAAATATTTCAAAACCGCTGTTGCATATCGAAGTCTTATGACTTTGGAAAACTCTAGGCAGGCAAATACTTTGAAAATACTTTTGAAAAACTTTGCAGGCAAATACTTAAAAGTCAGAATTGAATCTAAAATACAGTCAGAATAAAATCATACCAAAAGCAATGTTTTAATTGCATTCTAAAAATTCAGGAATGTTTAGCCTAAAAGGAGCACACAATTAAAATTAAAAATAAAAATAAACCATCATAAATTTAGTAAGCATTTTCATGGATGCAAAAAATAAATTCTCATTTGGCCAAGCCAGCTTTATGCCAATTTGCATCTATAGAAAAAAAAAAGTATGATGATTGTTGATGTCTAGTGTGTATGGCCTAGTGTGAAGTTGAATTGCCATCTCTTGTTGAATGTTTGTGTGTGATATATATTTATAGTCCATTGTTTTCCTTTCCTTTCCAACTTTAAAACAATCCTTTCTCCAGGGAATTGGCAATACAGGAACCTGGAGCAACAAGACTTTAAAAAAATCCCATTGTTGTTGCATTTTCTACAACTCCAAGAGCTTGTAACTCAGAATCTGGCAAGCTGCCAGTATGGTGATAATATCATTGTTTTAATTAAAACTTTCCTAAGCTAAGAATAAAGGCATATATTATAAAATGTTTGGTGCACTGAGTTACAGCTAGAAAGTGAAAGTTATAAAACCTGTGTCCCTTGTTTATGATTTATTATTATTTGTTAAAGAACTTCAACTGCCAGGGTGTTATAGTACACCAAACTTGCTTGGCTGGACAGCTGGCTAGTTCTTTTGTGATGAATTTAGCAAACTATTGTTCAAGCCTTGGTTTTAAAAGCCCTTTTATTTTAAGGGATACTGTTTGTATATGCTTAATTATTTTAAAACTCTCTAAGATACCCCTCAATTCCTTGTTTCTCAAACTGATTGTGTCTTAATTGTAATGGACTATATATTATCTCTCCTTACTCTAAGCCACCTTGGGTCCTTACAGGAAGGAGAAAGGTGGGGTAAAAATACTCAAAATACATACATAAATATACACAGAATTTTGCAATTTGACCAGACTTTTTCTCCTAAGGTGGAATATTTGGACTTCTGGGTCTCTCACACTGACTTAGAAATAATGAATACTGGTAATCGCTTTTTCTTTTAGGCTGATACTTCGTGTCCCTCTCGCTGCAGTTTGCAGCCCTGCTGGAGACTGGTTTGAAGGAATGGAACCTCACGTCCTTGTGGGGTCAATCCGAGTTCGAAGGAATGGAACCTCATGTCCTTGTGGGGTCAATCCGAGTTCACCCTGACCACGTCCCCTGAAATGCGCTCCAAGTGGGCTGAGAGATTCCCGTCCTGGAGCTCGGGAATCTTTTCAATCCGCTTCTCGATCCGATTTCAACACAGAGCAACGTGGAGGCAAGTTCACCTCGGCTTGAGGAAGGACGTGAAGTAACCATTTTAGTCTCTCTAAGCAGTATCTCTTGAGTTCCTATGGCCACTCCTGTTTTTGCCTTCCTTCTCGGGGTCTCTCTGAACTATTTTCAAGATTGTGTAGAGCAGTGATTCCCAATCTTGGGTCCCCGGAAGTTTTTGGAATGCAATTCTCACAAGTCTTGGCTGGCACAGGTAGTAGTGAAGGCTTCTAGAAGTCCCCAAGGACAGTTGTTGGGAACCACTAGTGTGGAGGGTGGCGATGCAGTAGGATGGGTTAGAGAATCTCCCTTTTTCTTGCCTATTCCACCCTTTATAAATTATTTCACTATTCATCTCCCCTAATAGGGAAACTAATTCTCTGTAATATCAGGGCCAGAAGCAACAGTTGAGTTATTTATAATAAAGCACATTGTATTCAAGCCTCAGTGTAATCATTGATGGTATCTGTATTAAATTTTTGACTGGGTGATGTGTTTGTTTTCAGCAACTTATTGAATGCTGAGTGACTTAATACAATGTTCCAGGGGAGGGGGTTAAATGGCACTTGTTTTTAAATGCAAAATAGAAAGATTTAATTACTGTAGAGTTTCAGATTCGAGGCTGCCTTTTGGGACAGTATAATGAAGCTCTGTGCATTTCTTTGTTTCACATTAATTTATATTTATAATTTCAGCTGAAGAGGCCAGCTAAGAATCAATTGAGATGCTCTGTCTTAACAATTCTGCAATCAGTGTTTGGATATTTGCATGCACACAGCTTCTTGGTGGCCTATAAAGTAAAGTTAATTGTATAAGAACAGTGAGATTTGATTTAGAAATATTTGATGATGATCATGATGGCACTCATTTGAAACCCCATTCAATGCCTTTGGCTCATGTCACTTCTATCTGTTATTTGCTTTCAATACTGTTCTTTTCACTAGGAATTACATGGCAAGTATGATCGCTCATTATGATTATTTTCCTTCAAGGGCGGAAAAAGTTAGCAAGTTAAAGAACTAAAAGGAATTTAAATGGACTAAGGCCAATCATGCAGAGCAAGGGTTTCACATTATTGTCTCCCAATTGGAATGTCTACTAGAATGGGAATATTGAGCTTGACTCCTTTCTGATATTATACCAGGTAGACATGGGCACGGAACGACTAAATTACCGTTTCCGTTACCGTTCGTCGTTTCCGTTATGTAATGGAATGAAGAACGACAATTTGGATGGGTCAGGCTCGAACTGAACAGAACCAACAAAAATTTGTTCGGTGTTGTTCATTTCCATTAGTGGCAGTGTGCGATAAAATGGACTGGAGCTGTGGGAAAAAAAACAGTGCAGGAAACCGCAGCTTTTTTTGGCACAGCCCCAAGCACCAATCAGCTGTAGTGCAGGGGGCTTGGGGCTTGGCAAGAAATAGTTTTAAAAGCCCCTGCTTTCCCGGCGCCGATTGGGCACATTGGGGAAGGGAAGCTCCCCGGCATATTTTTAAACCTCCTTTGCTTTTTAAAGAACAAGAAGATAATTTTCTCCGCCTCCCACTGCCACCTCCAGAACTCTGAGTCAAGCATGCCTAAATAAATCAAGTGATTTATTCCTGGCCAAGGTTTGGGTGCTCGCTTTCTTACATTCTCCTCCCCCCCTTTGCCGTGTCATCATAAAAAAGGAAAATATTAACAACCAAGCTCAGCGAAGTACACCCCCTTGGCCTCACCTTTCCTCCAGATCTCCCGGGCTTGCCTCCTCTGCCCTCATGGTCATGCTCTCCATGCTGTGTGTCTGTGCATGTGCATGCCGCACATGTGTATGGAGAAGAGGGGGAAGCTGGTGGGGATTCTGGGAACAATGCTGTGCTCCTTAAAGGGGTGGGTTGTCTTTCTGCATCCGTTTGGCAATAAGGGTGAGGGACCATGAGGCAGAGGAGGCAGCAACCCCAGGAGGAGATCCTGCATCAAGGTGGGGGTAAAAGAGGGTGTATTTTGCTGAGCTCGCTATATTGCTATTTTGCTTTTTTGTGACGGTATGGTAAAGGGCGGTGGGGGGGGGAAGGGGGAGAATTTAAGAAAGCGAGCACCTGTTCTGGAGTTTGGGAGGCGGTGGCGGTGGCAGAAGACAACGAGAATTATTCTTGTTCTTTTAAAAACAAAAGAGATTTAAAAATAAGCCAGGGCACTTCCACCCCAATGCACCCAGAAAGCACGAGCTTTTAAAACTTTTTTTTTTTGCTGAATCCCAAGCCCGCGTTGGGGCTGTTCCAAAAAAATAATAATAATGCTGCGGTTTCCGTGCTTGCTTTTCCCCATAGGAATGCACTGCTTCAATGCATTCCTATGGGAAAATGACAATCAAACCAAAACGGCAAATGGAACAATGTTTTTCTAGAAAAATCCATTTTAACGGAACCAAACTGAAATGAAAAGGGTCCAAACCAAATCAGAAACGGAACGCCATTTTTGCGTTTCGTGCCCATCTCTAATACCAGGTGCCCTGAAACATTTTAGATTGTTGCTTTCAAACAAACAAATCTTATAGGACATTGTCTGCTTTGCTACATGGTAAAATGGAGCAAAGCCTGGTCTAAGAAAAAAAAAAAAAAAGGAGACTGTGAGAGTATTGTTTCCGATAAGACTTTCCATTCCTCCTTTACAGTGGACCCTTGTATATCAAACAGTTTGTATAACATAAAATCTGTACAACATAAAAAATTCTGGAGATAGGGGAAATTTGCTTAACATAATTGCCTATGGGGGGAATCCGTACAACATAAAAATGGGATTACTCCGTTTTCAATCCATTCCTATGGGAATTTGTATAAAGGAAAATTTGCTTAACATAATTTCATTTGGAATGAATTAATTCCTTTATACAAGGTACCACTGTACTTTGTTCAATACCTCTAGACGGTTCTTGTTCCCTTATTCAATTTTTCTTCCATCAAACATGTAACAACTATTCCAGGAGACACAGCCACACACACATTTCAAATATGATACAGGTGTTCTGATGTCTTTGGTCATTGAAAAATGAATGATGCAGGTTGCGGCTTTGAGGGACTGAGTCACATGTTACAATGTTCATATACAATGAGGAAGATAAAAATACATTTCATTAACTTTTTGCAATGAAATTCCTTCTTGAGAAAGGAAATGGAGGGGGGGCTTGGAAAGAAAATGAGCATGTATGAGTACACTTAACAAACTCTTGCTACCTAATGAGATACTGGATGCATTAGAAGGCACACCCAACAACAGATATATGCCGAGGAATGTGACCGACAGTTCATTTCCTATGCATGCATACATTGCCAACAGGATTCTAGCACTCAACTTTAATTATTGTATGTTGGGCATGTACAACATGTTTGTTGTCATGCTGGGAATAGCAGTTCTTACTGGATGAGGCCAGAGCAGATGGCAGAGAAATCCATTCAATACTTTTTTAAAAAAAATATGCCATGGTCACTCACATGTCACATCTCTCTTCTGCTGTCACCAAGCAGTATGGTCAGAAGCCACTCTGGGGCACCTTTCGGCCAACTGAAGGAAACACCAAACTCCAGATAACTGGAGTTTAACTTTCTTAAACACAAAGCACGTATAAATTACTCCAAAGGACCCTGCTTTCTCACTGTACTTTCAGAATAATGCAGCACATTCAAAGGAAGGAATTATTAATACTATATGAAAAAATCCCTGCATTATTTCATTTCTAGTGAGAATTTCCATTTGATTTATACAATGCTATTATTTTTGAATGCACTTTGAAGGGCTATTGTTAAAGCAAAGAGTATTTGTTAATAAAAGCAAATGTCAATGCATTATCCTCATACGTGTTCCACCTCTCATTGGAAACTCCTCAACTTCGGAAACAGTTATACACTGTGAACTTAGGCAGAAAAGAGAAAGAAAAAACCCTACTGTTAAAATGATCATATTTCAAATCCCCCCTTTTTTTGTTCTCATTAAAAGGTCAGTAGTATTATTTATTACTTAGTTTTTAGTCATCTGTGATAATGCATTTTCTTTCCAGAAGTACTGTATAGAAGATTACAAACCAAAAGTTTCACTCACATTGAAAATCAGAATTCTTCATTTTAGAAGTACTGTATATACTCGAGTATAAGTTGACCCGAGTATAAGCCGGGGGCCCTAATTTAAACCCCCAAAACTGGGAAAATTTATTGACTCAAGTATAAGCCTAGGGTGGGAAATGCAGCAGGGCCTGGCAACTCCTCCTTTGTGAGCTGGGTGTGTGTGTGTGATGTTTAAAATGACTTTTAGCCACCGAGGCAAGTGCTTGAGTTGGTGGCTAAAAGTCATTTTAAACATTGTTTTAAAATGACCTTTTAAAAAGTCATTTTAAACATGGGGGGTCAGGAGAAGTGGCGTACAATGTTTAAAATGACTTTTAGCCACTGACCCAAACTTGCCTCAGTGGCTAAAAGTATTGACCCGCATATAGGCCGAGGACCCCCTTTTTCAGCCCAAAATTAGGGCTGAAAAACTAGGCTTATACTCGAGTATATACAGTATGTTCCAGCTCATACCAGTCCAAGTCATTGCCCTGCTGCCACTGCAATATATCTAGATTCAGTGCTTGCTTATGATCTGGGGAACTTTGTCTTCCCAGAATTTTTGGAGTGATATACGTCCCAACATGGAGTACTAACTGTATACAATTTGTATCTATATCAGTGTGGGTTTGGTCTTTGCATGTCAGAAATGCAATGGGTACTTTCCAAAACAAGATGACTGGCCTTTTTTTTTTAATGGGACCAGACCAGGTATTCTCAGATGTGGTCTACCAAAAGAATCTGTTGTTGTTGTTGTTGTTGTTGTTGTTGTTGTTGTTGTTGTTGTTGTTGTTGTTGTTGTTGTTCAGTCGTTCAGTCATGTCCAACTCTTCGTGACCCCATGGACCAGAGCTCACCAGGCCTTCCTATCTTCCACTGCCATATTGGCCAAATCCATATTGGTTGCATCGATGACACCGTCCAACCATCTCATTCTCTGCCGTGCTCTTTTCCTTTTGCCTTCAATCTTTCCCAACATCAGGGACTTTTCCAAAGAGTCCTCTCTCCTCATGAGGTGGCCAAAGTACTGGAGCCTCAGCTTCAAAATCTGTCCTTCCAGTGAACATTCGGGGTTGATTCCTTTCAGAATGGATAGGTTTGATCTCCTTGCTGTCCAGGGAACTCTCAAGACTCTCCTCCAGCACCACAGCTCAAAAGCATCAATTCTGTGGCAATCAGCCTTCTTTATAGTCCAGCTCTCACTTCCATACATCACTACTGGAAAAACCATAGCTTTGACTATCCTGACCTTAGTTGGCAAATTGATGTCTCTGCTCTTTAGGATGCTATCTATGTTTGCCATTGCTTTCCTCCCAAGAAGCAGGCATCTTTTAATTTCGTTGCTGCAGTCGCCATCTGCAGTGATCAAGGAGCCCAAGAAAATAAACTCTGTCATTGTCTCCATTTCTTCTCCTTCTATTTGCCAGGAGGTGATGGGACCAGTGGCCATGATCTTAGTTTTTTTGATGTTGAGCATCAGCCCATTTTTTTCACTCTCCTCTTTCACCCTCATTAAGAGGTTCTTTAATTCCTCCTCACTTTCTGCTATCAGAGTAGTATCATCTGCGTATCTGAGGTTGTTGATATTTCTTCCGGCAATCTTAATTCCGGTTTGTGATTCATCCAGACCTGCCTTTTGCATGATGTATTCTGCATATAAGTTAAATAGGCAAGGTGACAGTATACAGCCTTGTCGTACTCCTTTCCCAATTTTAAACCAGTCCGTTGTTCCACATCCAGTTCTGACGGTTGCTGCTTGTCTCACATATAGATTTCTTAGGAGACTGATAAGGTGGTCAAGCACTCCCATTCCTTTAAGAACTTGCCATGGTTTGTTGTGGTCCACACAGTCAAAGGCTTTGACATAGTCAATGAAGCAGAAGTAGATGTTTTTCTGGAACTCTCTGGCTTTCTCCATAATCCATCGCATGTTGGTGATTTGATCTCTAGTTCGTCTGCCCCTTCGAAATCCAGCTTGCACTTCTGGAAGTTCTCTGCCCACATACTGCTGAAGCCTCCCTTGTAGAATTTTGAGCATAACCTTGCTAGTGTATGAAATGAGTGCAATTGTGCGATAGTTGGAGCATTTTTTGGCATTGCCTTTCTTTGGGATTGGGATGTAGACTGATCTTTTCCAGTCCTCTGTCCACTGCTGGGTTTTCCAAATTTGCTGGCATATCATGTGCAGCACCTTTACAGCATCCTCTTTTAAGATTTTACAGAGTTCAATTGGAATGTCATCACCCCCACTGGCCTTGTTGTTTGCAATGCTTTCTAAGGCCCACTTGACTTCACTTTCCAGAATGTCTGGCTCCAGGACAGCAACTACACTATCTTGGTTATCAGGGACATCCAACTATTTCTGATATAATTCCTCTGTATATTCTTGCCATCTCTTCTTGATCTCTTCTGCTTCAGTTAGGCCCCTACCATTTTTGTCCTTTATCATACCCATCTTTGCACGAAATGCCCCTTTAATATCTCCAATTTTTTTTGAATAGATCTCTGGTTTTTCCTTTTCTGTTGTTTTCCTCTACTTCTTCGCACTGTTTATTCAAGAAGGCTGTCCTGTCTCTCCTCACTATTCTTTGGAAGTCTGCATTCAATTTTCTGTATCTTTCCCTTTCTCTCTTGCATTTTACGTCCCATCTCTCCTTTGCTATTTGTAGGGCCTCGTTGGACAACCACTTTGCTTTCTTGCATTTTCTTTTCTTTGGAATAGTTTTCATTGCACCCTCCTGTACAATGTTACAAGCCTCCACCCATAGTTCTTCAGGTGTTCTGTCCACCAAATCTAGTTCCTTAAATCTATTCTTCACTTCCACTGAATATAAGTGATTTGACTTAGATTATATCTGACTGGCCCAGTGGTCTTCCCTACTTTCTTCAGTTTAAATTTGAATTTTGTAATAAGAAGCTGATGATCTGAGCCACAGTCAGCACCAGGTCTCGTTTTTGCTGACTGTATAGAGCTCCTCCATCTTTGGCTGCAGAGAACATAATCAATCTGATTCCGGTATTGTCCACCTGGTGATCTCCATGTGTAGAGTCGCCTTTTGTGTTGTTGGAAAAGAGTGTTTGCAATGACCAGCTTGTTCTCTTGACAAAACTCAATTAGCTTTTCCCCTGCTTCATTTGGAACTCCAAGGCCAAACTTGCTGGTTATTCCTTTTATCACTTGACTCCCTACTTTAGCATTCCAATCCCCTATGATGAGAAGAACATCTTTCTTTGGTGTCAGTTCTAGGAGTTGTAAGTCTTCATAAAATTGATCAGTCTCAGACTCTTCAGCACCAGTAGCTGATGCATAAACTTGGATAACTGTAATGTTGAAAGGGCTGCCTTGGAATCGTACCAAAATCATTCTATCATTTTTTAGATAGTATCCCAGCACTGTTTTTTCCACTCTATTGTTGACTATGAGGGCTACTACATTTCTTCTATGGGATTCTTGCCCACAGTAGTAGATGTGATAGTCATCTGAACTGCATTCACCCATTCCTGTCCATTTAATTTCACTGATGCCCAAGATGTCAATGTTGATTCTTTCCATCTCATGTTTGACCACATCCAGCTTACCCTGGTTCATAGATCTCACATTCCAGGTTCCTATGCAGTATATTTCTTTGCAGCATTGGACTTTCCTTTCTCTTCCAGGCATGTCTGCAGCTGAGCATCCTTTTGGCTTTGGCCCAGCCACTTCATTAGCTCTGGAGTTACTTGTGCTTGTCCTCCGCTCATCCTCGGTAGCATGTTGGATGCCTTCCAACCTGAGGGGCTCATCTTCCAGTGTCATATCTTGTAGCCTTTTGTTTCTGTCCATGGAATTTTCTTGGCAGGGATACTGGGGTGGCTTGCCAGTTCCTACCTGAGGAAGTGTTATTACAGGCCTCATTGTCACCAGTGTAATTAGCCTTACAATGATGAGAGCACAGTTCAGCCTGTTTTATTTTTTTAGCCTCACTGATCAACTGGGGACACAAAAGTACCCATGTGCCCCCAAATATAAGATATTCTATGCATTTGAATTGTGATTAGAGATAGGCACGAAATGAATTTTTTTGTTTCATTTTTTTTATTTTGTCCAATTACAGATTGAAACAAAAAATGAAGTGCCCTTTAAAAAAACCAAAACGAAATGAAACTTTTTTTATTTCATTCTGTTTTGTTTTCATTTATTATTTTGACAAGTGCCAATCTTGGTGCTCATCATAATAAATAATAAAAATAAGCACCAGACTTTTTTAAAAAAGTCTGGTCGACACCAGACTTTTTTTAAAAAGCACAGATCAGGCCTGCAGGCCAGTTGGTTGGCACTAGGGGGGGGGGGGGGGGAAAGCGCTAACCCGGCCCATGGGCCAGCGGGTCAGCTGTACAGGGGAGGAAAAACACCAACCTGGTCCACGGGGCCAGCTGGTCGGCACTGGGGGGGAGTGCCAACTGGTGGACCTGATCTGCTATAAAAAAAATTAAAAACCTGAAACAAAATGAAGAATGATTTTTTTTAAAAAATCATTTTGTTCCAAATGAAACAGATAAAAAAACAAAATGAAAAATGAAATGAAACACCATTTTGACATTTCATGCCCATCTCTATTTGTGATGCTGTAGTTCTATTTCAGATGCAGTGCTTGTCATGAACTTCCTGATTCCAAGATATGCCTTGTGTGTCAGGGGTACTACTGTAGCATCACTGTACTTTACCCCCAGCCATTTCACAGGCTATTGACAAGCACAGCTTCTAATTTTCCTCTTCCGCTGCCACCAACTAGCTTCTCTAACAAATTAATGCTTTCAGACGGATCTTAAATTGAATAAAGATAAGAGAAATTTATTTATTACTAAGTAGAATCAAACTCATAAAGGGTAACGTATTTAGGTACAAACAAAAAGGAAGAATATGGCTCAAGCACACTAAAGTTACATTATAGACAAAGATGATCAATTGCACACCAAGTTCTTAAGTTTACAGACACTCATCACTTAGTTTTCTTCACAGAAGTTCTAAAATCCTATCTCTTCTCTCTCTTCTATGTGACCCTATCCTATCTGTCCCTATCTATCTTTTCCCGGTAAGTGTAGGTCCCCATATGACCAATTCACTGTTGGGCTGAGCCTTAAATCCCCTCAGTCTCCTCCCTCAAATTCTCTCATTGGTCCACAAACCACCAATCTACATAGACATATCTAATAAATTATTCAACACAAAGGGGTAAGCACCACAGTTACCTGTGGAAAAACTATCCATGAAGAGAAGAGTATGCAGAGGTGGAGAGAATCATGCTCAGCCTCTGTGTTTGGTTTAGAATGGGGTTGTCAACAACAACTATAAATCCAGTATACATTACATTCCTTTAGGCTCTTTTATAGCAGTAAGTCAAAAGGGGATTGGACAGATTCCTGGGAGGAAAGTCGAACACAGGTTACAAACCATGACAGAGATGTGTAATCTCCAGGCTTAAAACCAGGGTACTTCAAGGACCAGATGCAGGGGAGTGGTATCAGGAGACAGATATCTAGTCTTGTGAGCTCCCAGACGCATCTGGTGGGATCACTGTGAGATATAGGAAGCTGGACTAGATGGGCCTTTGGCCTGATCCAGCATGGCTCTTCTTATGCTCTTATGTTCTAATGATGAAGCTTACTTATGGCTAATGATGATGATAACTTCATTATTATTATATTTTCAATATGTTACATACAAAATATTATGTATTTCTTTATGTTTTTCTTTATATTATATTTTAGTTTTTTTCCCAAATGAACTGAAGAAGGTGGAAAACAAAATGTTTTGCTTTAATATTTCTTAGCTACTATTCTCTTGTGCACACCTCTTCCAAGTGAATGCCATTTTAATATGTTCATATTAAACAGTCACTGAATATAGATATATTAAAATGTCACTTACTTGGAACTCACATCTAAAACAAAAAATTCTAATCTTTGATGAGAGTTGAACTGCAAGGTGATTCCTTCATAATGAATCAGACCTGAAAGAACTCTAGAAATGTATCAGTTGCTTTGATGGTCTTTCACTGACCTTGCCTCCTTCTGGGGAGAAAGAACTCTCACACAAACATAAATTCTGGAGAAAACAGGCCACAACTTTATTAATTAATTACAGCAAAGTTAATATGGCCAAGCATTGGGTTGGATCCCTGCATTAATGAACCCAACTGTTCCTCAATGTAACCTGTCTCCTTAAGAGACTCCCAAGGAGGGACTTTGAAGCACCATGCAGACATTAGCCACTACATGGCACCATTTTGTCCTCTGCCAGGGGCAGAATGCCTCATCCCCTGGGTGGACAAAGAACAGCCCCACTCCCATAGCCACAAGTTCCATTCACCTAGGCTCTGCAGGACCCCGCCTGCTGCCTGCCTACCATAGGATCCATCTCAATGCCCCTCAACAATGTCTTCCAACAAGTTGTGACAGTATATATAACAACCATAAAACCATTACAGGGTGGGAGGGTAGGGCAAGACATCTTTAAATACTGTGTTGGCAGACCACATTGGGATCTCCTTGACTTCATGTCCGCTGGCAGATGTTCCTGCCTTCTGCTGGCTGCTTGGCCAATCCTCGCCTTATGCCTGATCCAGGGCCTTCGCCTTCTCTTCCGGTGGTGCTCCATGTGGCAGACACCATTGCTGGGTTGCATCCATCCTCAGCAGCCCACTGGTATCAATGTGGGACGCTGGTAAGTCAGGGTCCCATCCTTTATTGATTACCAAAAGGCATTCAGTTCTCTTTAGTGGTTTTACTAGTTGTACTTCCCCAGTGAATTTATATGGCCAACTCAGGATTTGAACCCTGCTCTCCAGAGTTCTAGTGTGTCACTCTATACACTACACCAAACTGGGAAACAAAAATCTAAGGAGCCACAAAAATATCAATGTAAACCACAAATAATGTAAATGGTTGTTCAGGAAGAAACAGTTTGTTTGAGTAAAGGCAATGCTCAGTCACAACATAACTTCACGAATATGAAAAAGTATTGCTATCAGTAAGTGGGGAACCCCAGTATTAACACATTGTTTTGGAATTGTGGAATGAGGGTACAGCCACACCTTACTTAATGACCTACCTGTTTAATGACTTCTTGAACTTTTGACCATGAGAAGCCAACTCTGACGCCCTACTATGGCCTTCCTTCAAGGAGTGCAGCCTCAACAGGCCACAAAACATCCACTTTTAAGCCCCTCACTTAATGAGCAAGATGGAGACTTAGTAGTAGGACTTGGTTGTAGAGATGGGCATGAAACAAACAATTTTTTGTTTCCGTTTTCATTTTTTCGTTTCGTTACGTAACGAAACGACAAACGAATTTTGTCTCTAAAATGAAACGAAACGAACAGAAACACCGGAAATTTTGTCGTGCGTTTTGTTTCCGTTACTGCAATATGAGCGAATTGCTTAAAATCCTAAAAAATCACAAAAAATGAAATAAATGGCAACGTAATGTTAACAAAATGAATGAAAACGAAAATGAATTTTTTGTGACAATTCACTAAAAACCGAAACGAAACGGACCCTCCAAATGACAAACGACAAACGAAATGCCTTTTTTTTATTCGTGCCCATCTCTAATTGGTTGTTAAGTTAGGAGTGCTTGTACAGTGATCTAAGTGATTTAAATAGAAAAACCCAAGTCATCCTGTCAAATATTGTTGCCATTATCCACAAGTATTTGCCACACCATATGGACAGACATAGGCACAATTAGACATGGGCACGACTCGGCGAAATCCTCGTTTCCGTTCTCGTTCTTCGTTCTCGTTACATAACGAGGAACGGAAACGACAATTACTCCGCTGCAACTCGAACCCAACCCGATAAAGATAAATTGGGTCTGATTTGTCGTTGTTGTTCATGGCATCACAGCGACCGCGCAATGCCAAGCAGCACAGAAAAAAAGTTTTAAAAATAAAAAAACCCCGATTCCCGCAGACCATAAAAGCAGGCAAAAATATGCCTGCCTCAGTGAGGGCACCTACCAGAGAGGGGTGATTTCTGGGGGGGGGGTCCCCGGCCTTCCCCCCTCTCCTGTCCTGGGCTGCTGGTACCAGGCTGGTGGGGGGGCATTGTCGTCTCCATTTGCCATGCGGTGGGGGGGATCCAAAATGGCGACCACAATATTTTTTTTAAATCGTGGTCCAGAAACCCACTAAAGCACCACAGAAACATTTGAAAATTAGGTATTTTAAATGCCTGATTTTTTTATAGTAGCAGCAGTGGGTTTTTCTTGCAACAAAACGTCTCCATTTATTTTATTTTATTTTATTTTTATTTTTTTACACCTGTGCACACGCAATGATGGGCTGGCCATGGGATGGGACCATGCAAATTTTTGGAGCCATTCCACCAATTGCATGGCCAGGTTTTGCTGAGACTTCTGGATGTGCCAGAGAGGGCACAAAAAGCCCACCAACCCTAAGCCTAAGCCTAAGCCTAACCCTAACCCATACGCCAGTACACTGTCTTCTTAGTGGGTCAGAGGCACCCAGAGGTGCAGCCCACTAACCCACCCTAACCTTAACCGTTACCCTAAGCCTAGCCCTTACCCTTACCCCAACCCTAAGCCAGATTTGTACGCAAGTACACTTCCCTTCTTAGTGGGTCAGAGTGGTGCATCGAAAGGTGTCTCCAACTCCAGACCCACTTCCTCCCTTGTAACCCGTACGCCAGTATGCTTTCCTTCTTAGTGAGTCAGAGTCAGTGCCTAGAGAGGTGCCTCTGACACACTACCCCCAACCCTGGCTAAATATGGCTGAGCTATAGCTATTAATGGCTATAATGTTCTTAGTGAGACAGCGAAGTGCTGATGTGGTTTCCTGTCACACTAACAACTCAACACAATTGGCAGTGGCTACTGGCTACGCGTTACGCTTCCCTTCCCTTCTGGGTCAACACAGAGGGAGGCACCCAGAGAGGTGCCTCCCAGAGCCCACCCCTCCGCCTAAACCTGTACAAATGACAGACGACAAACAGAACAACAAATTTTTGAAAATTTTCGCGACGAACGGAAACGACCCGAAACGGGCCCTTCCCAACAAACGACAACTCGAAACGTAATTTTTTCTGGTCGTGCCCATCTCTCGGCACAATTTCTCTATACATCAAATAGTCAAACTTCAAAACTACTTCTGGGGAAATATGATTCCACTTCATCAGATGACAGTAGACAACAATCAAAGACTAACAGTATTGCAACTTGTAACTGAGAATTAACCTATGTTAATGGAAATCCCACAGTATGGAGATGCATGACTTGAGAAACAGCTACAACACCTAGGTTACCTATTTCATGATACTGCTGATAAGCCACAAACAAACTTGTGGCTTAAATGAGACATCTTCAGGTTAAAACAGAGGAATTCATATGTGTAATCCAAGGCCAGGTTATTTACACTAGATACTATCTGGAAATATTTTTAAAGCAAAATATAACTAATATATGTAGTATCTTTCACAAACCCCAAAAATACAATTCATCATACAGTAGGTGGGTACCTATGCATCCTTTACCACCTTACAAAGTTTATTTTTCAGCTGTTGGCTAAATCGGACAGATTACTCACAATTTTTATTCCCATTTGCAAATTCCAACCATCTCTTATTTTAGAAAACAAAACTGCAATGCTTTACTGGAACAAGCAAGTTATCACAACTGGAAGAGTTGCTTTCAATACTCTCTAGATATTAGACCTCTGGGCAAACCACAATGGAAATATATATAAGTTGGAGTTCCATCATCAAACAGTCTCAGAAGTATAGAAGATAACAAAAATTATGAAGCACCAAACATTAAGGCAAGAAGTTAAAATAATATGGAAATGGGATCAGACCATCCTCCCCACAACCTTATGAATTTTAGCAGCTGGAGTTTTTCCAAATCTTTCTTTACCTATTCAAAATAAAATTTCATGTCACCCTCAGAGTTTTAGGACTTGGTCCTTAAATCTCACACAGTTATTGAAGTCAATTCTGACCTATGGTAAGTCTTTTTTTTTTTTTTAAGATATGAAATCATCAGAAGTGCTTTATGGACCTTGCTTTTGGTGAAATTCTGGGACCATGCAGCTTGCCCAATTCTGCATTGGTGACACAGCAAATAAACCCCATGCCACACACACTTTTGGTGATCTCAGTTGGTCTGTCTCCAAGGAGGAACATCTGGTGTTGACTTTCTGTGCTAACACCCATGTTTGTGGTGCTGGATTAGGGTTGTTCCATCGTTTTAAAATAATCACCCATGCCCATATAGTAACAGATACATCCTTCCTTCGTTTAGCCTTTCCTCAGTACATCAGAAAGTATTCTTCTCCCCTCATTCAGTTTTCAGTCTTTATTCCTACAAGCCATCTGGTCAATTCATTCACCAGCTGTATCTGCTGTGCCCATCACCAGAGCTTCTTGTGTTCTCTGTCTTTATTATAAGCAGATTGTGCAGATCAGGACAAAACTCTTTGCCGGCGGTGCTAATTTCTGGAAAGCAATCAGATGCCATAGATGTATTTTCATTGCTTAGCATTCACATAATATATCGCTAAAACAATGCGGTTCAAAGTACAAGGTTCAAGTGGGTGAGTCCAGATTCCAAACCCAAGGGATGATGTATTTTGAAACAACTTTTTCTTTGTCAGATATATGAGAAATATTGTGTGAGGGGAAACCCCAGTGATAATTTTCAATTATTTTTGTATAAGATTTCTACAATTTTTTTTGCCTTTAATTTTCTGTTACATTGAATTCTGCAAGGATTTATTGTTCATAGAATGTAGTGCTAGGGGAAAGAAGAATCAATGCATTTGTCCTAGCTAATAAAATCAGTTTTTCCACAGGCATTTTGAATTAAGCAGGAACAGCACACAGAAAATGAACTCATAACTGTCTGCCCTTTGTTGAAAACCGATATATCACTCCTCGAAAAGATACCTTCATATATATTTTCAGGAGAAGAGAAAAATTTTATCTTAAGAAGTCAAAAAGAATAGTATTCTCCCATCTGAAGGACCAGCCTTGTTCAATATATATTGAAAATATCTTTCCCTTGCCTTTCTCCTTAAAAGGACTCAAGGTGACTTACAACAATTACAAGACAACATTTAAAGGCCAAAAACAGCATATACACAAATATTTAAAAAGAATTAAAGAAGTATTATATTAAAAATGGCCAAGAAAGGCAATACCAAAAACATTTTAAAACAACAGAACACTACAATCCATTAAAAAACAGCTCTCAGGAAGACATTCATTGAAAAGTCTGGCTGAAGAAAAAAAAATCTTGGCCTGCTTGCAGAAGGAGAGCAAAGATGGGGCCAGCCTGGCCTCTCATGAGAGAGAGTTCCAAAATGTGCCTATGAATGGGGTGGGATTGAGAAAGGTGTTTCCTGATTATCTTAATTCTCGGATTGTCTCAAAGTGGGAGATGTGGTCTTTTAGCTTTCATATATAGGTGGGGAAAGATTCTTTTTTACCTCATTAGTTGGGACCTTGTACAGTACCTGTGATTTTCAAAGTTCCAGCTTCAAGAAACTTTGCTAAGAATCTTGGCACGTTTGCTTAGGTTGTTTCAAAGGATTATAGGCAGTCTCCTGTTAAATACATATCAGTACTGGGCTTGGCTGTTACATACAAGAGGATATTCCCAAATGCATCCAACAGTTCACTGGGGTAACACGTTCTGCTCTCTGGCGGGGTGTCTGCCTGAAGACAAGAGACACTCCAAATGGTAAATAAACATAGGCGGATAAATTGCACTGTAGTGGTCCATTCTGGCTGGTTCCTCCATTGAGTCAGATGGCTTCATTATTGTATTGAGTGCATATTCTACATTTCTTTGGTCTTGGAACTTGAAGTGGCATATGTGAGATGGCTTCTTGTCCAGCCCTGATCAGATCCATGATGCATCATTTCAGTATCATGCGTATCATGCCATCCCAGTTGTATCCAAGTATGATCTGACTATTATGTAATAGAGATGGGCATGAAATGGAAAATAGTGTTTTGTTTCATTTCCTTTTATTTCTGTAGTAGTTTTGTTTTGTTTTGTTTGTAACAAATTTTTAAAGTATTTTCATTACAAATAAAAAAAGTGAAATGAAACACTATGTTCCCCTGTGTCCTAAAGGACCAAAATGGCAGGGGACCATCCCCAAGTGATTCTAGGTAACATCCTGAAATTTGGAAAGATTTGGGGGTCAGGGAGCTAGTTATCAAGCTCCAAAGTGGGTGCCCCTAGGGAAAAAATCTTTCTAATTGAGTCAGAAGGTGATCAAGCGAACAATAGTGCTGCTGCAGCTTGGCTTCCAATTTCAATTAGAAAGATTTTTTTCCTAGGGGCACACCATTTGGAGCTTTATAATTCAGCCCCCTGAAACTCAAATCTCTTCAAATTTCAGGGGGCTACCTAGAATTCCTTGAGCAAGGTAACCCTGCCATTCCCACGCTGAAACATGGCAGTCATCCAGATTTTTGAAAATATATAACGCAGCCATGTTTTGGAATGAGAATGGCAGCACTGGCTTCCTCAAGCAATTCTAGGTAAGACCCCAAAATTTAAAGAGGTTTGGGTTTCAGGGGGTTGAGTTATGAAGCTCCAAAAGGGGTACCGCTAGGAAAAATTCTTTCTAATTGGAATCCGAAGCCAAGCTGCAGCAACATTATCTCTCACCTGATTGGTTTCTGACTCAGTTAGAAAGATTTTCCCCCCAAGGGTCACCCCCTTTGGAGTTAAGTCAGCTCCCTGACACCCACACCTTTCCAAATTGCATGGGTTTTCAGGGAAGAATTTGAGCTCCCCTGCCATTGATTCCTCTAGGACAAATTCTCTCTCTCTCTCTCTCTCTCTCTCTCTCTCTCTCTCTCTCTCTCTCTCTCTCTCTCTCTCTCTGTGTGTGTGTGTGTGTGTGTAAATGGTGTTTTGTGATTAAACGAAACAAAACACGCCCTACCATTTGTTAGGTAACGAAGTAATTCATTACCTAATTAAATGATGAAACAGCATTTCATTTTTGTTTCATGCCCATCTTTGTCTTGTAATTCACATATGAAACCTGTAGCCAGTTTTGACTTTCAACATTTCAACCCTGTATATGCAGTAATACCTCATTCTATCCATGTTATTACCTAGTTCTAAACCTAAGGTTCAACAAGTCTGGTCATTTTTAAAGAGACACATTGGAGAATCGAGCACACACTTCTAGCTTCACTGACACACACTTAAACCACTGAGCTCTCTAGCATACATAAGAAATGATGCAGTTATAACAATTTAGATATTAGCAGTTATAACAATTTAGATGTTCAGCATGATCTGTCAGGACATCAAGTTCTCTTCATCTCATTTTCATTGCACTTCTCCAAGTTCAACCTGCAATTTCTTCTCATTTCTCCTCTGTGTCTTCAGGCAGAGAGACAGTTTGCAAGGTGAGTAATTGTCGAGATGGAGAAAGTTTGATTTGTATGAGATTGAAATGCTGCCCTTTCTCTTCCCAGACTAAACTGTGTAAATACATTTAAATTATTTTCACAATATACACATTTATTTGTGCATTTTCCCTGAAATATGTATTTGTCCCCACCAACTAAAGCATGCTTATTTGCATTTTTCCCATTTATCTTCATTTTTAGCTATTTGCATTTTAAAATGTACTCACTATTTTTTCACATGATTCATCAGAAGAGTTTTGCAAGTCTTATAGTGTGTTAATTCTCCTGGCAAGGTGTGTTTCTTTTCATAACAAGTGCAAAAACTTTACTTTTCTTGAAGGCAGCCCTCCATTAGTTTGCTATCCAGTTTGAAGATTCAGATTCAAGTTGTTCAGATCACTTCAGACCTAATTATTATTTTATATTTTGTTTTAACCTAAATCAGAACTGAGGTTTGGCAGTCTGAATCTTCATACTTCCTATTGATTCCAAAGACAAATTTAATTGGCTGTATTTTTGTTTCATTTTGTTTTGGGGCAAATTTATGAAATTTGAAGAACTTTTAGTTCCTCAGAGAGAATTACTGCTGCCAAATGTTAGAGAAATCGGACTTGTTTTTTGTGCTATCAACAGCCATGACTGGGACAATGGAATCCAAGGAAATCATTTCCCAGCCTCATTCATATGTGGCTTGTTGCAAAGACTAAATAGGCAAATGTTTTCAAAACCTAGTAGAGGTGCTGTTTATGAAATTGATAGCTCACATCATATGGTCGCCCTGCACCACCTTGTGTGGCGCTGGGGCGACTTTGCAGGCTGACTGGAGCAGGCGGCTATTGGCTACGCGATTGGCGTAGCCTACGTTGGGGAGCGCAGCTATATAAGGGACTTCCGCGCTCCCCATCGCCTGCCTGTTCAGTTGCCGGATCCCCTGCCCTCCCTTCACAATTTTAATGTGATGGTGATGCTTTGCTGGTCTCTTCGGGGCCGGTTGGGGATTTTTTACCGGCACTCAAATTGGCCGTGAGTGGCGGCATGTTTTCGCCCATCCCACCAGACACATGTTGGAGAGGGGCTCTACTATACCGGTCACGATTTGGCGGGTAGTGCAAAATATAATGTTAATCAAATAGGTCCCTCCTTGAATTAATAGCTCCAAGGTCCTCGGAAGCCCTCAATTAATAAGTAGATTAGGAATTAGATAGGGACCAATTAATAACAACCCAAACATGATCGAGAGGGCTGCCAATGTCTAATTAATTTGGTTGATGCCCAAAAGATATTCAAGGTATCCTCCCTGCGGCAGCATAACAGGCCGCAGGAAAATGGTTGAGCAAAGGGACCTAATAAATGGATTAATTCACCTTTATATTGTGCTACGTCACAGGCCCTCCTAAAAAATTATTGTTCAGTTTTAATAAAATTTAAAGTTTGCTTCTGTGATTAATAAATTGTGGCCCTGTTTAAAACCAAGACAAATGTGTGTCGCCTCGTTATTTCAGCCTAGACTGGCAATGAGCAGCATAGGAGCCTCATGGCTCAGTGGTTAGACTGCTGAACCACAGCCAAAACTGTGCTCATGACTCAGCCTTCTGTCCTTCCAAGGTTGGTAAAATGAGTACTCAGCTTGCTGGGGGGGGGGGGGCAATGTTTAACCTGCATGATGAATTTGTAAACCACCCAGAGAGTGCTTTAAGCATGATGGGGTGGTATATAAGAACAACACTTTGTTTTTGCTTTACATTGAGGAGCAATCCATGTGATGTGTGAATCGTAGCAAGTGCTTTGCTATGCAAACCATCATCCATCAATGCATTCTCCACAGTGCTGTGAAACATGTTGTATGTGCACTCTGTGCTGATTCATCCTTTGTAGCATCAGGAAGAAAGCATTTTAAGTGATAGGATGCAGTAATATCACCTTCCGGATTTTACTGATCTGCAAATGACAATATCCCTTCACTTTACATAGATTTCTTTGAGTGAATGAGACTGTTGAAATTATTAGTTTTAAAGGTGCCAGGGGAAATCTTAGTAGACTGCTATGCTTCCTCATATCTTAAGAAAGAGAGACAGATCCCAAAGTGCATGGTCCTGGAAAAGGAGAAAGTCTGATTTGTTTTGTGTACTTTTCATCCTTGGGTTTCCACCTTCTCCTCACTCCAAAATTATCAAGGAACAGGACCTGTGGTGGTAATTTTCCATCAGGTGAATGGAATACCTAGAATCGCTCAGAACCTGGGGAAATGGAGAAAACTGGAAAATTATAATTCCCTAAATAGTTGTGGCTTATGACTGCACCAGTAGAGACGGGCACAAAACGACCATTTTTTCATTACCGTTCTCCGTTATTCGTTCCGTTAAGTAATAGAACGGCTAACGGAGAATGGTGTAATTTAGAAACGAACAGAACAGAACCAGAACAAATGAGTTCGGTTCTGTTCAGTTCGTTCCTCCCTGCTGGTGATGACAGCCCAGCTGTCATCGCCAGCAGCGGGGGAGGATTGAGAGAGCCCTGTTCTTGCCTCCGCAAGCGGAGGCCAGGCCATGGCTATTTCAATCTCCGATCTCCACAGCGAGGGGGGTGGCAGCTGGCTCAGCTGGCACATCCCTGCTATGGAGATTAGATCGCTGCCGGAGAGGGGCCTGCGATCTGGACTCTGCGAGGGGAAGCCGGATCTCAGCCCCCTCTCGCTGCCCTCCGCCCCATAGCCTGACAGCCCACCGGTGGGTTGTCAGGCTCCAGGGTGGAGTCCAGAAGGAAGGGACTGTGATCTGGTGTCCTCAGTGCGGAACATGGATCACAGCCCCCTCCTGATCAGCCTCTGCCTTCCCTGCGCCGGATGACAGCACCGGGCACTGTCATGGCCCGCAGGGGGAAGGTGGGACCCCGTTCAGCCCCTCGTCATGCAGAGGAGCTGAACGGGGGTCTCTCTCAAGTGGATCTTCCCCGGTGGGCTGCAGGCTCTGGGGCAGCGGGCGGCGGGAGGGGGCTCCGATCCAGCCTCTGTGCATGGAGACCAGATCGGAGCCCCTTCCTTCCTGACTCCGCCCATAGCCTGCAGCCCACCAGGTTGTCAGGCTGTGGGGCGGAGGGCAGTGAAAGGGGGCTTCGATCCGGTCTCCGCATGCAGAGACCGGATCAGAGCCCCTTCCTTCTCGACTCCGGCTCTGGGGTGGAGTCAACAAGGAAGGGGCTGCGAGACCGCAGCTCCATCTCCTCCTCTCCGGGTGGCGGCTGGGCAGCTGTCACCCAGCTTGGAGGAGATTGGCTGAGCCTCGCGGGGAAGCCAAGTCCCCCCTTCTTCCCTCTGCATGCAGAGGGGTGAAGGGGGTCTGAAAGGGATCTTCTCCACCTGTGCTCTCTCCCTCACTTCCCCCCTCCTGAAGCCAGTGCCCAGTAGCCGCTGGGTGCTAGCTTTGGCAGGGGAGAAGATTTAAAACGCCCGCTCTCTCCTCCCATCTGATGGGGTGGGGGAAGAGCGGGCTTTTAAAATCTCCCCCCAGCCTCAGGCACCAGAGCCACTGGCAAGCCCGGGCATGAGAAAAGTCTCCTCGCCGGCTTAACGGCGGCTCCGGTCGAGCCCCAGCCCTCGACGGCTCCCCGCGGCTGTGAGAGGGCTCTCCCAGGAGGCTTGCCACAGCCTCTGGTGGCGCCCAGCCCCGGGAAGGCTCCCCGCAGCTGCGGGAACAATTTCCTGGGATGCCGAAAATGGCACCCGAAAAACGAAGCGGGCCCCTGGGGTCTGAAAAACGGTAATGGAACGAAGAGGACCCCAGGGCCTGAATAACGAGCTCGAAACACCATTTTGGCATTTCGTGCCCATCTCTATGCACCAGTATTATACAACAAACGTTGTTCAACAGGGTTCCGGACAACTTGACAACTCCCCCCCCATCCTTTAGAATGTAGAGTAGGAAAAGCACATTGCCTGTCTGACTCTCAAACACTCTCACACACTCACACACATGCACATATATCTCATTCTGCTATGTTACAAAAGGACCCACTTCTGGTGATGTCACAAGGCTTTCTCCCAATCTCTGAAATTTTAAGTTCTGGCCTGGGAAGCTGCTGACTATGCAGCCATCCATCTGATAGCTGATGGTTCCATACAAATGAGTAGCTTGTACAATCCAGCAGGCATATTCCGTTTCATTTGAATCTTGTGTTTTGTGAAGAAATAGACATAGTTAGAAAACTCTTGACTTCAGTAAGAGCTGGGAATTCATTGTACCTCTTGTTTGATTCTGATAGTAACAGGTAAAATGAGTTTTTCCATCGTGGAGATGTTTAGAGTTCAAACAAAAGTGTCAGAAGCTATATTAAAAGCAAAGGTAAGTATGGGATGTTTCCTTCCTTCTTTTTCAACAGGTAGGAGTTACAGAACAGTAAGGGAACATGTTTTGTGGGATATGTGTAAGAGTCCAGACACAGCTTGAAACAGTCAGAAGAAATTCAAAAATAAGCAGTCATCCAGTTAGCTGTTGAATGAGACATTGCTTAGAGGTATTTGCAGGCAGAGAACTTGAGACAGACATATCTCATTAGGGGGTTGCCTGTAAGAAAATGAAGGAAAGATTTGTCAGCCTAGTATTTGCTGAATCTAATTCTCTCTCACTTTCAACAATGCTGCTCAGCCGACTTATCTGGGCTTAAAGTTTTAAGAATTATGCATATGTTATACTTTATAATGTTGTCAATACACAAAGCACTCTGTAATCATGAGTGACAGATGGTGGTAGTTTCATATTTGCCTGATTATTTTTTCTCCACAGGCGTCAATGTCTATCTTTATTCTGGAATCTAAAGCATGCAACCAACTATCACTTGATGTTGCTCAACCCCAAATTTCATGTCCATCTATCAAATAACTCAGATTGAAACTCCCAGAAACTCCAGCTGGAATAGCCAGTGAGAAAAAAATATGGGATCTGTAGCCCCACACACCTAAAGAGTAGCAGTTATTAAACTTTGGTGTATATAGATGAAATTATCAGTATGTTTTTAAAGAATCTCTCATAGCTACCCCAGATTGGAGTAGGGTTCCCTTTTATATCTTGGACTTGTAGGTAACTCTGAGTTCTGATCTTTGTCTAGTTTATTTAGTTCTTTTCATAGCTCTACTGGAAGCAAATACAGGTGTTGCGATGCTAGGAACTCAACCTGTCCTATCATACCAGCAATGGAGAAACCATGGGCCTGTCCACTCACATTGAAAAACTTACATTTATGCTTATGGTGGATTAATTTAGCGTCAACACTACACAATTTGTGCTTTCATCCAAAAGACTACAAACAAAACTTAATAAGCAAATGTTCAAACCGTGATGCTATGAAAAATCACAGATCTTCACCATAGGCGAATTCTTTCTTCCAGAGATATGCAATGAGTTGTTCTACCTCTAGTTTCAAAAAGAAAGCCATTGTATCTTAACATTTACATTAATCATAACCCCCTTTTTGTTCCACCATCTTTCTGCCTTTTAAGGCACAAAATTATGCTTTTGGCTTCTGCCTTCTTTCTGCTCTGACTAAGAGTGACATTTTCCTAGCCATATAAAGCTCAAAATATGACTCTGTATGTATCTTTCACTCTGTTGTTAGTTTAGGTGGTACTGACATAAAGTCAAAACCAACTTACAATGTGCCAGTTCTGCAGCCCTGGTGAACTTCCATGGCTGGGTGGAGATTCAAACTCAAGTCTCCTGAGTCTTGTTTATCTGTCTACCCCAGGTATGTCCAAACTTTGGCCTTCCAGATGTTTTGGACCACAACTCCCACAATCCTTTGCCATTGGAAATACAGGCTTGGGATTTTGGGAGTTATGGTCCAGAACATCTGGAGGGCTGAAGTTTGGGCATCCCTGATCTATCCACTACACCACACTGGGTATCCACTCATCAAAAATAAAAAAAAATGTGCTTAAATGTCCTCTAAACATACAATACACAAAACATTTGAGTGATAGTGTTATGCACCATATTCAACAGAAGTGCAGCACTTGACCAATGAATGTAGTTATGATTTTGCAAGGAAATGGGCATGTATTGCAATTCAGTGCAGGCTTTAGATCATAGAGCTTGACAGGATGAAAAAGTGGGATTATGTATGCTTTGTACTTCAAAAGCCCTTATTGATTAAGAGTTGTCACACTAGCCCTTTGAGGTGGGCTGCAAATGTTTTTCATCCCCGCTTTTCAGAGACAGTAAAAATTTGGCAAGAGTGAAGAGAGCCATTAAGAGATGCCTGAAACCTCAATAGCATTCTAGGAAACTGTTCATTATTATTTCCAATCCCCCCTTCCCAAAAGCCTTCGTAGCCAGAAGGAAATTTAGGATCCTGCAGTGTGTCTCATTTGCAACATTTTGTTTTCATTGTTTTATGTATTCCTTCTCCTGCTTCCCCACCACCACCACCACTAGGGAAGATGAACTGTGAATTCATCTGTGCAAGTTACAGGAATGCCAGTCATTCATATTTGCAGTAGACCAGTTGCTGTTTCAGGGGATGTAGATACAAACCACAGAGAGGGACTGTGCTTGGCACTAGAGTGTGATATGCTTCCAGCAGCTGTCATTGCTGCCAATTACTGCTTTTCATTTATGAAAGGCAGTACGGAATTCTTAGCTGTATATGTAACCAAGCAAAGCTGGCTGGTGAATATTGGTTTTGTTTCATCCACAGGAAACAGCCTGAAAGCAAACTGAAAACTTCCTGGTGCCAGTTTTTATGCACACGTGCGCGTGCACGCGCACACACACACACAAACAAACACATCATGATTTATAGCATCCTGGTCACATCATCACAAAGCCATCCAGTACAATCCCCAGAGCCGTGCATTATTACTTTAGCCTGAATGCTTAAAAAAGAAAAAGAGACCAAAACAATACTGAGATACAAGCAACACCTAGAAGATTTCAAGGTTACCTAATATGCATACACATAGGGAACCTGACTCATTATTTACCACAAAACACTGCTGCTTTCTTTTCAGAGAGTACACACATTGCGATGTCATTTTTGTGTTGGGTATTTTCCAAGTCTTTTCTGAATCTGTGAGAGGGTTTTGGCTTTATAGGGAGTGTGCTTTGGATGTAACAAACATCAAACAGAAATGCAAGCTTGTGTACTCATAGCAGTTCTATGTGTTAAGGATTTGTGATCAGTCATTGTTTCCTTGATCTGAACCCCAGGATTTAGTCTGTGTCTCAGCACATCTAGGGACAAAGGGGGTGTGGTAGCTTTGCCCACCCAGGCCAGAAATAACAAGGTGAGAAAACTTCTTGTTGGGCAAATACGGCCACAACTTTATTGAATCATAATAATGCTCAACTGTAGAACTGCCAAGGGGACCTAAACCCATAGTGCAAAGAGGCATAGGAGGCATGTCCACCTGTTCAGCATCCTTTGAACTTGAGTGAATCTACTAGCCCCAAAACAGCCCTTGGTTTGGCCTGCAAATAACTTGATAACTCTGTAATAAACCTAATCCTAACCAAGGTACTTAATTATTTGCAGGCTGAATGGCACCTTAAGGTGACTTACAAAGGCTGTTACTGAATACCTGTACCTCTACCATACCTGTACCATACCTGTGCACTACCTGCCACAGGAAGAGGCAAAAAGAGCCTCTTTACCCCAAACGGTTGAGCAACTCAGCCTTAAGGCCCCCTTGCAGGTCTTCTATAAAAATATTTAGGCCCCTGTTGGACAGGTGGATTCCATCCCTACGCTATAGGTCAAGGCACTTTATAGAAATATTGGGGTGGCTTATAACCAGCCCCAGCCCTCCCGAATAAACCTAGCAATCACTCTATTTATGCCCCTATGGGACTTGTCCACCTGTCGAGGGTTATGGTCTGATTTCACTAAACGTGGGACCAACACGAATCAGACTAATCACATCCTGGGAAAAGCAGCAGAGAATTTTGTTAAATCCTCCATGATTTTGAGGATCAATGTATTGCCCAGTATCTGGGGCAAATCATTACTGCCTAGGTGGATCACCAAGATGTCTGGGGCCCATCTGCAGCAGATTGGTATGCACAGCTATTGAAGCTGCTCCACAGCATACTGCATCTGTGCCTCCATAATAAGTTGGCACACACACCAGGGCCAAGATCTTGGCCCTGGCAGGAGTTTGCAGCATACATGGCTGCCCAGTAAACAAAAATATGCCACAAATAACACCTTTGACATGGATGGTGGGAACAGCACCTGCAAAGACAAAATAAAGAACACCAGCTCAGGCCTAATGATCTGGCAAGGGCCACACATAAATCTTAAACTTTTGGGATTTTCTTCACCCGATCCACTGAATACCGGTTGGGTCGTAGCCCAAGGCTGCAGCCATAGACATGGCCCTGATCTGAAATGAATGTGTCCCAAAATGCCAGCTGTAGATGCCAGCCCTTTTGAGGGCTAGTGATGTCACCTTCCATAACTGGTAACGTGTGAGTGGTGTGCCATCCTTGTGCTAGAATAACTGGCCCTGGACCACACCTCGCAGCCCCATATAATCATGAATAGCCCTAACGGGGCAGATCGGGATGATGCCACATTGGCCCAAGTTAATGTCCTGGACCTTAACCCATTGGTCTGTTTTTGACCTACACAACCTGAAAATAATTCCTTCAGGGCAAAAGGCAAGGTCAGTGCTTTCCAGCAAGGATACAGACCTGTCAGTTTTAGTAGAGATCACCAGCTCACTAATTTTAAGGGCCACAGAAAATGCTGTTAATGTTGCTACCTGAAAGAGCACCATCTCAAACTGGTCAGAACAAACATGTGGCCATACCTCAGAGAGGGGATTGGGACAATAATGAGTTGACAATCTGCATGACCGCTTGATTTTTATGCCAGAATTGGTGGTCCAATGGTTGCCCAACAGCCACGCAGTGCCCAACATTGGATATAACTCCAAGAAGGTCAGATCCTTTGTTATGCTGTTGGCATGCCAAAGGGCATGCCAAGTGCCGAAACAACAATTGCCCTGAAAGAACATACCAAAACCAGAGGCTCTGGCTGCGTCTGTCTGGACTTGGAATTCAGCTCCCCAACAGGAGCTCATTTCTCCAGAAGGAAACACCATTGAACTGGGTCAAAAATGTAACCATAGTCCTCATGCATTTCTGCAGACATCCACCTCCTATGGTGGGGGCTAGTGAGACCTGCAGTAGTGGAACACAGATGTCTGAAAAAGGCTCTACTGGGGCTATCACCCTGCAGGCAAAATTCAGGTGCCCAATCACCACTTGCAGTTCGTGCCAAGCGACCTTCTGCTTGGATAACTGCACAGATATCAAACACCATAACTCAACTATCTTATCTTTGGTAAGTGACTGGATTGGTGGGCTGTGGCAAGCTCTATGCCTAAAAAATGTTAGGACCATGGTAGGGGCTTCAGTCTTGTCACCAGACAGGGGAACCCCTAGCCCGGCTGCAATCTCCTGAAACATGGTCATGAGGCTTTTGCAGTGGCCCATGCATGACCTGACAGCAAAGAGGTAGTCAACTAAATAGTGCACTACTTGAGAGCTGCTGGTCCTGGACTTAAATATACATTCCAAAAAGGAACTAAAACTCTCAAAAATGGCACAAGAGATAGAGCATCCAAAAGGGAGTATTCTATCGAAATAAAATTTGCCATCAAATGAAAATCCTAACAATTCAGAATCCCGGGGGTGGGGGGGCACTGGCAAAAGTCAGAAAGCAGACTTTTCCATTTCAGCACCAATGCCAGAGTGATGCACCATCTTGATGACGGAGTCAAAAGATGTGTAGCTCACACTACAGAGCTCATGTGGGGTCATATCGTTCACTGATTATCCACCAGGGTACAACAAATGGTGTATTAGACAATATTCCCCTGGGGTCTTTTTGGGGACTACTGCCAAAGGAGACACCCCAAAATGTGCAGTAGGTAGGAAATCAAAGGGGACCAGCACACTACTTTTTGCAACTTCATTATTAAACTTATCCTGGACAACAGACTTGAGGTTCTTAGCTAATATAGGTATCCTACTATCAACTGCCTGAATTCTAAAGGCATGCTGAAAACCATCCAACAAGTAACGAGCAGCATACCAATTGGGGTAGCTGCATAGCCAGTCCATAAGGACATGCAGCTTGATGGGACTAGGTCATTTTGGGAAGGAGGTATGGACCCACTGGGGGCTTTTTACCATCCAGGTCCCTGTTCCCTGACCCTCCCGATTTGGGCTTATTGCAAGAGGGCACTGCATGCGCATCTCTGCAATTAGAGCACATGTGGCAGAATTTACATTGCCACCTGGGGCATAAACCTTTGGAATTGAACAACCAGCAGGCCAGGTGAGGTTGAACCACCTGGCCTGGTGCAGTGAGGGATGTGCTAGGTTGGCCCACCCTTTGGACCAAATGTCCACTATCAAAACGTTCTGCTGACAAAGGGTGTGAAGGTGACGTGACCCTCATCCATAACGGCCCATGCATAACATCCCAGTGCCTGTTGGGGTGCCAAGCCATGTGCATGCAGAATCTTTTGTCATATTGCAGTCACACAGACCCTGAAAAATCCACGTGAGCTCTGTGGATAGTGTCAAGATATTGGAAGGTCATACACCCTATCAGGGTGAGCCTTAACAATGACCCCAGCATAAAAAAGGAAGGCAGACAGGCAATTTGTCCAACATTTTTTTATGTTATCATCTCCTAACTTTTTCTTTCTCCTATCCAAATGCTGGGAGGTTTTATCTTCAATCTCCCTATTTAAAAAGTCAAAAATATCAACAAAATGGCTACTCAGGATTTTATCAATCATGGCTTGGGTTAAGTGATCACCAT
Source organism: Phrynocephalus versicolor (assembly GCA_023846285.1). Lineage (NCBI taxonomy): Eukaryota > Metazoa > Chordata > Lepidosauria > Squamata > Agamidae > Phrynocephalus > Phrynocephalus versicolor. The sequence continues at coordinate 30,238,250 of JAHTLZ010000129.1, read as the reverse complement.
CTGGCAACTCCAGTGCTGACACCTCAGGCAAAGCTAGTGCTGAAGGGCCTGCTATAGTGGATGTGCTGTGCGTGGTCTGTACTACCTTGGTTTGAGAGCTGGTGTTGGCCATTACCACTGTAGAAAGTCCTCTTTGACTCAAAAGAGCAAGCCCTCTTTGACTCAAATTAACTGGCTGAATGACTGCAATGCCTCCCAGAGGTTGCCCATGGTGAGTAGAGAGCACTGGCTGTTAGCGATGGGTAGCTCCCCATGGCCAAGCACCAGATGGGGTATATGTGGTGTGCAGTGTATCTGACTCACCTGTAGGTAGTCTGTGTTATCCTGACTGGGCTTGTCAGATTGCCCTCAAGGCTGGAAGAAAGGTCCAGGACGGGCCCTTGCATGTTGTTGGGCTCCAATCCTGGAGGGGGTGGTAGTTCTGTTTCTGGGCTCCGTCCCGTATGCAAGGCTGTGACTTCCACACCCAGACAGTGTTCAGACACTGCCTGGGGCCTGGTCCGGTTGCACATGCTGTGGCCAACTCTCCTTCCAACACAGTAATGCGTGACATCATTAGCTCACCCATTCCAGTGGCAGAGGACTTGCCAGATAACATGTGAACCAAGGCTTTATCAAAAGTCAAAAGTTGGGCAATGCTTGCAATAGAACCAGCCAAAATGTCACAGAAATATGCAGACCCCTGAATTCTCCAAACTCTTCAGCAGCTACTTGGCACAAAATGCAGGTGGTTGGCTTCATAAACAGATGAGTCCAAATGTTTGCCAGATTTGTGATCGTAATCTCTGCCTCTAAAACAATATGTGCAACAGAATGGAAGAGCCATTGGTAGGTGTGGTAAGTACTGAAGCAATGCAATCTGGATAATGAAATAATAACTGTAATTCATTTCTGAAAGGCTGGTGCAAGACTCCTACCTTGGATAAAAAAAAACATTGGTTCCTATGTCAGCATACAACAATGAAAAAAGAGACCGCAAACCCTTCTTATCAAAAAGAACCTGGAAACAATTTTTAGATGGACCACAATGTTAAACTTAAAAAATAATAATCAGATGATGACAAGTTTTTATTTATTTATTTATTTATTTATTTATTTATTTATTTATTTATTTATTTATATGCCACCTTCCAAAAAATACGGTACTCAGTTGGGAATATTAATATACAGTGGAGCCTCATATAACAAACAGCTTGTATAACATAAAATTTGTACAAGATAAAAAATTCTGGAGATAGGGGAAATTTGCTTAACATAATCGCCTATGGGGAAAATCTGTACAACATAAAAATGGGATTACTCTGTTTTCAATGCATTCCTATGGGAATTTGTATAAAGGGAAATTTGCTTAGAATTTTATTTGGAACGAATTAATTCCTTTATACAAGGTACCACTGTACAGATGGAACCATTGGTTCAGGAAAATGTTCTTTTGGAATTTGAAAGCGTCCCTGAATAAAGATTTCAGGGACGTTATCTGTACCTTTTGAATTTGTGCAGATTTTGCCCAACTTAGATTTACAGTATATGTTGTTTTCCCTGCCCCTTTATGAATGAGCACGAGTGGCCAAAATCCTGTTTATGTAAAGTTACCACTGATTATGTCATCCACTGGCAATGGTGACAGTTAAACTAATTAAAACCTTCCTATATTTTGCTTTCTGTTTCTAAGGTTCTTTTGCCTTGGGGAATGATCTTGGAGTCTAGAGCGGCAAAGGAAGTTTTAAAAGTCAGCCATCCTGATCCTGCCAGCAGAAATCCATAAGTAGGTTAATTATATACTGTATAGAGAGGGAGAGATTTAGTCCTACCTCAGATCCCAAAGGAGGGGCATAGGGAACATTTAATTAGTTTTAATAAACTGTTAGCAGTGCCACCCAATTACATCATCAGCTTCAGTCATGTCACTTGATGTGATCACAATTTTAGCCACTGTTTCTTTAAAGTTCTTCATTTCATATACATTCAGAAACCCACAGAGGGGAATGCCTGCTATGCGAGAAGAGAATGAATGAGCAAAAAGCAGGGGATTAAAAATCCATTTTGTCTCTCTTCACTGTGAAGAACTTCCTCGCGCATGTATAGTTACATTCAATGTTATTTGTGAAGGTCACGTTTCATTTCCAATGAAAGTGTTCTCACAGGTTATGGAAAATCTGCAACATCAAACACAGTCATGACTTCCCTTCATCAATACCATCTGAAATGTTTTCTGAATCCAGGTAGTCTCTCTCTCTCTCTCTCTCTCTCTCTCTCTCTCTCTCTCTCTCTCTCTCACACACACACACACACACACACACACACACACACACACACACACAC
>JAHTLZ010000129.1:30218940-30235918 GCA_023846285.1 Phrynocephalus versicolor | reverse complement strand
ACACACACACACACACACACACACACACACACACACACACACACACAAGATGTGGGGACCTGAATGAAGACATTCACTCCATAATTGGATTCATATCAAGATTATGTGCTCTGTTAGCAATATCTCAGAACCCAAGTGAAGAGAGGAAATTAGAATTATTAGATGGAATAATTTAACTTCCAATATAGATACTTAGAGGCAAGGGGTGGGGGAGAGGTAGCAAGAACTCTGATAAGCAGCAAAGGGAACAAACTAGAAGGAGAAACCAATATATTCAGCCTAGTTCATAAGATGTCCAAATGCATTAGCACAGCAAAATAATACCCTACGTTAATGTTTCTTAAAAAATAACATGCAGGTCTTTCTTTGCCTGAATGTTTGGACGCCAGCCTCTGGAGAATGTTATCCTTAATTCTCTCAGTGCAGCATGGAATCATAATGGAATTAATGTAAAACCAGCCTGTAAAATCTAATAGTGGCATCTATTAGTGACACAAATGCTGAAAGGTGTGAACAGCAGACTATTATAAGCACTGCTTTGAAGGAAAAGGAATTTTGCTCCTATCCAAATTGCATTAAAAGATGCTGTTATAATATGCATTATGTGAGTAATGGGAAGCCAATTTCAATTTCACCTTCTCTTAGAAGATAGCTTTAACTCCACATATTATGTCTTTATCTCCCTAAAGAATATATTGAGGTCCTCATAAAAGCAGACTCACAGAAGCTAGTTCATCTCTCTCTGGTATTTCTACTGAGTAAAACACTGCCCAGTGCTACTGTATGGGTTTTAAAAAGAGATGGTAGAGGAAGCAGGAAAAAAATCATAATGCATAATTTATTTGGTAATATATATTTCTTTTTCTCTTGGCAATTTATTCGAGAACAGATAATTTTTGTCTCTCTTTCACTCCTGGATTGAAATTCTTCATGAAATAATTACCTTTTGGAGTAATTCCTAGGCCTTGGATTGTTCATGAGAAGATAATTGTGAATATATGTGGTTTTAGGAAAATCAGCACTTGGCTTCTGCATATGTGTCATGTGAACTCCATTGAGACCATTCTCACTTATCATTCCAAGCATTTCTTATCTGCTAGCAAAATTAGAAGTGCAGGTTACATGTAAGAACACACAAAGATTATAATGGAATTGGTGCTTTTCTAATATCCCCTGATGACTCACTTATGTAACCTTAAGCAGCACCAAATTAAGTTGTAATTTTATTTGTGGGTTTGTAAATAAACATTTGCTGCCTCCTCTTTGTCATGTGAGACAGAATTTTCTGATGCAGTCATGTTGATTTTTATGTTGGAGCCATTGCTTCTTGACATGGAGTTTATATGTGGTAGGTTTATGTGGTGTTGAGTATTACTCAGGGCTCTGAGATACAAAGAATGAAATGACCCTTCAAAGTAGGATCACCAAGCACAAAACTATTTAAGTATTCATACACAGTTTACTAGGGCTAAATCTTCAGTTTCTTTAAGCATGTTTCCAAGTGGACATTTGCATGAGTGCACTGTACCTTCTTTTGAACTGAAGGTTGCAATGATTTGAAATATTTAGAAGTTAGACGTAGAGATGGGCATTTCATTTAGGAAGGGGACTGGTTCTGAAATGAAACACACCAGCACAGATGGTGCTCGGAACCCAATCTCACCCTCTGGAACACAATCAGCCGCTGTCTTATCTTGGTGTAGTTCGCACTGGGTGAAAATCCAACCAGGAAGCAGCCTCTGGTGCATCATCTTTCCCTCTCCCTGGTGCTGGCCAGTCAAGAGCTGTGCACACATCATTCCACCTCCCTGTCTGGTGCTGTATGATAGACCCACACACACTGTGAGTTTAGCCCAGCTCCGAGGCAGCAACCTTGTACATAGCAAAAGAGTTCCCTGCTTGGCTATATGCCTATATACAAATTATTATATAGGAAATATAATAATATATAGCATGAATACACTAATATATAGGCGGGTGGTGATGGCGGCGGGGCAGTGGCGGGGCGGCGGGGCAGCAGGGGGCAGCAGATGATGGGGACAGTGACAGGCACGGGGGGGCAGTGGGTGGACGGCGAGTGGACGGATGGCAGTGGCCAGTGGCGGGGGCGGCAGCAGCAGGCTGGTCAGTGCCCCCTCTCCATTTTGGCAACCTAGGCAACTGCCTAGTTCGCCTTAATGGACATGCCGGCCCTGTGTATACTCCAAACACACCCTAAATGGATATGTTTATCTCTCATGTTTTTCTGTGGTGATTGTTTTTAAAATGGCATACAGTTTTGATGTGGGTCTAGTTTAGTGATGGCAAACCTTTTAGAGACCGAGTGCCCAACCTGCAATTCAAAACCCACTAATTCTTTGCAAAGTGCCAATATGGCAATTTAACCTTAATACATGCGGCTGTGAGGGGGTGGTGCCCACAGAAAGGACTCCGACTGTCACTTTTGGCACCCATGCCATAGGTTCACCCACACTGGTCTAGTTGATAAACAAGCAAAATCTCAGAAAGATATATGCAGGATAATAGTAGAAAAGGAATGCACAAATTTGAGTGTATGTAATTTGCTTCCTTCATGTGTGCTCCTCTTCTCTTTACTTCTCTTTTCCACAGTTTGCAATTTGAATGAAAATGAAAGCCAGTATTACATACTGGCTTTACATACTACTGTATTACATACAGCAAATTACATACACATGGGAACACCTTGTGTTATGCCCTTGAAGCTCCCAAAGACCACCAAATTTAAAACTCTCTCCCTCTGCCCCCATCTCTCTCCCTCTCCATGTGTGTGTGTGTGTGTGTGTGTGTGTGTGTGTGTGTGTGTGTGTGTGTGTTTGTGTGTGTGTGTGTGTGTGAGAGAGAGAGAGAGAGAGAGAGATTAAACATTACGAAAAAGCACGGAGCAGTGACTCAGTCCAGAGATATATTAATTTAATTCTTTTTCAATTGACTGAGATTGAAGAGTCATGGTAGAACCGATGATTAGATGTTAGAGTTATTAGTCACACAGCAATAAGCTCTCTTTCCCTCCTCTAGGTGCTGTGCTTAGATGAAGACATTGGATAAAAATGTATACAAAGTTGGTGACCCTGTCTTGGTAGCCTCCAAAATCCAAGATATTATCCAGACTTCAGGGGTATCCAGATCTCACTTCAGTTTACTTATTTCCTAGATCTGTCCAAATAAGCCTGATTCAGTTTGCTAGAATACAAAACACTCACCCTAATTCTTGGTAGAGTTTGGAACCAAAAGCTCATTGAGATGCTGCTTTCCCAAACATGGGCGGGAAGGGGAAATAGATATGGAATCTGATCCCCAGAACGAATTAAGTTTCAGGTCTTTTAAGAGCTGCTCACTATCATGATAGGTCAACAATCACACATCAATGGCAGTGATTCTCTGAAGACTTCAGGATTTTCTCTTTAGGTCCCTGATACATATGCAGTTCAAACTTTTCTAGTCTTATTTATTTATTTATTTATTTATTTATTTATTTATTTATTTATTTATTTACAGATTGTCTGCCCCATTACCAAGCAGTCTCTGGACAGCTTACAACAATATATTAAAACATGTTAAAACCATCAAAATAACAAAAGTTGAAAAACAATCAATATACAAATAATAAAATCCTACTACTTATGCACCTGGCTAAAAGAACATTAACTAATTAAAATACTGGCTAAACAGGAAGGTCTTTGCTTGGCCTCAAAATTATCAGTGCCAGGTGGACTCTGTTGGGAGAACATTCCAAAGTTGGGGGCCAACAGCCAAGAAGGCCCTGTTTCGACATGCCAAACCCCCCCCTTACCTCTTTAAGGGATGACACCTTCAGCAAGGGCTCCTGGCCTGATCTCAGTGTATGGGCAGGCTCATATGAAAGAGGGTGATCAGAGAGAGGATTCAGGAAGACATCTGTCTGCTTCCTCTGTGAAGCCTTGCATAGCTTTCATTAAAGTGGAACCTTAATTCAAGATATTTGAATTAATGATATTTGAAGAGGAGTTTTAAAGCACTCTGGATTAAGGTGAAGCCCTTTCCTTAATCAGCACATACCAAGTTGGCACTATTAAAAGTAGATTGATATTCACCTAAATGGGAAGAGGTGTATAACGCTAGATAGATAGCTCCTTAAAGCATGAGATCTTTCTCACTTTGCTACATGCAGAGTTGTCTGACAAACTTCAGTGCCCTTCTGAAACCTTTCTATCAATGGAACTTCAGCTTAGTGGAAGGGCCTGGGTTTTTGAGCTGTACCTCATTGGAATACAGGTGAAAGTAGTCATGCTTTGGGACAGGCTGATGCCCATGATTTTACAAGGTAACACAGACATTGGTTCTTCAGTTGGGTAACAATTACTTCAACCAAAGAATGACCCCCCCCCCAACTCATTCATTTTGTAAATCATAAGTGATTTGCAGGCCACGAAGGGAAAAAAATGGCTGGGGATTTGCATAGCTTGGTCAGTTCTCATTGCCAGGGTAGTATAGAAGGCAGAGTGTGACCCCAGGTGCATCGAATATGCACAGTGTTAGGTTATCAGCAAAATCTGTAAGGGCATGTTGGCTGGTTTGGGTTCAGTAGTTCAGTAGTTCTGCATCTGCATCAGATTCAGGTGAGCTGCTAAGACCTTTATATTTGCTGAACTTCAAAGTGAGTTTTATGCTTAATTGTTTCAATTGGTTTGAAAGAATGACAATGAAAGAATGACAATGAGCTTAATCACCTGAGTAGTTTTTGTCGTTGTGTGAATAGCATTTTATTGTGTCTAGCATGCTAAAATTTCTTTTTAAGCAATGTGGAAAATATTTGATTCTTTAAAAAGTGGGATAATAATAAGAAGAAAAAATTGCCATAGCGTTAGTTCCAGTTTCTGGAAGCCATCTCAGTATTTTCTGGGCCTAAGTGGTCTGCTAGTTCCTATGTCTGGTGGTGTTCTGGGATCATGCAGTTTGCCGAAGGCCACACAGGCAGCAGGCAAAGTAACTTTATCACCCACATGTGCTCTGAGTGATCTCAGCCATGCCTTTTCTGGGATATACAATGGGCATTCAAATTCCAGCAGATACATTTAGTGGATTTGTAAGTCTCTGACTCCATAGACAGGTGCTCCAACCCACTGAGTTTAAATGTATTTGCATTTGGGTTGATCCATACACATTGTCTTCAGCAGAAAGATGAATTGCAGCAGAGAATGAACAGAGAAAATCTGTAGCTACCTTTAAACATTGTAGGAAAGAAGTACAGTATTTTCCATGTATAAGACTATATTTTTTGTCTAAAAATTGTTAGACTGAAAATTGAGGGTGATCTTATACATGGAAGTAAGCCAAGGAGAGAATTGCATGGTTGCAAAACTGAAATTGTGGGTTGGAAAGGTGGTGATTGTCTTATACAAGGGGGAATCTTATAGGTGGAACAATATGGGTTACTCTCTGAGTTCAAGAATGAGGATGATCCACAGATCACCCCATGCACGTCTCTCATAGCTTCAGCAGAGCTTCTCTCACATTTATAGAAGAGTCAGTTCTGAACAAATGAAGCATCTTATTCAAAATGGACTATGTGCCTGAGGAGGGCTCAAGCAATCAGTGGTACCTTCTTCCATATTTGATTAGGTTGTGTTCTGGTGACACCACCCTCCCCAAGATAATGGTTAACTATTACTAACCCAAGGATGAAATGATTTGGAGTGTTCCGTGAAACGACAGATGCAAAGGCCTGAATGACCATTGTTGGATTTGTCTGGAGATTTTAACAGCCAAAAACTGTCATTATCTCACTTTTTATAAACAGAACTTTGCTTTCACAATCAATTTTCAAAGTACAAGGGCATCTGCGAAAACAGGTTTGCTTTCTTAATTTCTTAATAAAAACAAAGATGACCATGGGAAACTATAACATCAGACTACATGTAGATAATTTATTTAGCCTCCAGGATGATTTACTGTGTCATTTCCTCCTGTTTAGTAAAATTACTTGGGAAGACAAATACCTTCCTTTCACTGAAGTATTCTGCCTTAAAAGTGAAATATTAGAATGCACACAACAAAACAGTAAGACATAATGTGGTTTACTGTAACCTTAACTGTAATTATATCAAATATATTGATTTAAATTCTATAATCAAATTGCACAGGTAACGATCCATATCCTCAGTAATTGAGTTGTGCACACTAATGTAATTACAGTAATGGTATAAAACTTTGATGATACCATCTAGATTAGATTGAACTTTGGGCATACTTTAAGAATATACAGTGATTCATTGAACAAAGCAAAACAAAATAAATATCCCCAGCTTTATAACTGTACTAGAACAGAAATCTCTCATGGTACTAAACCAGACATATCATTTGAAGCTGTACTTTTAAAAGCCAGGGGATATTTGGGTTTTTTTTTTCAATATAATGTTTACCATTAAGCTTAATTAATACCTTTTAATGTATCCCTCACCCCGTTTAATTTCTTTGACAGTAAGGATAATACAGTGGACCCTTGTATAACAGACAGCTTGTATAACATAAAATCTGTGCAACATAAAGAATTCTGGAGATAGGGGAAATTTGCTTAACATAATCGCCTATGTGGGAAATCCATACAACATAAAATGGGATTACTCCATATCAATGCATTCCTGTGGGAATTTGTATAAAGGAAAATTTGCTTAACATAATTTCATTTGGAACGAATTAATTCCTTTATACAAGGTATCACTGTATATTAAATCTTGGTTTCCCAGATCATAAAATCCATCAATGTTGTCACTATCCCGGCCCAATTATGTCATTCATGTTATCCATTGTTTGACTGTGGGAGTGATAACAGCACCTTAGAAGACTCAATAATACTAAGGTGGAGAGCTGGGCCCCTCCAGATGTTTTCCACTTACAAATCTATTAACTGTGCCAGCTAGAGTCGATAAGCAGGAAGTGCCATAAAAGGCTACAGTTGCCCCTCTCCAATGTATATGAATCAATTCAAGTGTGTTCAGAAATAATTGCTAGTGGAATCCAGTGGGGCTGACTGCTTAATAAATGTAAACAGGATCACACCCTCCTTTGCCTTTGAAAATTCTGTACAGTGGACCCTCATATAGCAAATGGTTTGTATGACATAAAATCTGTACAACATAAAAAGTTCCGGAGATAGGGGAAATTTGCTTAACAGAATTGTCTATGGGACGAATCCATACAACATAAAATGGTTGTGATTAGGGATCACTCTGTTTTCAATGCATTTCTATGAAAAATATGTATAAAGGAAAATTTGCTTAACAGAATTTCATTTGGAACAAATTAATTCCTTTATACAAGGTACCACTGTACTAGCATATCATATTCAGTTCACTCATGTTAGAAAAAACAAACCCAAACCCAAAAGTAGACCTGTCATAATAAAAAAAAAAGTTTTATTTTGTATCATGTGAATTATCTGCACAATGGAAAGAAGAATGAGAGATGAAGGTGGTGGCGGTGGTGATGATGATGATGATGATGACGACAGAGCTTTATATTTTTTCAAGTCGCAAAGGCAGAAAATAATGACACCACAGCTTTTGTGAGACATTTGGAACATTCCACATAACAGAACAGAAACATTCATTTTCAATAATATGCTGCAACTGTAGCTCATGAATTAAAGTCAACGACACACAGTTTAGCAGTGTAATGCAGCACATCTATTCAATTACAAATGAGTGCATGCTTTATTTCCTTTCAGTTACAACTTACTTCTAGCAGGAGGTTGGGGCTAGGACCTTTCATGGTGATTCATGGGGACTCATTATGTGCTATTTTCAAATCAGATGCTTGAACTTGGCATAGAATGTTATTATTATGCCTAATTTCCCTCATTTAAATAGGTGGATTCAATTAGCTTCAACCAGGGAAAGAAAAATTTGGATACCTGAGCAAATAACTCCTGCTGAAATAGACATGTCAACAACAGAGTCAGTGATAAACACCCAATGAGATCTTTGGTGTGGCTTCCTAATGCTTTCTTATGCTTTGCCTTTAAAAAAAAAAAGCAACAAAGCAGCTGGAAGGAAGCAAAATTCAGCAGTCGGTCACATTCTTTTAGCATCACCCGCTTTGTGAGGTTGTTTGTGAGAATAAAATGGGCAGAAGAACCATGCAGTTTGCATTGAGCTCATTAGACGAAAGCAGTGTATAAATTGAAAACATACATGCTATTTGCCTTGTAAAAAGCAAGTGAATAAGCATGGTTTGGAAATGCCTAGCTGCAGAACCGTTGAGGGTCTCCCTTGCCATGAGAGTGAGCTCTCCACTTCTCTAAGAACACTGGATGGATTCCCTATCTTCAGCTCGCCTATGGACTGGGGCCTTGGTGGGGTGGACACAGATGATGCCCTTGAAGTCACAGAATTGGCCATAGCAAAGTTTGGATTCAAAGAGGAGCTGAAGACTTTGGTTTGTGGGGCTGACACAATGGATAAAGGCTTGCAAGCCTCAGGGAGTGTCACCAGTCCCACCAAGATTATAAAATGGAGAGACCTATTAATTATTGCGGTGTGTCTCATTCCATGGTCACCAGCCTGGTTCCTTTTATGAGACAGGATGGACAAGGATCAAGGAAGGAAGTGCTAGTCCTGCAATGATTAAACGTCTTGTTCAGCTCAGAGGATGTCACAAATTGAAAAGTGTGATCAACAAGACAATGCAGAGGACATCTCAAATGGAACCACCACTGAACAATCGTGGTCTAGGTCCTGGCAGATGGCCTCCACTTTAGTTTTAAAGAAAGACGGAAATAGGTTGAAGGAGGCCTATTGCTGTGTCCATCACTGGATAGATTATGGACAATGTGGGAAAGATCAGCCTGGTGGTTATGGGTTTTGCTGATGCAGACAGTGAAGTATGATTGTCTCATGGCCTTAATCTTAGCCAGATAAATGTTATTCCCATTGGAATGGTGCCTTTATACATAACATGGTATTCTTCCTCACTCTACACAGTCCAAGTGATATGGAGGACATAGCCATGGAAAATCATAAGAAAATGCCAAACTACTATAAGGGGCTCCACATTACAGAGAAATCATGAGAACCAATCAGTCTGTGAACATAAATTGAAAATTCATTACAATACGTATAATGCCTTCTGTGTTATTTGTTGCCTCATACTGTTGTACACTCCGAAATTTGAGTCATAGCAACTAGATTTCTTTTCTTGTTTTGCTATTCATCCTAGCTAGAGATGGGCACGACTCAAAAAAATGGTGTTTCATTTGTCGTTTGGTCGTTTATGGGTCCGTTTCGGTTCGTTTTAGTTTTTGTTGGGGTTTTTTTTTGCAAATGTTTCATTTTCGTTTTCGTTACGTAACAAAACAAAAAATGAAAACGAAAATGAAAAATTGCTGTTTCGTTAGCATTCTTTTCAGTTCAATGTATTTGCCGCAACAAAAATGAAAAACACGGCAAAATGTTTCATTTCCGTTTCCGTTTTCATTTGGTTTTGAAAAATTTTTGTTTTCGTTTTCATTGCGTAATGAAATGAAAAAACAAAAACGAAAATAAAAAATTGCTCGTTTCGTGCCCATCTCTAATCCTAGCAGCTTCATCTGTCTGACTCAACTTTCGGATAACCTCACTTGGGTGACTGAGAATTTTCACAGACATATTTTTCTACACTGTTTGTCAAGCACCTATCCCAGAATGTATAACCATGCCATTGCCTATAAATGTCTGGTCATGTATTATATTCTTAGGTGGCTTTAATGATTTTATACTGCAGGGAAACTACACTATTGGAATTTCCAGAAAAGCAATGAGTGCTCTAGTTATAATAGAGAAAGATTGGAGGGATGGCAGTGAAATTTGCAGAGGCCACATCAAGAAATAGGAAAGAAATTGAGTGCATTCAAATTTGCATATTAAAATATCAGTTTCTGACTGAGAGCTTGCCAATGGAACACATTACTGTTTGCCTTAGGAATCTCTGTGTTTTCAAGGATCATGATTTATTTCAGATCGAGACAGATAAATGTGCAGTTGTGCACCATAAATGAAAGCAGTTAAAAAACTAAACACAAATAAAGCAAAGTAGAAGCTCAGTCTGCTGCTTATATATCACCTCTTGGCACATAAAGCACTCCCTAGATGGCTTACAATTTAATTATGCAGGCCAGTAGAGATGGGCACGAAATGAGTGATTTTTCATTTTCGTTTTTGTTTTTTCGGTTCATTACACAATGAAAATGAAACGAAAAAAATTGCAAACAAAACAAAAACGAAAACGATCAATTTTGCAGTGTTTTTCGTTTTCGTTGCAGCAGATGCATTGAACTGAAAAGAATGCTAACAAAACAGCAATTTTTCGTTTTCATTTTCATTTTTTTGGTTTGTTATGTACGAAAATGAAAACGAAAAATTTGCAAAAAAACCCAGCGAAAACAAAAACGATCCGAAACGGACCCCTAAACGACCAAACGACAAACGAAACACCATTTTTTTGAGTTGTGCCCATCACTACAGGCCACATTTTGCACCTCCCACCCACCCCAGTGAGCTAGGAACTCATTTTACTGACCTTAGAAGAATGGAAGGTTGAGTCAACTTGGGGCTGTCTACCTGGGATTGAACCCCAAGTTGTGAGCACAGTTTTAGCTGCAGTACAGCAGTTTAACCACTCTTACGCCTTTTTATCCATAAAAATGCATACAAAATGCACACCTTAGGAAAAAAAACTATAAAGGCAAGGGCATATTTTCTGAGGGGTAGCATACAAAAATGGACACAATTTTCCAAGCTGGGACTGGTACAATTACATGTCTGTTTCCAACATTTTATAGCTTCTTGGAGTCATTGAAAATATCAACAATGGGTTTGTCACAAAGGAGCTTCGCTTCACTTAGATCCACTGTGATTTCGGCATGGAGTAAAATAGTACAATTCAGTGATTGCAGTGCCATAGAATTCCAGAAACTGGCTGCTTGAATTGCCAGCACTCCTAGCAGCAATACCTTTAGTATGGCATAGAAGTACAGCAATTTTTGAGGGATTGTAAATTTTGACGTATTTAATTCATGCAACAGACAACCAAAAGATGCCAAAAAAGATATTTTTTTTCACTCCTGACCAAGACTTGCTTGTGTTTTGCTTTTGGGACCGTATGTTATCAACAACTAAGTACATATTGCTGAAGAGATTTTTTTCCAAAAGTCATGAAACTTATTATAAAACGCTGCACGAAGTGGTATATTGTTTGTAGGATACACACTACTCAAACACCCCTGAATCCTGCTGCTCACGATGTGGGGGAGGAATCTTCTGGCAGTTGACTCGTGCCTTGATGAGTCAAGACACCCTTTCCCACCAAGGACAGGGCAATTTGTGAATGATTATTACACCCATAGCCCTTCCAAACATAACCTGTCAAGTTTTATCCCACACAAAACACAATTCGGTCATCTCCAAAATAACAAGAGGATTCATTAGTCCCTACTTCTTCCAGGAAATGAATAAATCTTAGTAAGATTTACAGTCTAGCCTAAATAAACGTGGTGTTTTAAGAGTTTCGGAATCTGATATAATCCATTAGCTATCCAATATAAATACTGTCTGGGAAATATAAATAACCATACTGAATGTATTGTTTAGCCATTGATATTAGCTGGTCTGTCTGTAATACATATTTTCATCTGCTGATGCATCTTTACCTGAATCACTGCCAAGATACCTACCAATGCCTAAACTATAGAAGCTGATGAGGAGAATAATACTGATTGAAACAGGTAGGAATACTTTTTAAGAAGAGAGAGAAAGGGCAAAAAAAGAGACATCCATGTTTATTTTTCTAAGAGCCTTAATTTATTTGCAGGCATAAAATGAACATTTGAATATAAATTGCAGTAAGTAATATTGATCTACTTTTTAAAAAAGGAACGGCAACTTATTATGTTAGGATTTTCTATAGCTAGTCTTCAACGCAAGAACTTACATTAGAAGTTAAATTATGGCTCTTAATTTTCTTCATTTGAAAGTTTCCTGAATGAAATTAGAGATCAGCTTTTACATTCAAAGTTTTTTTAAAAAATAATCTAGCCATTTATAGGGGAAATTGTGCCTCCCAATTGCCATGTAGACAAAGGAACATTTCACATGCTGGGAAAAACACACAGATATGCACAAAATGAAACAAAACATATCCCCGTGCTCTTGCTGATCATTTAGCTTCATGTGCCCTGTTACTGTATGATAAAACAGGAAGCTTGAAAGCTACCCGTTCATTTCTTAGTTTTATCTTTGACATCCTCAGTGTAAAGCTTTTATTGCTCATTCAGTAATCTGCTGCTTTGCACATCCTATATGCCTCAGGCTTTCAAGGTAAATGAAACCTTTTCATTCTTCCTCCTATTAATGTCTCCAAGTGAATTCTTGAGACTGTAAATGCCAGTTAATGAGAGGAAAAGGAAAAAACAAAAATGAGGAACATGAAGCTGTTCTGGGAATCTCTGGAGTTCTGCTTTGCAGCTAAGGAATGTAACCAAATTTCAAAACTCTGGAACTGGTAATGGCTTACCTGACGTCCAGTTCTTGCTTATACCACTTCAACAGCTGTCAGGATGGGCTAAATCCAAGGTGGTGAATGGTCCTCTTGCAGGTCTTAACTCAATGTTAAACTTGCAGTAGAAAATCTGGGAAGAAAAAGCTTCAAAATTCAATGGCACAACCAGATTCTTCTGAAAAGTGAGGTGTTAGGATCAAACTACAGGGAGGCACTGTAGCCACAATGCCTTGCTTGTGAACTTCTTAGAGGCACTCAGTTGGACACTTCCATTTCTGGAATACTGGAGTAAACAGAAATACTTTAATGTGTGCACTATGACTGTTCATATGTTCACTGAGCATGGTTTGGAAGCATTGTTAAACATGTTTGTTGATCACTCTCTTTTAGGCTGCCAGGTTTGGAGGTGCTTGACTAATAAGTCGTACTAATATCAGAGTGCTCCTATGCGTATAATGGTGAGAAATTCTCTATTGTAGGGGAAGACACAGTTGTTATGTGTTTCTTTGCAGTAGTGCAGGTACATAAGACAGACACTGGACTTCAGGGGAACCAGTCCCCTGTTATATTAGAATTACCAGGAGTTAGAATGAATTAAGACCACTTAATTCTCCATTATTCCTGCATTAACTTTTCCCAGTGCTTTAATCTAGTTTCAAAATCTAGATGTGTTTCATATACAATCCATTTCATTCAGGTAGACCAAATGTCACTTCCAGGACTGGTATGCATTTGGACAAAGCTGGAGGTTATAATATGGTAACTCTCTATGGACTTCTGTATAGCAGAGTGGTCTGGTGGGAGGTTAATTATGATACTTTGATAGGGGATGGATTTGATGATCCATGGGGTTCCTTCCATCTCTGCAGTTCTATTATAAGATTATATAAAATTGATAAAATTTAATGTCAGATACTCTGGTTTTGAAATCTGTGTCTATATCCACTCTTGCTTAGAAGGCAGGGGTTAGAGCAGATTTCCAAGCTGGTGTGTTGATAGCAGAGCAGGAGCTGGTATATTTTTTGGCTTTTGCATGAGACTGGTAAGAGAAAGGTGGCTAATATTTACATATGTATGTAATTACAAGCCATCTTCATTCAAAACAATACATTAAATAGAGGCATAGACAGCGTTAAGTATCAAAGCTTCTCATGGCATTTTGTATTAGATAAGATTGAATGCTGAGTTTGCTCCACTGTGAAACATGGTGAAGTTGGAAAACTCTCTCAAGTTACATGATTGCTTGGCTACATACTTATAGCCCCCTAAGGTCTGTGGAGAAACCCTGATGTTGCAGAATTCCTCAGGGCTCTGGTACATGCTGAGAGCCAATGATAATGCTGTTTAGTTTGGAGAGTCTGAAAAATGACATTTGCCAGAAATTGTTAGAATTCAGGCAGTTAAGCCTGTTGACACAAGAGGTTATGGGCATAGATCTGAAATGTCAAATGACCAAGTCTGACATTCTTGAGCTATGGTCACTCTACATACCCCTTTAAAATGCTTTTAACTTTTTTTTTAAATCCACATTAGTTATGTTGAAGTGTCAGTTGATTTCTGTGGAAACTCAGGGTACTTAATGAATTGGAAGGAAATAACTAAGTAATCCAAAAAACATTGGGATCCACATCCTAGAATCGATGCCATGTGACCTCAGAGCATGACAGAAATATGACTCAAAATTCTATAACCACATGGGGACATTTCAGTGGTGAGACCATGGCCTTATTAGGATTCTGGTGATTCTGTGGATCTCCTCTACTTGGAGCTAACAATTGGATTCAGAATATTTCGTAAAAACAGTGAGATGGGCCAGGAAAATGCTACAAAGACATGGTTAAAATTAATAAGGAAGATTTGACAGTCCAACTCTTCATAGGCAAAAGGAGGAGGAGGAGATGGTGGTGGTGGTGGTGGAGGTTCTGGAACCATGTAGTTACAGTGCTAAATTTCAGTGAAGATGTCCTCTTTCAGGGTGGATATGTGCTGGCCCTATACAAATGTTAATAAATTATTAAAGGATATTTTTCATTTACCCCATACCCACCCAACTCTACCAGAATTTGAAATAATTTTAAAAGGTGGCTGTTCTCTTAAAAAGTTAAAGATAATAGAGTAGGTGAAAAACAAGTTGTCGGAAAACAGTCCTGAAAATTCCTTTGGTTTTGGGTGATAAATGGTTAACTGATGAAAAAGGAGTCAGCTTCTGGGATTTCCCTTGGTTTAGTGTTTCTTTCTGAATGGTAATGAAGCACAATATCCCACAGTCTTAAAAACCTGGAGAGGCTTTTTTTGGGGGGGAGGGGGTGTTGGTTTTTTGTTTGTTTGTTTGTTTTTTGTTTGTTTGTTTTGTCTTAAGAGTTGAAAAAAAGAACACCAGCAAATCCAGTCCTTTTCTTTTGGCTTTTTAAAAAAAGCAAAAACATGAATCAAAGGTGAAATGTGTTGCTTAGTTTTGAAATGGAATGTATAATTTATTCATTGCAATACATTTTCCTAATGAGGAGCAATTCCTTAAGTGTTTTTAATCTCTCTCAATTTAAGAGTAGAGACTCGAAAACAAAGATATTTTGTAAAAAGGCATTCATTCATCTTCTATGAGACAGGATATTTTATAGTCTGATATTTGCTAGCACCAAGAAACAGGTGACCTGTCTGCACCAGTGTCTGGGGGGGAGGGAGGAAAGATAAGATCAGAGGAGTTATCCCTGCTAAGACAGTAAATGTTGTAATGATTATTATCAGAAATGACTTCAAATTATTTCACATATGTATTTTGTACTCAGTGGTGGATTGGCTAGAGGTTATAGAGTCAGGCACAAAGAGCTTGTACTGCTGTCTAGAAATGATCTACTTTTGACCCATTGCAATTAATCACACCAAGCCCAATGCATCTCACTGTCTGAGACAAAAGACCGGCCAGTGACTCCCTTCCATTCAACGTATAAAAGTTGGATAGACTGCAATAGTCACTCCGACAGGACCTAGTTCCATGTGGGGCTTCTTTGCCCACCTGATCATACCTGGTGCGAAAAGCACACCAGCTACATGGCCGGCTCAGCAGGGGACAGGGCAGTGTATATAAAGGGCTGCTTCTCTTGTGCTCAGCCTCCTTCTTTTGGAGACTTTCCCCCCTCCCTCCCATTCTATAGGTAAGGGAGAATGAGATTATCTGATCATGTAAGGTTGAGATGGGAATTTTTGACTGCCATTCCGATTGGCTGTGAATGACAGTGAGTTTTCACCCATCCCATTCTCTCGTGGGGTTTTAGCAGTTTTAAGTAAATAGGTTTTCACAGGCCACTTATCATCTCAGTCACAATTGGTGAGTAGAGATGGGCACGACTCAGGAAAAAAACTTCATTTTCGTTTTCTTTTTCGGCTAGGGTCCGAGTCGTTTCGTTTCCGTTTTCGCGAAAAATCGGAAAAAATTAGTCGTTTCGTTTTTCGTTTTTTCGTTATCGTTATACTGGTTTTTTTGGGGGGGGGTAGCGGGCTCCTGGAGGCACCTCTGTGGGGTGGGTGCCTCCGCCGGCCCGCTATAAAGGGGACAGCAGCAGCAGGCTCCAAGAGACCCCTCAACATGGGGGTCTCCCATCCTCACCTGCTGCTGCTGCAAAATGGCATGCACAACCATATGGTTATGCATACCATTTGCAGGCAGTGAGACCAGTGAGAGTCATAGGGTCATACCTGCCCTACACAAGGCTCTCGTCTCGCACCTGCCATGTCCCACAAAGAAGGGAATCGTACTTGCGTGTAGTGCAATGCAAGTACTTCTGGCTATGGGCTAAGGTGGATTAGGGTTAGGGCTAGGGTTAGGCTAATGACGGGTAAGGTTATGGTGGGCTATTGGGTTGCACCTCTGGGTGCCTCTCTGACCCACTAAGAAGACAGTCTGTGACGTATGGGTAAGGAGTCAAGGATTAGGGTTAGCGGGTTAGGGGGCTAGGGCAAGTTTTAGGGGGCTTTTTGGCACATCCCAGAAGTCTCAGTGGCCAAGTGGCCATGCGATTGGTGAGATGGCTCCAAAAATTTGCATGGTCGTCCCCTCCCACATGGCTGGCCAGGCCACTGGGCCAGCCCATCATTGCACACTGCGCAGGTGTAAAAAAAAATAAAATAAAATAAAATCAATGGAGGACACAGGAGGAGAGGAGAGACATTTTGTTGCAAGAAAAAAACCACTGCTACTGTGAAAAATCTGGCAGTTCATACATTTCCGCGTGTTTCTGTTGTGCTTGTGTGTTTTTGGACCACGATTTCAAAAACAATATTGCATTCGCCGCCCCATTTTCGATCCCCCGCCCGCACCGCATGGCATGGCGACGAGGCGACTCCCGGGGGAGAGTTTAAAAAAGTTTTTTCCTGCGCCGTCCGTGCCGCTTGCGTTTGCGGCGGCCGTCGGCGTCTCGGCGAGAGTGGGCTTTTTGCGAGCCTGCGGCGAGTC
>JAHTLZ010000129.1:30194947-30208198 GCA_023846285.1 Phrynocephalus versicolor | reverse complement strand
AAATAAATAAATAAATAAATAAATAAATAAATAAATAAATAAATAAATAAAAAGAAATTACCTTGCAATTCATGCAGCTGCACCATGTAAGGCTGATGGCATAATCCACCACCATGATTTTTTTCAGAAATCAAATCCAATAAAAGATTCCCAATTTTCTTCCTATCCTAAATGTCGTGAGACTGCCATGGAATCCCTTTGTCATGGGGAAGCCATTGTGAGCTGCAGAATGATGGGGGAGGGGAGACTGTCATTTCCAAAATTTGCTGCCACTAGAATGCCTTGATTTCTACTGGGGATTTTGGAAATCAAAGACTTGTTTAATGTGCCATCTGAGACAAGAATTTGATCACCACACTCAACCAGTGCTTACAAGGAAGGTTTATCTGAGGTCAATGAAATTATGAAGTCAACTCGATTGCTGAGCTCTTCCCTCATTATGTGGTTAAACTAGCAGGTAATACAACTGCTGGGGATTGTTGATCACTCTGAGGGGCTTTCTTAGTTTCTTATTGTTTTATCTTGTCCATTAGAATACTTTAGCCTATTCTTATACAACAGTAACTCAACTTATGAATTAAATCCATTATGAATGCATGCTCTTAAGTCGAACTATTCTTAAGTCGGGGTACCTATCTAAAAAATTGAAAAAAATAAGTTAAAAATTAAAAAAAGAAAAAAAATGTAATTCGAGCAGACCATATCTAAAATTTGCAAGGCAGCAGTTAAAACACCAAAAGTTTTCTGCTCTTAAGTTGAATTGCTCTTAAGTCGAGCTGCTCTTAAGTTGGGGTACCACTGTATTTACTAATTTGTTTATTGTACAGATGCCTGTTCTATGTCCTTTGTTAAGTTGTTGTTGTGTATTACAAAGCCCTGAACAGCTTGGGACCTTGTTACCTAATGGAGCATCTCTCCTAAATCTGACTACCCCAGGTCAATGTTGGCCAAAGGTGGCACTCAGAGCCTTTTCTGTGGGCACCCAACATTGCCCCTTCACAGCCACCAGTATTCAGTTTAAATTGCTGTATGGGCACTTTGCAAAAAAAAAAAAAAGTAGGTTTTGAATCTCACCTTGGGCAGTCAGTCTCTAAAAGGTTCACCATCACCGACCGAGGCCATTCTCTAAAGAGGCCCAGAAAAGGATCACTAGGAATTAGCCACAATGGTGGGCACAATGCTGTGGAATGTGTTTCCCACAGATAGACACCAGGCCCCCTCTCTTCTGGCCTTCATGAAACAGGTAAAAATAATATTGTTTGGAGAAACCTTTAGAAATATATTGTCACTTTGAGTAACGCCCATAAAATGACTACTGATTTTGAGTTGCTGCCCAGGTTGTTTTCTTTTTGGGCACCCTGGGTTATTAATGTTTATTGGCTTTCTTTAGGTTCTTTTTGGTGGAATTGGGTAGTTGTCTTTTAACCTTTGTTAGCCAATAGCGATCCATTCCAGAGTAGTGCTTAGGCACTATGTCGGTAGGCTAGAAATGCAGTGAATACAATAAAATAAATGTGCTGTCAAGCTGAAACCCACTTATAATGACCCTAGCAGGGCTTTCAAGATAAGTGAGATATTTAAAGAGGAGTTTTACCAGTTCCTCCCTCCCCAGAGAGTTTCCATAATTGAGCTGGGCTTAACACCCTGCCTTCTGAACCTAGATGATCATGCTATACTCAACAACATGCTGGGTATCCAGGTGCTTAATGAAATGTATACTCTTTTTTTCAAAAACCAATCTCTCTCTCTCTCTCTCTGTGTGTGTGTGTGTGCGCGCGTGTGCGCGTGTGCAAGAAGCAGTACATGCTTTGCTTTGTGTGTGGATGAAAGTAGCACAAAGGGGCAAAACTGAGCACTCCACTGTTCAGGCATGTTTCCTAATAGCTAAAAAGGAGCCTAGTTTGGAAACCATGAAAACTATGTACCTGAAATATGGTAGGTTATTCTTTCATATCTATCTGGATTTCACATACAAACATGAAAAAATGAATAAGGCCATTTTGGTTTTCCATGTAAATTAAATGGAGAATGGCAATCTAAACATGTAAATCAGCTTGGATTGGGGCACACAGTGAGTTGGATGGACCCAGTGCTGAACTGGCCTCTAGACTGAATCTGGGTGTGTTTTTGTTGCATAGCCATATTATATACCATTCTCCACTGAAAGACCCTTAATGATTTCCACCAACAGAATCAACAAATGGCACACTTGACGTTTGTTCTACATTCCACATATTTACTCTCCTCTCATTTGCACATAAACATCTGCCACTCAGGTTTCACCTCATGCATCTGATGATGCAGGCTGTCATGCACCAATAGTATGGAAAATAAAACATGTTTGATGTGCCAAAGGAGTCTTTTAGATGCTGAGATGGCTGCTGTTATGATACAAAACAACCAAAATTCCCGTAGATCTGGGATTATTGACCTGTTCAGTAGTTATGAAAATCTGGATTCCTTCTTTTCCTCTTTTAGAGCATGCTTTCCTTATTATCTTTTTGTTTCCTGCCATCAAGTTGGAAAGAATTTACAGTGACCCTGACAAGGCTTTCAATATACAGTAGCACCCCCGTATCCACTGATTCACCAGTTATCTGTGGCTGGTGAGCTGCGGGGTGGGGGTGGGGTGCTGGTGGCCATTCAAGCTTCCTGGGCAGCAGACCAGGCAGTGCAGCAATGTGCTTTGGTGGAAAGGCATGGCAGCAGTAGCAGCAGCAGAAACAACAGCAGAAGCAGCAGCCACCATGGCTGCTGGTGAAACCTACCCGCTCTCCCTCAATCTCCCTGCTTTCTTGGTTACCTGCCTACTTGCCTGCCTCACTAACTAGCAGCCCTTTATCCCCCCAGTGCCTGCCTGGCTCTTGCTCTCTCGGTGTCGGCTACCTGCTGTCTCCTGCCCTGGCACAAAACCCCACACACATTCTCGTTTTTTGGTTGCTGCACCTTCCAGGTCCACCGCTTGAAAGGCCAGGGGTAACTGGTGGTGCAGCAACCAAAATATGAGAGGGCAAATGGGGTTTGTGCCTGGGTGGGAGAGGGCAGGTAGCAGAGATTTAGTGAGCGAGAACCAGGCAGGAGGTGGGGGACGAAGGGGCAAGACCAAGTGGAGTCAGCAGCCTGAGACAGGCAGAGCATCAGGGCTCCTAGTTATCATGAGAGGTGCTTCTGGGAGGGGAGGGGAGGGGAAAGAAGGGGGAAAGGCAGGGCTGCTAGCTAACAAGGCAGGCAGGCAGGCAGGTAGGCAGGCAGGCAGGCAGGCAGGCAGGCAGGCAGGCAGGCAGGCAGGCAAGAAGGCAGGGGGATTGAGGGAGAGCAGGTGGATTTTGCTGCCTGCTGTTGTGGCTGCCACTGCAGCTGCTTTATCTGCTTTATCTGCTGCTGCTAAAGGGGGATCTCCACGCCTCTCCATGAAGGCACACTGCTACACAGCTCAGTCCACTACCTGGGAAGTTCAAATGGTCGGGGACATCCCCAGCTGTTCAAGCTTACCGGGCGGTGTAGCAGTGCACCTTCATGCCACCTGGTCCACCATGTTGGTGGTATGTCTGGGATGAAAGCTGTCACTCCTGGCACCACCACCACTTGCACCACCATCACCCTCAGATAAGAGTTTTTGCTCTTATCCACAGATTTTGTTATCTGTGAGGCAGCCCGGAACAGATCCCCCATGGATACAGAGGTCCTACTTTACTATAAGTGAGATGCTTAAGGAGTGGTTTTACCAGCCTCACAAACCCACTCAGTTTTCATGGCTGAGGAGGGATTCAAATCCAGGCCTCCTGGGTTGTAGGCCATTCCCTAGCCACAACACCAGATTGAGTGGATATAGACTGTGTTGGGTATGATGCTTTCCTTACTTCTGCATAACAATCTGCACTCACTAAATCCATTCTCTCCACAGTAATTTAGGACATGACCCTTCTCCTTTGCAATCCTTGTTTTTGTAAGGTCACTTTAATTGTTTTGACTATATCAAGATACAGTTGCATCTTTCAGATAGGGGCAAACTCATTATCCAATTTTTTTTTTTTACTGTATTTCTCATTTTACTATAGGTACAATTTCCAAAACTGAAAGGCCATGGCAAGCTGGAGAATCAACTAGCTAATATATTACCAGCTACTATATAGGTTATATGCTTGTGTGCCATAGGTTCACCATCCCTGCCCTAGGTTGACTCTCTCGGCATGAAGATGGGCATGTGTGCCACTATCGAATGGCGGGGCCAGAGAGGCATGCTCTGGGATGAATTCTGCAGCTGGGCATGCCAGGATTCTCCGGAGCCCCCCCCCCCCCAGATTTATTGCTTATCCACCTAGGTGTCAATGACTTGCTGGAAACACCTGGCAGAATGCTTATCCTCAAGATCATGGGATACTTGAATGAATTCCAGAAATTGTCACCTAGTACATATTTAGTATGGTCTCAGATATCAGGAAACAGATATCTAGTTGTGTGCACTCCCAGATGTATTTGGTGGTGCCACTGTGAGCTACAGGAAGCTGGACTAGATGGGCCTTTGGCCTGATCCAGCATGGCTCTTCTTATTTCCTTATGTTCTTATGTTCTTAAACTAGGAAACTAGGAACCAAAACAACATTTTCTGCAAGGACATGCCATTAAAGGATAAGAATTTCAGGCTGAGATTAAAAGGAAAAATCCTCTGAAATACATTTATCAGTGAATGACCCTGATCAGCTGTGATCCATCACAGGAAGATCATTACTGAAGAAGTCAGAGAAAAATAGTAAACAGGCTGAAATGTTTCTAAGATTATTGGCTTGAATATTATTTATAGATGAGGATAAGAAAAAAAGTATAAAACTAGAAAGGTGATACTTGCTAAAACTTCATAGATTGTGTGTGAAAATCCTAGCAGTTGTCATAAAGTGCTACCTGTTCATAATAGGATTAATGCATAACCCAGTCCTTCCATTTACTCCATTTCTATGGAGCTACTTTATTCTGACATAAGTATAGATAGAATAGGCAAGAAACTTGTTACTATTGTTGTAGATCAGGCCTGTCCAACAGGTAGACTGCGGGCTACTGGTAGCCCACAAAGGGTTCAAAAGTAGCCCTCCAGCCGCCAATAAAAAAGTGAGGGGATACATTCTCTACACTTCCCTCCCCCATCCCAAGGGCCACCACTGCCCCAACAAAGTTCTGGGTCTGCCAGCCCGCTGTCTCAGCCAAGCGGGGCCGTTCAAGAGCCATGGCACATTGAAATCTGTTCCCTCCAGGACAGATTAGTTGGTTTTCAATGCATCCCTATGGGAAGCCGCTGCACTACTTACAAAAGTTTTTACTTATGAGCATGTGCTCAGAACAGATAAAATTTGTAAGTAGAGGTTTTAGTGTAGTAGCCCTCAGGCACTTTGGGCCGGATAAAGTAGACCTTGGCCTGTTCAAAGTTGAACATCCCTGTTGTAGATAATGAAGATGATGGTGGTGGTGGAACTTTGGGAAACAAAAAAGTTTCAGATGTGCCTTTTTGTAATTTTTGCTTTCCTGATTTCTCAAACATACAACAAGACACATTCATTTTACAGCTTATCGTCTCTCTTTTTTTCCTGATTTATCCAACTCCTGCTATTTTCTTTTATTTCCTTTTAGCTTAATTTTAGTTCATTGTTGTTGATTTATGTATATTTTGTTTTATTATGCTCCTTGTATTTTGGTTTTTCAAACACATTCCTTTGTTAGCTTGTCATGTGATTCCATGTTGTAAACCACCCAGACTAGCCCTAGTGTAGATGGGCGGTATAAAAGTCAAATAAAAAAATGAATAAAAATAAATGAAATAAAATAATAATTCATGATTTATAGAAAATCATTGCAAGAATTTCTAAGAACTGAGAAGGGCTGTTAATGAAAGGGCATTTTGAAGATCAGTCATTTATAGGATTGACATAAGTTGGATGTTACATAAGTTGTTGATGTTACATAAGTTGTAACACCAACAAAGAAAATTATTGGTCTTGTTTTACTCTGGTTTCCCATTAATTATGTGCCATCAAATTGGAACTGATGTATACTTGATGCTAATACATCTTTCAAGAAACATGACATCCTAAAGGAGTGGTTTTATCAGCTTCACCATCTCAGTGTGTTTTCACGGCCAAGTCAGAATTCAAACTCTGGTCTTTGGGATCCTAGTCTGTCACGGAATCCACTACATCATATTGGGTATTAGAAATGGGCAGGAAACGAATAAAAAAATCATTTTTTATTCATTATTTGTTGTTAGGTAACAAAATGAATAACAAACAGCCCCCTCCAAGAAAAATGTTTTTCCCCACCCCAACTGCATCTCTTATCTGACGTCTAGGTCAGGGAGAAAGGCGATGGTGAGGAGCTGCTGGGCCTCTGGAGGTGGTGGTGGGGCAGTCTACCGCAGTCTGGCGCAGCCGCGGCAGGCGCTTTGGAGGTGGTGGTGAGGCCTCCTGCTGCCCGGTGCAGCCACTGCAGGGCCTACGGAGGCAGTGGTGGGGCAGTCCACCTCCACCCAAACGCCAGTACGCTGTCCTTCTTAGTGGGTCAGAGGCACCCAGAGGTGCAACCCAATAACCCACCCTAACCTTAACCGTAACCCTAAGCCTAGCCCTTACCCTAACCCCAACCCTAACCCAGATCCGTACACAAGTACACTTTCCTTCTTAGTGGGTCAAAGTGAGGCACCCAGAGAGGTACCTCGCAGAACTCACTATCCCATTCCCTAACCTGTACGCCAGTACGCTAGTATGCTTCCCTTCTTAGTGAGTCAAAGTGAGGCACCCAGAGAGGTACCTCGCAGAACTCACTATCCCATTCCCTAGCCTGTACGCCAGTACGCTAGTATGCTTCCCTTCTTAGTGAGTCAGAGGCACCCAAAGAGAGAGGTGCCTCTGCCACTTACCCCCCACCCTAACATAATGTAATAATGTATGGTGCGCGGCGGCTCCGCAAAACGCTTCCCTTCCCTTCTTAGTGGGTCAGACGTCAGATGCACCCAGAAAGGTGCTTCCCAGAGCCGACTCACTTACCCCAACCCCAACCCCAACCCACAAACAACAAACGGAAATGACAAATTTTTGAAAATTTTCGCAACAAACGGAAACGACCCGAAATGGACCTGTCCCGACAAACGACAACTCAAAACGTCATTTTTTCTGGTCGTGCCTATCTCTAATCAGTGGTGTTTTTTTTTTTTAATCATAGCTGAGCAATTTGTTTTGAACTTCCCATTATCTTTTACTTTGCAGCTGCACAACCATTCAGGCTTGTGAAATAATGTTTCTTTTTAAAAGAAGGTAAATGTTGCTCAGTTCCTTAAAAAGACCTGCAAGCTATGGAGAAGTGAGGCCAACTGTATCAACTCAAAGACATACGCTATATATTTTATAGTATAAACCATTTTTATGATATTGATCTGTGAAACATTTGGTTATTTTTTCAGATAAGAAGGTGCAACATAATATAGTGTGCTCTACCAAGAATTATTTCTATTCTGTGTACATTTAGTGGCTGAAGAAACATGAATTTTCCACGTTTTTGAAACTATGTTATACAAACTAGGCTGAATAAATAATTTTCCATAGGATATCTAGAGTTTTCTTACCTACCATAACAAGAGGAAGGCACTTTTGTTTCACTATGGGTATGGCGTGCATAAGTGCTAGTTGAATTTAACCATATAACAAAGTATGTAGCCTTGTAAGTTCTTATTTTATATTATTAAACAAATTTCAAATACATACATTTTGACAACAAATGTTCATCAATTTCCAGTGTATCTGTTGTGGTTGCATTCAAAACTGATATTTAGATGCATTAAAACAATCAAGGTTATTTGTCGAGATGGACATGGATTCAAAAATGAATCAGAAAATTCTTCTAAAATGCTAATTTGTTAATTAGTATTTGTCTAACACAACAACCCTTGACAAATGAATTTATAACCATTTTTGATTCATTGATTCATTGACCACCCCTGCCATCTGAAACTTCTGGAGTTTTCTTTCTGGTCACATAATCCAAATGTTTTAAATCCAAACTTCAAAATTCATGCAGGAGAGGAGAGTAAGGGGATTTTTTCTGTAATTTTGGTGTCTCTAGGTGCCTGGGGGATACTTCCATAGATGTCTTTCTTTGTGCATGCCTAACTCAGACATACAAAACTCAAACTACACTAAACTTACAAGGATTGTTGGGGAGAGTCAATGGAAGTATCTCTGCATGTTTGCTGTTTCTAGGTACCTGGAGGGCCATTTTATGGCATGGTTAAAGGTGATATGAACTCACAAATTGGTACATCGAGGGGGGGAAACCTACTGATTCATGATTTATCAATGTTGACAGATTACACATTGTGATAAATTGCCATTTTTTTTCAATTTGTGCCTGTCTCTAGTTATATGATGTTGCAGACACTGAAAATTAACATTCCAGAAAAAACCACTTATGGGATGTACTGGTGGAATTGGAGAGTACAGATGCTCACAGTTGGAACCATTTACTGTAGAAAAAAAAAGCAGCTAATGCTTCCACAAGGAATCATATAGAAACTTTTTAGGCCAGCCCTGGTGTATGTTAGCATACACCTCAAATCATGCATATCACCCCTACAGCTCAGATTTATCCAGATGTTGAGCCATGGCAACTGGACTTGTTTTCTTCTTAGACTGAAATGTTTAGCTACTTATCCAAGAGACTGTTCCATTGTTCTGCAGGACCAGGACACTGCCTTATTAAAGGTCCACTTTGGATATCCAGAGACCTTAAGAGCTATCCACAAATGCCTGTCTACCTTCTTCTTGGCTTCTGTGGAGGTAGAGATGTTTTCTGCTCTGGTTTAGCCATATGCATTATTGGGGTGCTTGAGAATACACTAGTGCTGTGTGCTTTCTGTGTTAAAATTTCTGCAACACTTATTTGGGTCTGTTATGAAAAAGACAAATTGAAATAATTCTACAGAGGCAGAACAGTCATGTCTAATGGCTGAAGGATATGTCTTTGTCCTTTGCTCTTATTCATCAGTCCTACTTTGACACTAGGAATAAAAACTGGCATTTTGTTCACCCTGGGGAACCACAATACTGAACTGTGGTGCCACTGGTTCCCCAATTGTCCTGTTATAGGAGCCCATGAAATACAAAACTATGTCATGTTGTATTCTTATAGCTAGGAAGCAAACCAAAGGTGTTGCTGAGGGGGAGAGGGCATTTTATTATAATACAAGCTTCATATTTTAAGTAAAAATAGATAAAAATAAATAATATTTTATTATAATACAAAATTAGTATATAATTTCGGGCATATGTCTGTCTTCAACTCCCTAGAATGCCAATATTTATTTACAATATATAAAGAATCTAATGTATTCACCTTGTTTACACAAAGTATTATACAGTTGTAAATTTTAGACTATATTTGTACCATAACCCACTTTTCTCTCTCTTAGTCAGTACAAAACCACACTATGTTCCACACAGGCCCCTTGCTACCTCCCTGACAAAGAATTCAAGTGTTACGAATCCCCCACAGCACTAGCTGGTGCTGTGAGGGGATTCAAAAGCCTCCTTGCAAAAGCCACCCAGCTAATTTTGACAGCTTGATCCCAGCTGGGAGGCGGGCAGGTAGGAGGAGAGGAGCAGCCAGGCAGAAGTGAATTCCTTGCCTGACTGCTCCTTTCTTCCCTGCCACCCCCTCCTCCCAGTGGTGTGTTTTGGACAGGGAGTGCTGTGGGCAGTGGGGGCAGAAAATCTCCCTGAGACGAGGGGGAAGCACGGGGGAAGGAAGGAGGCACTTAATCCAACACACACACCCAACCTATCAAAAAGCCCCAGCTTGTAGGTGGGGGAGGGGTGAGAGCCAGAACCGAGCATCAAGGGGGGGGGAACCTGCTCCATTCTGCCTTTTGCAGAAATGCACTCAAAATTACTTACCTTGGGGCACCAAAGTCGCAGGAGTACCTTCAGAAAGTGATGTTAGGGAACTCCCTGGAATTTGGAAACATTTGGGATAAGGGGGCTGAGTTATGAAGCTCCAAATGGGGTGCCCCTAGGGGAAAAAACTTATAATTGGAATCATATGGGAAGTGGAGGCAGCACTATCTCTTGGCCAATCAGCTTCCAATTTCAATTAGAAGGTTTTTTTTCCTAGGGACACCCTTTGGAGCTTCATAACTCAGTTCCCTGAACCCCAAACCTTTCCAAATTTCATGGGGTAGGCTAGAATTGCTTTCTGAAGTTACCTTTGCCATTTACTCTAGATCAAATCATTTCATTCTAGAGAGGAAAATGGAGTTCTGTTTCATTTTTAACAAAACGCTGCTTCCCCGTTTCATTTTATTTCGTTTCATTTTGTTAGCTAACAAAACAACGAAAAGGCATTTCATTTTTTGTTAGGTGCTCATCCCTATTCCTATTTATTTTTGACAATAAAACAGCCACAGCAAATATATCACATCATTCAAGGTTCACTGCAGTGAAGGTACTGCAGAAAGTATGGCACAGTCCAATGCACATTCATTGTTGCCATCAGATCAGTTATGGCTTATGGCAACTCAAATAAGCTATTTGAGGTATATGAGATATTCAAGAATCCCCACTCCCCTGTGACATTTCCATGGTTGAGTGAGAATTTGAACCCAGGCTGAGACCTCATCCAGTAATCTATCTGTTACAATGCACTGTTGTGGCTACTCTGAAATAAATCCTTCTGAGGCAACTTATTCCCCAGTTACTGTATTTCAGTTTGCAGTCTACGGCTGAAATCATGTGCATGTTTTTCTGGCAGTGATTCCCATAGAACACCATGGGATGCCTATTGCTGAATAAACACACCACATATCACTGAAGACCGAGTTGGCTTTTATGTGAGTACAGAACTGTTGCTAGTACTTCCTCATCATAATCAGGTTTGCAGGCAGAGCAGTTAAACAATACAGTCGTCACATTTCAGCAAATTCCTGCTGTAAAAACAGAGCAGGATAAACAGTAGACAATCAGTGGTGTCTGCAGAGCATACTTACAGTTTTTGTCTACTAGTGGGGAAATGCCCATAGTAAGCATCTAAACACACTGTGTAAATCGAGGGACCTACTTAAAGCTGAAAGATGAACTTAGGTATTTGGGCTACTCAGAATCCAGCATTCAATAAACATGGTTGGGGGAAGGGAATCATTGCACTTAATCCTGGGAGATCTGAGTTTAACTCTCTGTTCAGTTGTCTGTCACTTCATATGAGTTGCAAGTGCAAAGGTTCGTGCTATTAACTTTTTGTTGTTGGTGGTGGTGGTGGTGTGGAAGAAGTAAGCCCACAGATCCCATGCAATCACTTTCCATACTGGAAACTTGTGGGAGCCAATTACAAAAGAAAAACAGGGCTGGATTCATCAGGATTTTTCAGTCTCACAACTGATAGAATATCTGTTGATGGCATGCTAATTATGCAACCACCACTCCAGACTACGGACATAAATAATTTACCCCTTCACTGCCCATTTTTAAGCATCACAGATTTCAGCAGTTATTTATAGTTATGATTATTTATTTATTTATTTATTTATTTATTTATTTATTTATTCTAATTGCCCCTGTGCATTCTACATTTTTCAACCACCTGATGTTCAAATCAGATACCACTTCTGTTGTTACACCATCATACTATTTTTATTTCAACCTTCACCATTTTGTGCCAAGGAAGGCAGGGGATTCTCTTCATTCTCAAGATATATTTTACTAAACTCCTCTTTTCCCCATATCCTATCCAGAGGTAATGTTGCTGCTGATTTATTTCCATCTGAAAAAGGGGTTTGATCGGCAGGTTGCCATATGAAAGACTTCTCAAGAAGGGATTTCTTCCCCCTAGTCCTTATGCAGAACTGAGATGGAATACTGCATGTGGAGCTGGTCAGTAATGACAGCTGTAGTTCTGAAGGACAAAATTATATTCTCATACTGCTTCCAGATAATCTGTTATGTCAGCTTTTGCATTGGAGTGTCTTTCACAGCGCTACGGGTGCGGCAGCTGCTGTTCCCACCACCACAGGGGTCTGCTTCTCACATCTCGTCATTGAAAGCTCAAAAAGAAATAATTTATGTGGGAGTCAAAGCACACAATGGGATCTGGAGAGTGCCTGTGATGTAAGCCATGGGCCAAGAACAAGATCCCCTAGTAGTGCTTGCTGCGGTTGGTGCAATCAGAGGCCTTGACTTGAAACGTTGGTGCCACAGCTGCTGCTGTAGAGCAGATTTAAGCCTGAAAGTCTTGGTGTCAGCTGATGCGCTGCTGTTGCCTCCCTCAAAATATCCACGTTGTCATGGAGGGCTTCATATCAAACAGGAAGCCTGCAGATGTACAGTGTCATCTCTTTGTGTTTGTGACACTGCCAGACATCATGCCTCAAGGGTGACTTTGTGTTGCCTCTATTGTCTACATGGAGAGCCTTCATTCTGCTGATATAAAAAATGGGTTCTCATTGCTTTGTGTGAGTGACAAGCAACCATCCTTTCCTGAGAAGCTTCCATAGCCTTTGAAGAGCTGCTGTTTTTTTTAAAAAAACAATCCAAGGTTAGGAGAGAAAGTACCTGTGCTTTACCTATGAACAATACATATATTCATTTCATTCCCTGCTCTTAGCCTTTGGAGACAGCAAGGCCTAAGATACAAAGGAACTACAATGAAACAATAAATAAAACACACTTTCTGCCTAAAATGAGTTTATGGATAATTAATCCTTACCTCTAAAACTCTCCTTGCCATTTTATTCCCCAGATCTGTCTTCCTTTTCCCACTTTTCTTTCTTGTTTGTGACCTTCAGTTCTCCAACTAGTCAACCCCAGGGCAGGAATTCCTTATATATACATCACTTCAGACTCCTTTCCAGAAGACCTTTACTGGTGCTTATTTTCTCTGTCATCCTTCACCCTCTCCACAACTCATATTCATGGGGCAGTTTGTGGCTTAACCCTTTAAACCTCCATCCCAATTGAAGCCAAGCTTATATTGGAAAAAGGATTGAGGCCACTGTCAACACCTATCATGCAAGAAGAAAACCGGGAGGTTGAAGGCCCCAGAAGGACCAATTAGCACTCCTATCTGTCTTGAAACCTGGGAAGATGGGAAGATACAAAGGCTTGTTTGTGGCAGTGAAAAGATGCAAATACTTGTTTATATTCCATTGGTTTATGTCCCAACGGGGAGATCCCATTGCTATCTATCTATCTATCTATCTATCTATCTATCTATCTATCTATCTATCTA
>JAHTLZ010000129.1:30183089-30194937 GCA_023846285.1 Phrynocephalus versicolor | reverse complement strand
CTATCTATCTATCTATCTATCTATCTATCTATCTATCTATCTATCTAGTGAAAGAGAGAGAGAGAGAGAGAGAGAGAGAGAGAGTTTGGGCTGGAGAATGTTATTTTTTTAGGTGTCATTCCCTTCCTCCTTTTGAAAATGGGAACAGGAGAAGAGGGAAGTCAGGTGCTTTTTCACACTATAAAGCAGGGGTCCTCAAACTACAGCCTGGGGGCTGGATCATGCCTGCCAGGGTACTGAACCTGGCCTGCTGTAAAATGCAGACCCCACGCTTCCCACTCAGTGGTGGAGGCCAGGCACAGGCCAGTTGCAAACATGCTTGCATCGACCGGGCTGCCTCTTCCTACTCATGGTGCTTGTGGGTGGGTGCTCTGGAGCAGAGCAGCTTCCTCTGCTGCCGCCGATCTTACAGATGGGCAGTGACTCAGGGTCTGAGTGGCCTCCTCTTCTGCTGCCACCACCACTGTTGTTGCAGGCAAGTGGGTGAGCGGGAGCTCCGAAGCTACACAGCTTCCTCCGCCACCTCCGGGAAACTTTGCAATATATGAAATGCAATGTATTGTTGGGAAACACACAAACACATATACATATCTATTCATCTAGTCAAAGGAAAATAAAAGCCTTGGTAGACAACTGAGGGAACACTAAAATTGTTAAGGGTGTATGAGAAGTAGAGATGGGCATAAACCAGAAAACCCATGGTTTGGGTTCGTCTGGTTTGGGCCCACCCTTGGTATGGTTTGGGTTTGGCGGTGGCGTTAGTGGGAGCTGCAATCCTGCCTCCTCGTGTGAAGGCGGGACCGCAGCCCTCTCCCGAACGCCCTCCACTGCGAGTGGATGAGAGCCGTGCCGGCTGTCATGCACCCACAGCAGAGATCCCTTCTCCCGAACGCCCTCTGCCGCAAGTGGATGACAGCCAGGCCAGCTGTCATCCCCTCGTAGCAGAGATCCCTGGAGAGGGGACCACAATCCTGCCTTTGCGTGCGGAGGCAAGACTGCGGCTCCCTCTTGGCTGCCCTCTGCCGCGAGTGCATGACAGCTGGCCTGGCTGTCATGCACCCGTGGTGGAGATCGCTGGAGACTGGGCCACAATCCTGCCTTTGTGTGCGGAGGTGAGACCGCGGCTCCCTCTCAGCCACCCTCCACTGTGAGTGCATGGAGAGGGGGGCACAATACCACCTCTGCCTGTGGAGGCAAAACCGTGGCACTCTCTTGGCCGCCCTCTGCCATGAGTGCACCCACGGTCCTCTCTTGACCGCCCTCCGCCATGGGCAGGCTCTCATCCACCCACAGAGAAGATCTCTTTAGAGGGAGCCCCAGTCTAGACAGTCTCTAGACACTCCCTCTCTAGACAGTCCTCCCCCTAGGAGATGACAGCCGGGCTGTCATTGCCAGCAGGGAAAAACGAAATAAACCTCACCAAACCAATTTTTCTGGTTCATTTCATTTCATTCTTAAATTACTCCTGGACTCATTATTCGTTTCGTTACCTAACAAAATGATTAATGAATAACGGGAAAAAATTCATTTTGTGCTCATCTCTGATGAGAAGCACAAAATAAAAAGGGCCTGAAACAATTTTTAGCAGAAGTCAAAGAGTTTGACAGAATTCTAAAGGAATATTTTTCAAATCTGCCACTTGTTGACAAGCATAACTACAGTAATGCCTCGTAAGACGAAATTAATTCATTCTACCAGGGTATTCATCTTATGAAGCATGGTTTCCCACAGAAATGAATTGAAAACCAATTATGTAATCCATTCTGGAGGGAACAGATGAATAGGTTTTCAATGCATTCCTGTGGGAAGACTGGGCAAGACAATAATGGTAGGAAGTGTGAAAGCAGTAAAAAGAAGACATTAACGTGGGACTGATTGACTCATAAAGGAAACCTTTTTGCTTGACTGATTGGTATAAAAGGGTCATGTTTTTGCCATTGTTGAAATAGGTCTCCCTGCCCAGTTATATGTTTTGTATCCTAGGTGTTTTGGCAGACAAATGAATTAGAAGTAATAATGAATGAAAGTAAAGCCATACTGCAGAGGTAACCCATCAAGAGAAAACTGACATTTATGCAAGAAAAACACAACCAAGAGTCAAAAGGTTTGGCAAGATACAGTATTTCACAGGGAAAGACAGTGAAAGCTACAACAAATATTCAAATAATCAAATATTCTTCTGAATATCCACTATTGTAGTTTTCCCCTGATCTCTCCATAAAGTCAACAAGGTTGAAGGTCTCCACTCAGCTCAAATGGTCTAACATTTTAAAATCACTTACATGGCTATATTCTTAAGATTTACATACAGAATATATTTGGCTACTAAATCATTAACATGGTATTGAAGTTATTAGCAACTTTGCTGAAATGAATTTCCATCTTATAACAGAAAATCTAATTTTCATCACTGACATTTATGAGGATAATGTTGGTGGGTGTTTTTCCCTAATTATGTTTTCTACAATATCTATTCATTTAGCCTATTCATGATTCTATAACAAAAATAAAGGGAAAGAAGACACTATGTTATACATTTTGTAGATATTTTCATTTTGCAGTTTGTCCTTTCCTTCACCCAAAGCTCTAATGAATATCTGTGTCTTGTATGTGTCAATTAGCCAAAGTATAAAATAGCCCAGAAATTAATCAAAGTCCTGATTACAATGTAATTGGCTGCTGCAATTAAGGAAAAAAGGTAATTGAAATTTTCTGTAGTTTACAAAAGTATTGCATTGTCCCAGAAATCAGTGGGCTTTAAATAGTTAGTAGAAATAAATTATTACACCCTTACTTTCAAAGCAATTTCAGTTCTATGTTCACTCTCTGTTAAGCCTTCAAGCTTAGTTCAGTTTTTAAAATCAAGTAAGAGTACAGCTTTAGGGACTAGTGTGCCTGTGATTTATGACACAAAAGGAGCAATTATTTCCATATGTAAAATTTTCCTTTAAAAATAAAGCATTGAGAGAGGGGAGAAAGGGAGGGGGAGAGCACAATAAACAGATGCGCCTGCAGCATCTTTAGGAAATCAGAGAAAACTGCTTTAATGTATTACAAACAGCAATAATGCTAAATGATGAGGGGACACATTAATACAGCCATCAAATTTAGGGACTGATATCACTATCCAAAGCATTACATATGTGCAAAACTGCACAAAGATAGCACTGAATGGAAGACAGAGAATAGTTACCTTAATGAAATAAACCGAGTCCTGGGTTGGGGCTTCTATATTTGTTTGGAGATCAACATGTGCATTCTCCTGCCTCTCTACTTTTTCCCTTGAATCTGGTATAGCAAAAGAACAGAATGCCACATAGGAAAAGCAGCAACTTAAAACAGATGTTTCCTTGCAGCCTTTAGAGCAGGGGTGCCCAAACTATTTAAACAGGGGGGCGGTTCACTGTCCCTCAGACACTGTTGAGGGCCAGTCTATACAGTATGACCCCCTTTTCTGCTGATTTGACATCCACGGATAGCGAGTGGTGGTGCAAGGGCCTGGGCCTAGCAGCAGGCCTGCAAAATCGGGGGCAGAGGAGGAGGAGGCTGCACACCTGGGGAATGCCTGCCTACCCACCTTTCTCCAACATCGGCAGCAGTGGTGGAGATTGCATGGCCCTGGAGCACCCGCTCTGCTCCAGAGCACCCACCCGCAAGTACCATGAGTAGGAAGATGCAGCCCGGTCGATGCAAGCATGTTTGCAACTGGCCTGCGCCTGGCCTCCACCATTGAGTGGAGGAGGGGGGGTCTGCATTTTACAGTGGAATGGGTTCAGTACCCTGGCGGGCCTGATCCAGCCCCCAGGCTGTAGTTTGAGGACCCCTGCTTTATAGCATGAAAGAGCACCTGACTTCCCTCTTCTCCAGTTCCCATTTTCAAAAGGAGGAAGGGAGTGACACCTAAAAAATAACATTCTCCAGTCCAAACTCCCCCCCCCTCTCTCTCTCTCTCTCTCTCTCTCTGTGTGTGTGTGTGTGTGTGTGTTTGTATACAAAATAGACAAGGCTTGTGATTGAGGGAAACACAGAGAGAGTGAGTGAGTGGAGGAGTTGTTGGAAAGGAGGAGAGGAAAGAACAGATGTCTGTCTTTCTGTTAAGTGTGTTGGGCTGCATTTTCCCCATCTGGCATCCTGTTCTTTCATGGGCATTTATACACGACCCCTAAACTACACCGCAAATGGCTGCAAGCTCCGGAGCTTAAAAATGTTTCCCCACCAGCTCCGGAGTTTGCAGACAATTAAGTGCGACCCCGCCCACCCAAGCGCAACCCAGCACACTTTTCTTGTACCTGCTTGAAGAGGGTGAAAAATTTTGATGCGGAGAGTGATGGCTCTCCTTGCTTCTTTTTGTTGTTTTTCCTTTGCCTCCCGCCCCTTTAAGAGGAACCAGTAAGTAATCGTGGCTCCCACCGGGGCTCGGAGCAGGCACCAGAGGTAAGGCTTTTTCTTTTGTCCGTTTTAAAGGTTTTTTTTCCCTCCCTCCCCTCACGCAGCCAGCAGTCAGGACGTGCAGAGTGGTGGGGAGGAAGGAAGAGCGACAGACCCCCAAGATCTCTGGTCCGAATTTAAGGGACCAGCAGATCTTAGGGGTCGTGTAAAAAGGCCCTATATTAGATGGAAGAAATTTAAACAACAACAGAGAGGCTTGAGCAAATTTGGGAAGGGAAGGTGCTGGTGAAGAGGTGGCAATGGCCATCTTTGTTTAGACCAGGCATAGACATTTGCATTTACTGGGACTTGCTTAGACCAAATGGCTTACCAGTTGGAACATAGTGATAAAGAGGGTCAGCAAAGGGAGGATTCTTAAAAAAAAAATTAACACTGATAGAGGCATTCACATATAGATTCCACATCTGAATTAAAATAAACTGCCCTCTGGCAGAAGAGTTTAAACACACATAGAGAAGTTCAAAACCCCCACATCTCCCTATCCAGTTAGGAATATGTCCACATGTGTTGTGTATTCATTCACCTTTTGTTAAACCTGATTTAAAAGTAGTGAAAGCTTTAGTAATGTAACTGCATCCTGAGGGAGAGAGGTTAGTGAAAAAAATTGGAGATTATTCCCTCGCACTAATGATCATGCAAATTCCCACATATTGCACTATGCAGCTGTTAACTTTTGTTTAGCAACCATTAAAGAGGGCAGCTGTGGTGTGAAAAAAAGTGAGTTATCTTCATCATTCAGTGTCACTCAATTTTACCTCTCACCCAGTTGTCCCTCCTTCATCCAATCAGTCAGTATTCTGTGTCCATTGAGCTGCATGGTCAGAACTTATCAGGCAGGTTTTGCTTTTTAATGGGATATTTCTCTAATTAGAGATGGGCACGACTTAGCGGTATTTTCGTTTTCGTTTTCGTTTTTCGTTTCCGTTACGTAACGAAACGAAAAACAAAAAACGGCTCAGAACTGGAACGAAAATGGAAACGAAACGACTAATTTCGAGCCAATTTTCGTTTTTCGTTACTGGAAAAACACATAATGGAGCTAAATGGGAAGAAATGAAATTTTTTTCGTTTTTGTTTTTGTTTTTTCATTTTCGTTACGTAACGAAACGAAAACGAAAAATTTTGAAATTAGCTCACGGAAACGGAAACGAGCCGAAACGGACCCCTAGCCGAAAATGAAAACGAAAACGAACAATTTTTCTGAGTCATGCCCATCTCTATCTCTAATCTCTTCCGTTCCCCTGAGTCTAAACAACTCTGAACTTGAGAAATGCACAGACAATGCAGAGTCAAGGATGACAGTGTGTCCTATAGAAGCCAAGACGTTCTAAAACAAACATACATGATTGCTACCTTCCCTCAGGGATAATTTGTGGTGCCTAGGTGACAGAATAAATAGTTCAGAGAGTTTGGTGTCAGAGAGCCTGAGGTTGGGGGTTCAATGCCTTGTGGTACATTTTATGTGCCCTTGGGCAAGATGCACAACCCTAAGGAACCCTTGAGAAGAAGAAACTGATGATTTACTTCCAGTTACTTTCTACATGGAAGCTCCATGACAGAATTATAGGGGACATACACTCAAATTGAGGGCTGGGAGAGTGAGAACAGACAAAATAAAATACTGTTTTTACCCAGTGTGATGTTATTCTGTTGAACTCCCTGCCACAGATATGTGGTGATGGCATCTAGCCTGGATGCCTTCAAAAGGGGATTGAACAGATTCCTGGAGGAAAAGTCCATCACAGGTTACAAACCATGATGGAGATGTGTAATCTCCAGGCTTAAAACTGAGGTACTTCAAGGACCAGATGCAGGGGAGTGGTATGAGGAGAAAGATATCTAGTCTCATGTGCTCCCAGGAGCCTTTGGTGGGACCACTATGAGATACAGGAAGCTGGACTAGATGGGCCTTTCGCCTGATCTAGCATGGCTGTTCTTATGGTCTTATTGGCTCTTCTTAATTAATTTTATGACACATATGGTGTTGTACTGACAGTGTGCTGTGTGCCATCAAGTCAGAACTAACTGATAACAATTCTAATGGACTGTCAAAGAAGTGAGATATTTATGAAGCAGTTATACTGCTTGCATGCACATGCACACATACCAGTCCATGGCAAACTGGGATTTAAACCCAGCTCTCCTGAGTTTTAGACCATCTTTCTGTTCACTGGACTATACTAAATATCCCATATATTGACAGTAGGTTGGCTTTGAAAAGTGGTGGGTGTTGGTTGAGCAAAATGTGGACAGGCTCTACCCAGTGGTTCTCAACCTGCGGGTCCCCCAGATGTTCCTGGACTGCAATTCCCAGAAGTCTTCATCACTAGCTGAGCTGGCCAAGATTTCTGGGAGTTGCAGTCCAGGAACATCTGGGGATCTACAGGTTGAGATCCACTGCTCTATCCACATCCATCACTTGTCTTCCACTGTCCATCCCTCCCTCCTTTTCTGATCCCGCCTCTCTTCTTTCCGACTGGGAAAGAGACAGACAAGTCTTCCCTGCTGTTCCTCCACAGAGGACTTTTGGAAGCAGGTTGACGTTTGGCTGCAGATTGACCATTCCTGTTCTGCATATCAAGAGGCTGTGTATTGACAGCAGCATTCTACAATATGTCCCTCCCCTCAACCCCACCCCCTGAGTCTTCATTATTTTTCCTTCAGCAATGTTATGGATCCAAAGAGTTATATGACTAATTCTTTTTGCCCAGGGGAAGTGTGGATTGTTGTATCTCTTAAGGAGCATGATAGCATGCTTTAGGGATTATGGCTGAAGAATATTGCTGGAGTAGAAAAAAAAGAGAGGGGGAGGGATTTTGTTACAGTTTCTTATACAGCAGGTCTCCAGGCTGCCAGGCTAATCCATGTGGAAAGAAAAGGAAATTCAGGAGAAAGCAGCTTTGCTCTTGCTCTCCTTCAAAGGGAGGGGGAGTCTTTTCTGTGTTGTCTTATTTTGTTTTGTTTTCTGCACATGAAATGCCACATCAAATTCTTTGAAGCAGGAACATTACTTTTGGGGGCAGAATTAGATGTTATTGAGAAAACAGACCATTGACAAGCATGGGAGCCACATGTTTTCCCCTCCTTTGTATTAAATTAAATTATTAAATTTATTTAGTAATTATTAAATTTGGCAAATCCAAGCTTTATTCTAATGTGTATATTCTAGAGATGGGCATGACTTGACGAAATTCTCGTTTCCGTTTCCGTTACTCGTTTCCGTTACGGAACAGAAAAGGAAACGAC
Source organism: Phrynocephalus versicolor (assembly GCA_023846285.1). Lineage (NCBI taxonomy): Eukaryota > Metazoa > Chordata > Lepidosauria > Squamata > Agamidae > Phrynocephalus > Phrynocephalus versicolor. The sequence continues at coordinate 30,187,242 of JAHTLZ010000129.1, read as the reverse complement.
AATTACTCCGCCAGAACTCAAACTCGAATCGACTAAAGAAAAATTGGGTCTGATTTGTCGTTGTCGTTCCTGGCATCGCGGCGATCCCGCGATGCCAAGCAGCACAGAAAAAAAGTTTTTAAAAGTTAAAAAAACCCCGATTCCCGGCCAAAAAGCAGGCGAAAATATGCCTGCCTGAGTGAGGGCTCAGGGCAGGGCACCTACGGGGTGGTTTCTGGGGGGAGTCCCCAGCCTCCCCCTCTCCTGTCCTGGGCTGCTCTGGTGGGGGAAATCCTCGTCGTCTCGCAGTCGCCCGCAAGTCGCAACAAGCACCGGACTCGCCGCCGGCCGCCGCAATTCAAGCGGCACAGAAAAAAAGTTTTAAAACCCCCGCCGCCCCGATTCCCGGCCCAAAAAGCAGGCGGAAATATGCCTGCCTGAGTGAGAGCACCTACCAGAGGAGGGGTGGTTTCTGGGGGGGTTTCCCCGGCCTCCCCCCCTCTCCTGTCCTCCTGGACTGCTCTCATCTCACCATGCCATGCGGTGCGGGCGGGGGATCGAAAATGGGGCGGCGACGGCAATCTTTTTTTTTGAAATCGTGGTCCAAAAAACAAAAACACACAAGCCAACAAGCACCACAGAAACATGCGGAAATTGCTATTTTAAAACTGCCAGAATTTTTACAGTAGCAGTGGGTTTTTCTTGCAACAAAATGTCTCCTCTGTCCTCTCTCCATTCATTTTATTTTATTTTATTTTATTTACACCTGCGCAATGATGGGCTGGCCATGGGAGTGACCATGCAAATTTTTGGAGCCATTCCACCAATCGCATGGCCACTTGGCCAGGTTGACCACAGAGACTTCTGGGACATGCCAATCAGGCATAAAAAGCCCACTAACCGTAGCCTGAACCCGAACCCAAACCCAAACCCGAACCCATACGCCAGTACACTGTCCTTCTAAGTGGGTCAGAGAGGCACCCAGAGGTGCACCCCAATACTCACCCTAACCTCACCCGTAACCAGCCTAACCCTAGCCCTTGGGCTAACCCGTCTTAACCCTAAGCCAGATCTACTTGCATTGCACTACACGCAAGTACCTTTCCCTTCTTAGTGAGACACAGCAGGTGAAGAGAGTCCACCAGTCTGGCTCTAGGTGACTCCTGCAGGCTCGGCTCGGCACCATGTGTGACATGCAGCAAACCATGCCCCCGAGGCCTGACTGATGCAGGGAAGGCACCCCAAAAAGAGGGGTGCCTCTGCCAGTCTGCTGCATCTGCAACTTGGTATGCATATCCATATGGCTATGCATGCCCTTTTGCAGCGGGTGAGGATAGGAGGCACCCACGGGTGCCTCCAGGAGCCTGCTTTCCCTTTATAGCGGGCCAGAGGAAGCACCTACCCCACAGAGGTGCCTCCAGGAGCCCGGTACCCCCCTAAACCAGTATAACGACAGACGAAAAAATGACACCACGAAATGACAATTTTTTGTGAAATTCACGAAAAATGGAAACGAGCCGAAACGGACCCGTCCCGAAAAACGATAACTCGGAAAAAAAACTTCCTGGTCGTGCCCATCTCTAGTATATTCCTATCCCACCCAATGGGAAGAGAGATGAAACATGCAATTAGATCAAGATGTGAGGCAAAATGGATTACATTTACAGTGGCAAAGAATACACCACTGGGCAGAAGTTGAGCTTGGGCTATAATTTGCATTTTATTTTTATACAAAATGGAAACTGCAGCCTGAGAATAGTATTTTCAAATCATTAACCTTTGGAAATCTACCAGAGTAGCCAATGAGCACCATGAAAGACTAAGGGAGTTACTTCACGTCCTTCCTCGAGCTGAGGTGAACTTGCCTCCGTGTTGAAATCGGATCGAGAAGCGGATTGAAAAGATTCCCGAGCTCCAAGACGGGAATCTCTCGCCCCACTTGGAGCGCAGTTCAGGGGGCGTGGTTGGGGTGAACTCGGATTGACCCCACAAGGACATGAGGTTTCGTTCCTTCGAACTGGTCTCCAGCGGGGCCGCGAACTGCAGCGAGAGGGACGTGAAGTATCAGCCTTTGATAACAGATTGACCCTAATAGCTCTCCTTGTCAGGGAAAAAGAAAGGTTTTCAATCTAAAAATAGCCAGTCAAATCTCTCAAAATCTCAGGGACATAACAATTACCCATTAAAAACAATATGAAAAGACAATATAAAGCTCACAATAATCTTTATTTCAATACCCGAACTGAATTACTGGTTGGTTCTGGTTTGGTTTGGGGGAAAGAGGGGACAACTATTGTTGCCAGAGGGACAAGGGTAAAGGTTGCACAGGGATGGTTTATGGACTTTTGGCAGGTGTCCACCTTTGTCATAAACCTAATGGTCACTGAATGAGCGGCTCTGTAGGCAGATCCTTCCTGAATCAGAGAGCCGTGAAATCTAGAATTGTCTCTCCCTTATTGTCATCCTTCTGTAAGAGGGACGAGGTTATTGGGGAATATTAAACCTTCCCCAAGGTTTAATATTAAACTGAGCACCTCCGCAGAAGACTGAGATTCCATTTGACTAACAGAGCTAAATATGGAGAGATATGCCAACTTTCTTCCACACTGGAATTTTTTAAAATCTCATATTATTTCATGAAGTTCTTGAATTCCCATTTCTAACCCCTCCCACCAAAAACAAAAATCAAAATCAAAAACAGAGAGAGAGAGAGAGAGAGAGAGAGAGAATGAGAGAGAGGAGAAGAAGAAATTGAATTCTGTCTCTCATTCAATATGGACAGCTGTTTTCCAATACATGGTACATGCCTGTCATTTAAAGATGTTAAATGTATAAAGATGGTTTAATTTAGAATTCAGGACTCTGAGCTTGGCTGGTCAAATACGTTTCAGTTTCAATTTCTCTGAAGTTCTTCTTCAGGTACTTGGAAATGTTGACAAAATATTAATTAAAAACGAATGGCTGCAAATAGAGATGGTCACGAAATGAACTTTTAGTTCATATTGTTATTTGTTATTCATTTCATTACACAAGAAAATGAAACACGAAACCCAGAGTGATTTTAGAACAAAATGAACCAAACCGGAAAAAATTGGTTCGGTTCGGTTCGGTTCATTACTGGCGGTGATGTCTCCTACCTGGTTCTGCTGGAGGTTTTCAGTCTTCCTGGCTGCAGGCAGGAAAAGCCAACCATCCCGTGCTATAGCTGTAGTGCAGGCCATGTGGTTGGAAGTAAAAAAATAAAATAAAAATAAAATTAAAATTAAAATTAAAAAAGGAGCGCCAACCGGGCCCAAGGGGGACCTGGTCAGCACCCTAAAATCAAAATAAATAAATAAATAAATAAATAAATAAATAAATAAACCCAGTGCTGACCGGGCCCCAGGGGCCATGCAGTCGGCACTTTAAAAATATTTTTTTTAAAACGGCCCATGCTACAGCTGTAGCACAGAACCCAGAAGTAAAATAATAAAATAAAAATAAAAATAAAAAATAAAAATAAAAAGGACCCTAAAATCACAAAAGAAATATTAAAAAAAAATAAGTGCCGACTGGGCCCCAGGGATGGCCTGGTCGGCACCCTAAAATTGCATGCCATGACTCAACTCGTGGATAATCTCACCTGGATGACTGAGAATCTCCACATACACATAAAGTGCTAGTTCCTGAGAAGGGAGATGTATAATAGTTCTTGACTATTAATGTTGCCTACATTAATATTAACATGGCATGGAATATATCATGAGCAAACCCCTGTCTGTCCCAATGACATGGGTCAAATGAGTTTGCTAGTAGTGTTTCTATTACATTAACTGTCTGTCTGTCAAGTTATGAGACAAGAAAGGGGGTGGAGAGACAAATGATTTGTCAATTTTTCAAGCTAACTTTCCAAAGATGTAACAGTGCTGGTTTGTTTCTTTTTAGGTCACACTTTCTATGCTGAATCAGTCTTAGTTTTCTCCTGCTAAAAAGGCAGGTTATTCTGGATGTGTGTCTTTCTTAGGAAACCATTCATATCTTTTTCTTTGCTTTGTGTTGTTAGGGATACCCACATGACTATCTCTAGTAGTAGTAGTAGTAGTAGTAGTAGTAGTAGTAGTAGTAGTAGTAGTAGTAGTAGTAGTAGTAGAAGAAGAAGAAGAAGAAGAAGAAGAAGAAGAAGAAGAAGAAGAAG
>JAHTLZ010000129.1:30154039-30183079 GCA_023846285.1 Phrynocephalus versicolor | reverse complement strand
AGAAGAAGAAGAAGAAGAAGAAGAAGAAGAAGAAGAAGAAGAAGAAGAAGAAGAATGCTGATACTTCACGTCCATCTCATCGCTATTTGCGTTTCCGCTGGGGACCGGTATGAAGAAATCTAACCGCACGTCGATTGTGGGATGAAGGGAAGGCTTCGGAGAATCGAAACATCAAAAAATGGAAGGTCGGGCCGGAAAAAAATGGAGAACAAAGGCATGGAATTTCACATCTCATCACGGAACAAGGACGTGAGGAAACAGTCATGCAGGTATCATCAATCACGCCCGTGCATACACGGGAACAGGGACAGAACCGCAAGAAGACCACGTGACTACGACCGACATCAACACGCAACAAACTGCCTCCCGGGACGAGAGTGGACGTGAAGTAACTGTCAACTCAGAAGAAGAAGAAGAAGAAGAAGAAGAAGAAGAAGAGGAGGAGGAGGAGGAGGAGGAGGAGGAGGAGGAACACGAGGAGGAGCAGGAGGAGGAGCAGGAGGAGCAGGAGGAGCAGGAGCCTGGACAGTTATGAATATTCTGCAACAGCATTTCTCAAGAGTGCATAGTTTAAGCATCTTCCAGACTTTTATTGACCTCTAATTCCAGGCTTCCAACCACATTCATTCAATAATCTTTTTGTTTACCTCCACCTGTCTTTTAGATGCTGCACTAGTACAGCCTTCATTGTATAGATTTAATTCACCTCAAGCAGAAAATAACAGTGCTATGCTTTCTTCATTTTTGTGTAAGCAAGTTTAAGGATTTTACTAGGATATACATTCCTAAGTTTCTTAAAACAATTACTGCTGGATTCTATTTTTTGCAGCCTCGGGGTAAACACAGCAGTCCTCCCAATATTAATTTAGACAGTCAGAACTTCCTGCCTAAATAATTAGTTGGCCTGCTGCCCACAACTGTAATAAACTTACATAGAAAATAAATAATTAAACCCTTCCTGTAAATCGATAGCATTGATCCCAATGGTGCATGGAATCCAACTCAACATCAGCAATTTTGTCCAGCTGGCAATTGTATAATATGGGCTAAGAAAACAAACATTTTACTTTGTGTCTCAGGTGCTAGCATTCACATTCATAAGGGTCTGTTTATCTGAGGGCAGTGAAGCAACTGTTTTCTGTGACTGAAATTGTGTGTGTTTGTTGGGGTGGGGGTGATACTGCTTTTATAATTCTTCTGGTAGAATACTTGAAAAACCAGCAGGTTCAGAGAGTACATGGCAACTGACAGGCGTCATTGTGGGAGGATAATATTCCTGATATGAATTGCTTTTGTAAGTGCTGGAGAAAATGCTTTATTATTGAGGCAAACAATAGCACACAGACCTGTCTTCAGCTGCTTTCCTGTTCCTCTTTCAGCTGTGGACAACATCTTGGCATGGTTGAACTTCTCCTGTTGTTTTCCATCGGAAATTACATTTAATTGTAGGCTCCAGTTACCTAAGCTGAATCCTATATCTTTGGTGATTCTGGGAGCATGAAAGCATTCCTTTATTGTTGAAAAATGAATAGCAACAGGATTGTGCTTATTAGGAGGGAGATTGCTGTTTCTGTGTAACCAAGATACCATTTATGTTCCAGAAATATCAGACAAGCTTATCTGGTGGTTTGAATAGATACATATTCTGCCTGGAATTCTCACTTTAGCATCTCTTTTTCTCTTTTTTTATCCCCTCTTGCCAGTGTGGTGGTAGGCTAGCCAACAAATGTTGTGTTCCAAATAGAAGAGAAACCCTGAAGCTCTCTAGTGTCTACCTCTTCTGGCACATTGGCGCTTGCTGCTGGTTAACCACCGGAGGTCCTCAGGCATCTAAGCATGGAGACATGTTATTTTTCTCATTGTGGTTGTCACTAAGTGACCTCTTGTTGTTAAAAAATAAATTATGACTACTGCATGCTTCAGAAGAGTTGTTAATGACAATGCATATTTTTTTCTACAAAAGTGATACCTTTAAACATTACAGATTCAGTCTCAGGAGCTTTGTGAAAATTGCATGGGAAAATGCCCTGCTTCATTTGAATGCAATTGGCATATACTCCAATCTGGATATATTCAAATAGTTGAACGTTGGCATTTCTTTTTTTGTTTGTTTTTGCTTTCAAGTCAAAAACGTTTATATCTTTATGTATATCTGAAGAACCCCCAACACTGCCTCATTCTCATTTTGGATAGCCGCTAGCATAAGCGGTTTAAAATTAGACAAAGGGGTGCAGTCTATAAGGGCAGGGGGAAGGACCCCCTCAGCTCAGACTAAGAGAAACCCCTTGTTGGCAGGCGTAGGGTTTCTGCACTTGGTATCATGTTTCCATCCACAGGTAGCTGATTGCCCTCTCCTTCACGTACAGAGAGCAGCAGGGAGAAGATGGGAGATGAACCATTAACCTCATGGCACAGTGGTTAAATTGCTCTACTGCAGCTATAACCCTAACCCTAACCCTAACCCTAACCCCCTCCTCCTTCGCCCCACCCCTGCTAAGGCTTGGTGATTGTTAGCCCGGAAAAGGAGAAGAGGGAAGCATGCAACAGAGGTGCTGCTTGGGAAAAAAACCCATCACCTGCTTCCCTCTCTTCCTTTTTCCTGGGCTAACAATCACCAATGATGTACAGATTAAATAGGGTGGGGGCAAGAACACAGCCTTGTTTAACTCCTCTGTTAATAGGAACACTGCTGGAGAGTTCACCATTGCTAGATAATCGAATATAGCAAGTGTTCGCTGTATGTAACCTTTGGATTAAAAAAAAGGAGTCTTCTATCTAAGCCGGCAGCCTGTAGCTTGGCCCATAAAAGTTCCTAGTCCACTGAGTCAAATGCAGCTTTAAGATCTAAAAAGGCTGCATATAAGTGACTCTTCGAATGGGCAGTTTGCTTGGCTATAAGATGAGATAATATTAAGCAATGATCCACTGTGGATTTATTCTCATGAAATCCTGCTTGCTCTGGCCCAAGTATGTTATTATCTTTTATCCAGGAGTTAAGTCAGATCAGGAGATGGTTAGCATATACCTTACCCACAACTGACAACAGGCTGATTGGTCTATAATTACCCGGCATTTTCCTGTCCCCCTTTTTGTAGATGGGTAAAATTATAGATTGGATCCATGACTTGGGCATTATCCCAGATCTATCTACAAAAGTAAAAAGATCTGCCAGAATAGGTTACTCTAATAATCTGGAGTTTGCAGTGGCTATAGCCATGTATACTAGCTCCGAATGAATGTGTTGTGCAACCAGTATGGCGAGGCCACCCGAAGGACAGCCCCTAGGCGTCTGCTTAGAAGCTGGGAGGGAGTAAGCATGGAATCCATCCAGAGTAATGTCAGTGGTGGACCAGGTTTCCTGGAGGAGAATAATCCCTTGATTCAATAGGACCCCTCTGGACTCTGGGTCACGCATTATCCTCATCCATCCTGCTATATTCCAAGAGAGTAGACTTAAAGGATGGAAATTAATCTGGTGGGGGGGCGCCCATGGGGTGTCAAACCAACTGAGAAGGTTGATCAGTGTGTTGGGGCCCCTACACAGGCAGGGGACAACTTTGCCTGTGCTTGGATGGAGTCTGCCACAATCTGTTCATACAGTGTGCATTGGGCGGGTTCCAACAATAAGGGGCCAGTGATTACGCACTGTGAGTCAGTCAGTGTTATAGGTTCGGAGGAAGAGGTTACAGGAAGAGAGTCAGTCAATTGTGGACAGTTGTCCATAATGGCAGTAGATGGGGGTATAACATTGTCAACATGCTGGGAAGTCATAAGCCGTTCACTTGAAGATATGATCCTAGGATCCTTGATGACATCAGAGGTGGAGAGCTCACTTACTAAGTCCAGTTGTATGAGTGGGGCCTCATTTGAGGGGACTACAGAGTGAGCTCTGGGTATGACGTGGTCTATAATTAATGGTTCTTCAGCTGTGGGATTCGCCTTGTCCATAGCATCCATTATTATAGGACCCGGTGTATTGTTAGTCTGTTGGTTACATGGAACACTGGAATAAGACTGGGTTACCATGTTTTGTTGCTCGGCTGGAGGTGATTCCAAGGATTCCTCACCAGCCTTATTGAATAGTAAGAGGGCTTTCTCCAGAGTCATTGTCTGAGCTGACATTTGAGCAATGTGGAGTGAGTATAAGCATCCACTTGAAGTACAGGGAGTTTGGTGTGCTTACTTAGATTGGCTGTTCTACCATGTAGTGACACAGAAATGAGTTTATTATTCATGTTAGAGTTGAAAGAGGTGAAGGATGCAGACTGATGTCTAGGTCGGTAATAAGGCAGTAGGCTTTGGGTGGCCTCATCAGTAAAGACTCTTTTGAGGCTTATATGGAAGGTGAGAAGAAAACCAGACATCCTGAAAAGTATAGACGGAATCAGGGGGCTGGCAAATTTGAGTAGCAGCCTTAGTTTGGAGCTATGGGCAGGCAGTCTCTTGTGTTCCTCAAGGTCGATAGAGCACTCATCCATGCGAAGAAGGCAACTGAGTGAATAAATTATCTGCAATTAGAGATGGGCACGACTTGAAAATTCTTTTTTTCGCGTTGTCGTTAGTTGGGCCGGTTCTGTTTCGGCTCGTTTCCATTTTTCGCGAAAATTCGCAAAAATTAGTCGGTTTGTTTTTTCGTTTTCTCGTTTTTGTTAGTACTGGGTTTTTTTGGGGGGGTAGCGGGCTCCTGGAGGCACCTCTGTGGGGTGGGTGCCTCCTCTGGCCCGCTATAAAGGGAAAGCAGGCTCCTGGAGGCACCCGTGGGTGCCTCCTATCCTCACCCACTAGGAAGGGGAAGCAGGCTCCAAGAGACCCCTCAACATAGGAGTCTCCCCTCCTCACCTGCTGCTGCAAAATGGCATGCATAGCCATATGGATATGCATACCACTATTGCAGACAGTCAGACCAGTCCACTGGTACGACCCTCCGTCCAGAACGACTGGGTCGCACCTGCCATGTCCCACAAAGAAGGGAATCGTACTTGTGTGTAGTGCAATGCAAGTAGATCTGGCTTAGGGTTAAGGTGGGTTAGTGCAAGGACTAGGGTTAGGCTAGTGATGGGTAAGGTTACGGTGGGCTAGTGGGTTGCACCTCTGGGTGCCTCTCTGACCCACTAAGAAGACAGTCTGTGACGTATGGGTAAGGAGTCAAGGATTAGGGTTAGGATTAGGGGGCTAGGGCAGGTTTTAGGGGGCTTTTTGGCACATCCCAGAAGTCTCCATGGCCAAGTGGCCATGCGATTGGTGGGATGGCTCCAAAAATTTGCATGGTCGTCCACTCCCACATGGCTGGCCATGGCCACTCGGCCAGCCCATCATTGCGCAGGTGTAAAAAAAATAAAATAAAATAAAATCAATGGAGGACAGAGGAGGAGATGAGAGACATTTTGTTGCAAGAAAAAACCCACTGCTACTGTGAAAAATCTGGCAGTTTATAAATTTCCGAGTGTTTCTGTTGTGCTTGTGTGTTTTTGGACCACGATTTCAAAAACAATATTGCATTCGCCGCCCCATTTTGGACCCCCCTCCAGAAACCATCCCTCCAGTAGGTGCCCTGCGCCCTTAGTCAAGCAGGCATTTTTCCGCCTGCTTTTTGGCCCGGGAATGGGTGGGGGGAGAGTTTAAAAGTTTTTTCCTGTGCCGTCCCTGCCGCTTGCTTGCGCTTTAATTGTGGCGGCCGGCGGCGAGACTGGGCTTTTTGCTGGCTGCGAGCCTGCGGCGAGTCCCACCAGACCAGAGCAGCCCAGGATGGAGGGGGGGGAGGCCGGGACCCCCCCTCCAGAAACAAACCATCCCTCTGGTAGGTGCCCTGAGGCACGGCAGGCATTTTTCCGCCTGCTTTTTGGCCGGGAACCAGGTTTTTTTAACTTTTAAAAACTTTTTTCTGTGCCGCGTGGCATCGCGCGATGCAAGTAACGAGCACGACAAATCAGACCAAAATTGTTCGTTCGTCGGTTCGAGCTCGAATTCTGGCGAAGTAATTCCCGTTACCGTTTCCGTAGAGTAACGGAACCGAGTAACGGAAACGGGAATACCGCTAAGTCGTGCCCATCTCTATCTGCAATCTGTTCAGCCATTTCCCCTGATTTACTGGGATATTTGCAATTTCCAAGTAGATTTGTCTTGGTAGGAGGATGCGCGTCAATGAGTCCCGCTGGATATTAGGGGCCCTGGCAGGTCCTTGAGACAAGGCCTCCACAGAGGGAGATGGAGTAACACATGGCCTGGGGTAGACCTGGCTATTTCTGTTAGATGGATGATCATCACACTGGAGCATGGATGGCTTTGAGGAGGTAAGTTGTTTTGTAAGGTGGTCCAGCTTGGAAAATATTGCCATCACAGCTTTGCCCGTGAGCACAGCGTAGTCTCCCAGCAAGCCGAGCAGTTTAGCGGTAGAGAGTTGCTCTTGGCCCTGCTCTGAGCCGGTAGTTAGTCGTGCCGCAGTTCCTGGGGCTGCTCCTGCCGTCACTGGGGTGTCGTGGAGAGCGGCTTGGACATCACCTTCTGATGGATGGAGGGGTTGGTCAAGTAACTGTGGTGTCTGTATTGACATTGATTCTGAGCTGCCATTTTTAGACAGACCCTCAGGTAGGATTTTTCCCGTGGAGCATCTTTCATCTATTTAAAGCTTGAAGTTGCAGCTGGTGCTTCATTACTATGTTGTCCCTGAAAATAGACCAGTAGCTATAAAGATGCATTTCACCTTAACTGGTTTAGTGTGTTCCTGAAGCCACAAATACAGGATAACAGCTGGGGACATCCAAAGACTTTGAGCAGAAAGGAGAGGATGCAGATATTTCTCATTTTTGTAAATGTGCCTAGTTTGTTTCCTATGCTCCAAGACCTGTGAGAATAAAACTTTGTGATAGATTAATATCTGTGGCTTAGGTATAATGAGTTCACTTTAGAACAAAGGGGGGTTGACAAAACAAACCTTCTAGGCCTAAAGTTCTGAGATTTCATGATGCTGTGAAGCTGTCTTTATTATCTACATGGTTATGATGCAGGGGGAAAAATTAATCCTGTTCAAATCCCGTGTTCTTCATTTTTAGCTCTAAAATTCTAAGCTTCACAATGACACAAATTTAGAGGAAATAATCTGTGTTGAAAAATCATCCTCACAGCATAAATGCTACTTTATCCCTTTGAATGCTAAGATTTGGATATAAGAAAATAAATTAGGTGGCTCCATTGTAGAATAAATCCTAAATTAAATGTTTGTGACAAATATTTTAGCAAATAGCTGAGATATGACAGCTCACGCCCCCCCCCCCCGTTTCAACCTATCAATTGGAATGTATTTATTCAAGTAACACCACCTTCATCATGTTCCAATTTAAGTGCTATTGCAAAACTTTCCATTAAGCCCATTTGTGCTTTTCATATTTAAATTTTTGCTTCCCTTAACTATTGGGAAGCGTTTGTTTTCATGTGTGTATGTCAACCTATTATGTGAACAAAAGCAACAACACAGTCCAGTCAGATTCTGAAAAACATCTTAATGTGTTACAGAACCACAGAAGGTTATATCAGTGACTGTGAGCTTTAGAGGTGAGATCATTGGTCTAAAAATTTCAGAGGTACCAATTCTATTTCTTGGGTGGATTTTGGGCTGTCATGCAGGCTGGTTGAGAGGTTTAAAAAAAGAGGAAGAAAGCTATTTGTACCACCTGTAGCTTACTAGAGGAAAGGTGAGATATGTTGTCATTATCTGTAGAGATGGGTACGAAATGAGTTTTGTTGTTTTGTTGTTCATTATTCATTTCATTACGTAACGAAATGAATAACGACCCTAGGGGCAAGTTTAAAATGAACTGAACTGAACCAAGAAAAATTGGTTTGGTTAGGTTTGTTTCGTTAATGGGGGGCAGAGATGTCTCCTACATCGTGCTGGTCCAGAGGTCCAGTCTTCCTGGCTTCTGGGACGGCAACCAAGAAAAGACCAGGGGGGTAAAGCTGATGTCTGCTGGTCGGCACATTTAAAAAATTGTTTTAAAAAAGTAATTAAAAAAAACAGCACTGACTGGGCCCTAGGGACCATGCGTTCAGCGCTGAAAGGGGGGAAAGCCCCACACTACAGCTATAGCACGGGACCTGAACCCAGAAGTGGGGGGGGGGACTAAAATAAAATAAAAATATTTTTTTTAAAAGGGAGAGAGCCGACCGGCCCCCAAGGGTGGCCTGGTTGGCACCCTAAAATAAAAATAAATAAATAAATAAAAGCGCTGACCAGGCCCCAGGAGCCGTGCAGTCGGTGCTGAAAGGACCCCCCGAAAAAAGCCCCGCATTACAGCTGTAGCTTGGGGCCTGCACCCAGAAGTGGGGGGATTGGGAGGTCTGATAAGAGTGATCTGCCACCCCCTGCTTGCCTGCCTGCTGCTGGTCCGCAGCGGGCGGCAGGGACAGAGGAGTGCAGGGGGCTGTGGTGGCAGGGTGGCGGCACTGGCCTGGTGGCTGGTTCTGGGGGAGGGAGCCCGTCTGGACACGTGTGCCTGTGGAAGTGAGCCCAGCCAGCAAGGGGAGCGCCTGCACCACCCTGATCACCCTTCCTCCTCCTCCTCCTCCTCAGTGAATCCGCCTTTGTGCCAGAGAGGTGGAGCTGAGCAGGGTGTGGGCCAAGCCGGCAACTAGCCAGCCAGCCAGCGAGCTCGCCTCCCCAGGCCAGGCCTTGCCACTGCTGCCTCCTGTGCCACTGCCACCCTGGCTCTTCCTGGCCCAGTGATCATGGCCAAGGAAAGGAACGGAACAGCTGGAGTAAGTCTCCCCTTCGAGGGTAGCCTGGCCCCGGCCCAGGCGACTGATGCTGCTGCGCCTCGGCCTCCATGATTGGGTGGGTGGGTGGGTTGGGGATGGATGATGATGAATGATGTTGAGTATGCTGCCAGTCCAGTTTGTGCAGTATTATTCAATAATCAATATAAATATTCATCATTTTTAAGTGTTGTCTGTCTGGTCTGGGGAGTAGGGGGACGCCCGCGCGCGGACATGCTTTAATTGCACAAAGCGGGTAAAAACAAATAATGAATTAATGAACCAACAAAATGATTTTTTTTTTAAAAAAATGTGAAAATTGAAATGAAACAAACTGGCCCTCTCAACGGAATGAAACAAAACGAAACATCATTTTTTAATTCATGCCCATCTGTAATTATGTGCCATTGCATTGCCTCTAACGTATGGCAACTCTATGTATGAGAAATCTCCAAAGTATCCTGTCCTCACCAACTCTAAAGCATCCTGTCCTTCTTAGCTCTTGCAACTCAAGGCTGTGATTACTTCAGGGAGTCAAACTATCTGGTATTTGCTCTTCTTTTTCTCTTTCCCAGCATTATTGCAATGATGGGAACTTGAGTTGCACGATTCTATTTCAAATCAGACTTAAGTCGCAGTAGTGACTCAACTTGGATTTGACTTGTTTTCCCTCCAATGTCTTGAACTTGACTCATAACTCAACCCACCCAACCCCTCTGTTGTGGGTTTAAAAAGAAAACTGGGACTCAGATTTTGTGCTTGGGACTTAGAACTTAGTACCAAAGACTCATGCCCATGTCTAGTGGCAATACCAAAACAAAAAACAACTCACCCGTGGAAATCCATAGAGTTAGTATCTTAAAAGCCCTAATAATACTGTGCCCAACTTCTAAGAAACGTTGAAGAAATTCTCTTCCCCATGGAGATGGTTGGGTAATAGTTCTTCCCAATGTCTTTGTCCAATAATAATGGAGAGAATTTTAAAAATGCCATTTGTGCATTACTCTCTCTCTCTCACCCATACACGTGCGCACACACACACACCCCTGGACATGTTTGTGTGCACGCATGTACGTGTGTGTGCATATATTTCAAAGCCATGGTGATCAAATCCACACAATAGGAAACTTAATGTGAAGTTTGGGGACTTTCAGATAAACTTGTTTTTATGCTTATCAGAAACACTTGAACATTTCTTCCTTTTTTTCATTATCAGAACCACATTTTCATCTTTGTCAAACTGTTCAACACCCCTTTCTTCCCCTCCCTGTACATTTTATTATTATAAACAATCATGTCCCCAGCATTTGCGATTTGTGGCTGTAAACCAAAGCAACCGTTATTGTCAAGGTTATCTATGCTTTATAGACACTCTGTGTAAAGTATTAGCATTGCTTTTATGTGACACTCTAAAGTTAAGGGGAAGGGTGCTATCTCAGTTGGCTCACTTTATAATACTACAGGCAGAGGGTCAATGTAGATCAACTCTACTGAGGCAAAGAGGAGGAAATAAGACAGAATGATTGTTTGAGAAACACCTTAAGGTGATGGAATAGATCTGTGGGTCAGCAAATAACATCAGTAATGGTGCCATTATTTTCTCCCATTAAATACAAAAGTTGTACCCACTGTATAGCAGGGCAATTCTGCTTGTCTCTTCCCTTCATGGATTTATTCATTGATCACAAAAAAGTGTGTTTCTGGAAGCAAATTCACTTCAGAGCCTTTAATAGTAGATGCAATCCTTATTACCTCAAATGCACCATCCCAAGGAATGGCAAAGCCCAAGAAAAAGTGTACAGGTTTTTAAGTTCCCCACAGGGAAGTGTCCCTCTCCATTTTCCTCCCATATTAAACCTTGAATCAAAAAGACAGAAGCTTTAAGACATGTGTGAGGCAAAACTAATGGGGGTTGGGAGAGCGAAATACAGGCTTTTGGTGGTCTCAGTGGATAAAGCCACCTTGAGTCCTTTAGAAGGAAAAGGTGAGATAGAAATATTTTATACAAATAAATAATAAATATGTGGTGCCAGGTCCTATTTTTTTTTTTTAACACATGGGACATCTGGTACACGTGCACCATGATTGCTCTTTCTGAGATGTCAAACATTTGCTGGTTTGTGGGAGTAAATGTATATATAGCTTTGTCACATCTGGGGGCCCTCCTCGGGAATTGTAATATGACACTTCCAATGATTTCTTTTAATGTAAAATGTATATTATATTATTATAAAAATGTTCTTTGGAGTAGACACTGTTCTTTGGTGTAGGGTTATAAATCTTACAACCCTTTGCCATGGTGCTGGGGCAGGGGGACTTTTTCCCATTCTTGCAGTTAGTTCACTTTCCTCCTCCTCCTCCTTTCCTCGAGAAACCTCACAGGGATTCTTGCGTGTTTCATGCACTCTATTGGGTGGGTGGGTGGGGAACCAGTTTGCACGCAATAACCTTGAGGTGGCTGTTTTTGTTGTGGCCTTTGATTCTCCACTGTGCCTCCTGTGAGCAGAGACATCCTATGTGGCCTTGGGCAACCTGCAAAGTTCCAGAGCAGCCCCCCCCCCACACACACACACACAAGAAAGGACTGATTAATGACTTCAGGGCATTCTCTACCTTAAAAAACTTTAAAGGGCTGTTGTAAGTCAGAATCAATTGGACAGTACAGTATAGATGTTGTCGTTGTTATTGTTACAATACCTGCAGAGAATGGTCAATACCTGCATAAAAAAATTCTTGGAAAGAATTGGAAAGATCATTCACGTGTGCAGAGCCTTTCTTGTGAACACAGTTTCTTGGTCAATTAAAAAAGTGAGAAGCAAGCAAGTGAGCAAGCAAATAAGAGGAAAAATCAGACCTAGGTCTCATTTTCACAGGGAGTCGAAAATCTCGGCATGCTAATATTTGGAATATCAAGATTTTTTTAAAAAAAAATAATAATTTTCACATCCCTATTTTGTATACCAAAGAAAATAGCCTCAGAATGCAGAAGTGCAAAACTCTATATTATTAGGATTCTGGATCAAGAGAAGAAGACCCTGACATGGGATAGCAATCCTTTTGCCCACCATAGGATCCTATACCCAACTCCCAGATCCTTTTCCAGAATTTAAAATCAGAGCTCCTTGTCTTTACTTACAGCTGGCAGAAGCTTATGAATTACCTGTTGTATTTTAACTTATTTTGCTGGTTGATTTTAGCGTATCCTCATTTGCTTGGAGACTGAAATTTCTTAGTGGTGGTTCTGTGTAGTCAATGAATGGTGCGGTGTGTCGGCTGTCTCTTCCAGCATCCATGTAATTCTCTACAGAAAAAGAATACTGTCTGGTGAAGAGCTTAAGATTTACATACATTCTCGATTCAGAGGCTTCGGTACATTGAACAGTAACCTCATTCATTCATCCAGCTCGAGTGTAATTTTTACAGTCCTCATTAGGATATCCCAGCTTTACTTAGCAGTCTATAGAAAGCTTCTAAATGATCAGTGACTGCATTTGAAGATATTTGGGCATCATCCAGCTGGTTGGAAACTATCCGGGTGTGACATAGTTATGACACATTCCCGTTTTTCTTGCTTGAGCATGCCCTTCTTTTGTCTTAATGTGACTTTTAATGATGCACTGCTCGTAGCAATGTTAGTTAGGGTCCTCACTCATTTTCTCATTTTTTTCCCTCCTGAAGAACAAAATATGTTCATTGATTGATTCATTCATTCATTCTAGCTTATTTATAAACTATAGTTATGGCTCACAATGAGCACAAATTATGGTAAAATATGTGGTGGGAGGAGGTTTGAGTGGGCCAAATCCTGTTACTTAGCATAGGAAAAAAATGATATTAGAGCAGGCACATTGAATTAATGGGGATTTGGACTCAAATGGGTCAACTCGAGCTGTAACTTGCTTCACTAAACAACAATTTGATTTTTAAAAATGATGGTATTACAAAAGTAAGAAAATGCATACCCATGCACACGACCATTGTTATTGAAATATGTGATGACATTTTTCTACAAACCTGACACACTGCTGCCCTTTCTTTCACATTTTTGACATTATGAAAATGAAATTATGCAATGAAAATCAACTCCATGTTGATTTTTAACAGGTGCTAACTCAACACTACACTTCTCCCAAGACGGCCAGTCTTCAGTTTCCTCTGCTGCAAATCTCCTCTTTCTTTTTGTTTTTCTTTTCCTCTGATAAAGTTTTTCTCTCTTACATATTCAGATAACTCTTGATTCCTGGTGTAACCAAGTGCAAGCATTAGGTGGCTGCTGCTTAATTCTTTTTTCTGGCTTCTCAGCCTTTGGCTGCTCCCAGGTTTCTCATTCTATTCCCAATTATCTCTCCTTTGCACACATTTTCTCTTTGCCTCTGGGCTGCTATCCCTTCTGCTCCATGCCCTGCAAATTCCATTTTCTAATCCATGCCCCTGTGCCCAAAAAATGCATCAATTTCTGATGGGATGGGGCTGCTTTTTCTACTGTGGCACAGAGAGAAAAGCAAACCATTGAGAAATGTAATTACTGATGCTCTCAGCATCTCGAGTCATGTTTTGGCAGAACAGATGAAATAGTTAACCCTCATGCCATACAATTTAAATGCTAGTTCACATAGGAAGACCTTCCAAATTGTTGATTTGCATAATTAGATTGCAAGCCCACAATATTGTTGTGGGCATACAATGCATTCAGCTACGACTCTCAGCCTTAATAAAGTGTCCAGACGATGGCTTTTGATTTATCTCTTGAAGTAGGCAGGTGAGACTCATTGGGGCTATCTTGCCAGACCAGCCGCAACAAAGATCTGTGGAGGAATTGCCATAAAATGCTTGTTGGCATTTCCTTTTGTGCCTCCATTCATGCAGCACGGATGTCCTGCCTCCCTGTTGATTAGGCATCATTTGTATTTGTTATCTGCCAGCATAGGCAGGGCGGTTTCAGCCATGATGATACAAACTCTTGACCTTGGCAAGGGGGAAAATGTACAGGCAGGTGTGCTATGAACATCCAGGTCAGGATCTTCTAGGCTGGGAAGGTTGAGGAGAAGAGTCTGTGGGGTCAAGGCTGAGTGATGGCTTCTATTCTATCTTATTTTGGACTAATCAGTCAGGACTTCAGAACACCTATATTGAGAATAGTGAGGAGTGGAAAAAAGAAGCTGTGGTGACACGCATTCAAAGATGAGGATTCTTTTACATGTATGGTAATGATGCCCTGCATACTAAATTTTGGCCTTCAAAATTTCAGGAACATTTGTTTCCATGTTTGCAAAATTACACCTCTCCCCACTCTGCTTCTGATTGTTTGCAGAAGTCAATGGGAGACTTTTAAATCATCCAGTGTCCAAAAATCATGCACCCAAAACGGAATAAGAATCAGCCTCATAATATTTCAAATTAATTCTGAAATTTACAACTATCACCGATCTAAGTACATATATAGAACCAGAGAATAATTGAATTTAAAGGGGCCTATATGGCCATCAAGTCCAATCTCGTGCCAAATACAAGCATCCAGATCAAAGCAGATTCTTTCAATCTTTCCTCATCCACATATGTACACATGCTTGTGTGTGTGCAACCACCATCATCTTGCTGCGAAAATGTTCATACTCAGAGCTCTAGGAGTTGGAACAGGCCATGAAATGGAAAAGCTTCCCTCAACAAAAGTGGATTTGGTGAGAAAAGTTGGTATCTAGTTGGGTACTGATTCGAAGACTCCAGGTAGAGTTAGTTTATCCATCACTGGAAGATAAAGTAGGATATTGCTAGTTGTTCCTATCCCCATCCATTGAATTGTCTGTTGTGCATTTCATTTTTTACAACTTAACATTGTTCAATATTTGATGCCTGGGCACTAGTGGCTACTGTATAAGTATCTGCTTGTGCAGGACAGGGCATTGGACAGTACTACTACTATATATGAAGACCATTCCATTTAACTATGATATTTCATAGTCATTGTTACATGTGCTACAAGGAGTTATTCAAGTTCTTTTAAAGAGCTGAGAACATTTTAAGTTATTAAAACAACTGAAAGGAGTGACATTCACTAATGCGATGAATCAAGAAGTAAAACATGGAATAAATCAGTAATAGAGATGGGCACGACTTGGCGAACTTCCCGTTTCAGTTTCCATTCCTCGTTTCCGTTACGGAAACGGTAACGGGAATTACTCCGCCAGAACTCGAACTCAAACCGACTAAAGAATAATTGGGTCTGATTTGTCGTGGTCGTTCCTGGCATCGCAGCGATCCCGCGATGCCAAGCAGCACAGAAAAAAAGCTTTTAAAAGTTAAAAAAAAAACCCGATTCCCGGGCAAAAAGCAGGCGAAAATATGCCTGCCTGAGTGAGGGCTCAGGGCACCTACCAGAGGGGTGGTTTCTGGAGGGGGGTCCCCGGCCTCCCCCCCTCTCCTCCTGTCCTGTTCTGGGCTGCTCTGGTGGTGGTGGGACTTGCCGCAGGATCGCAGCAACAACCCGGAGTCTCGCCGCCGGCCGCCGCAATTCAAGCAGAAGCGGCACAGAAAAAAAGTTTTAAACCCCCCCCCATTCCCGGGCCAAAAAGCAGGCGAAAATATGCCTGCAGTGCAGAGTGCACCTACCAGAGGGGTGGTTTCTGGGGGCGGGGCGGCCTCCCCCCCACTCCTGTCCTGGGCAGCTGGACTCGAGTCGCCATGCCATGCGGTGCGGGCGGGGGATCCAAAATGGGGCGGTGACCTCAATATTTTTTTTGAAATCATGGTCCAAAAACACACAAGCACCACAGAAACATGCGAAAATTGCTAATGCTATTGCTAAAACTGCCAGAATTTTTACAGTAGCAGTGGGTTTTTCTTGCAACAAAATGTCTCCTCCCCTGTCCTCTCTCCATTCATTTTATTTTATTTTATTTTATTTACACGTGCAGTGCGCAATGATGGGCTGGCCAAGTGGCCATGTGGGAGTGGACCATGCAAATTTTTGGAGCCATCCCACCAATCGCATGGCCATTTGGCCACTGAGACTTCTGGGATGTGCCAAAAAGCCCACTAAACCCTGCCCTAGCCCCCTAACCCTAACCCTAATCCTTGATTCCTTACCCATATGCCACAGTACACTGTCCTCTTAGTGGGTCAGAGAGGCACCCAGAGGTGCACCCCACTACCCCACCCTAACCTCACCAGTAACTAGCCTAACCCTAGTCCTTGCGCTAAGCTGCTGTCCCCTAAGCCAGATCTACTTGCATTGCACTACGCAAGTACGATTCCCTTCTTTGTGAGACACAGCGGGTGCAGCAGAGAGCCTTGGTGGAGAGAAGGCATCACCCTATGGCTTCCGCCAGTCCACTGCTGCAAAGTCTCACTATAGTCTGCAACTGGTATGCATATCCATATGGCTATGCATGCCCTTTTGCAGCAGCAGGTGAGGAGAGGAGACCCCCATGCCATGAGGGGTCTCCAGGAGCCTGCTTTCCCTTCCTAGCGGGTGAGGATAGGAGGCACCCACCCCACAGAGGTGCCTCCAGGAGCCCGCTTTCCCTTCCTAGCGGGCCAGAGGAGGCACCCACCCCACAGAGGTGCCTCCAGGAGCCCGCTACCCCCCTAAACCAGTATAACGACAGACGAAAAAAATGAAAAATGAACCGACTATTTTTTGCAAAGTTTCACGAAAAACGGAAACGAGCCGACACGGGCCACCTCCGACACACGACAACTCGAAAACGTCATTTTCCCTAGGCGTGCCCATCTCTAATCAGTAAATAAAGTTATGGTGTGGTTTACTGTTGAGTGCCATAAGATGAAGCACTATTGAACAATTGAAACTAGGGTTGAAAACACACTGATGTATAACATTGTTGCCTGTGATACATCAAAAGCAGCTTATGCCTCATCCTGCTCAATTTTATCGCTTCATGAATGCACAATCGGATCTGTAATGACCATTTTTTCTAAATGAATATCAAAGGCATGGATTTTTAAAAAAATATTTATTGCAATTTCCAAGCTACACATGTTTAATGAGAGCATTGTTTACAAGCATGACATTCCAAACCACAGTGATTATTATGATTTCTTTGTTATGCTTTACATTTGGAAAAAAAGACATTCATTTAGTTCCTGGACAATAAATCTAATAAATATGATGTGAATTTACATATTTCAATGCCGGCTGAGTTTCACAGAAGTAGCAGCTAATCTTCTTTATATAACAGGGTGCTGAGTATGCTTAAACGTCCTCTGTCTCCAGAAAGCAATGCAATTATAAGACATGATTACAACTGATTATAATCAATCAGCATAGTCTTAAGTGAAATTTATACTGCTGCAGCTGTGGGGGTAGATTAAATCATCATGTAAAATACAATTTCAACTAGATATGCAAAATGATTTGAGCAACCCAAATACAGTAAACTTGTAATGCTATAAATATAGAGTAAATAGTGCCAATTACATAATAGTTTTTGGGTTCTATTTAGTGTTAAATAAGTTTATTTCTTTCAGAGTGAGTTCCTAAGTTGAGAAGTAAAGTGTCATTTTGCTGTCCTAGCAAAAAATGATTTATGATTTTCAGTTGCTAGGTTCTTTTTTAGACTGGCTCCTTAATACACATATACTCAGGACGAAGCCACATAACCAGTATGTGTGTGTGTGTGTGTGTGTGTGTGTGTGTGTGTGTGTGTGTGTGTACGAAGCCACATAACCTCTGTTTGTGTGTGTGTGTGTGTGTGTGTGTACGAAGGCACATAACCTCTGTGTGTGCACGTGCACGTGTGTGTGTGTGTGTGTGTGTGTGTGTGTGTGTGTGTGTGTGGAACCACCCTCCCTCAAAGTTCAGTGAAATTCTTGAATCAAAGACTTAAGGTCCATATAAGGGTCCAAATCATTACAGACCACATCAATGTGGTGAACCCTAATGTTAAGTTTACTAGGGAAGACACCCAAGACAACAGGCTGGCGT
This sequence comes from Phrynocephalus versicolor, assembly GCA_023846285.1. Taxonomy (NCBI): domain Eukaryota; kingdom Metazoa; phylum Chordata; class Lepidosauria; order Squamata; family Agamidae; genus Phrynocephalus; species Phrynocephalus versicolor. The sequence continues at coordinate 30,165,390 of JAHTLZ010000129.1, read as the reverse complement.
TCCTGGATTGTGCAGTCATCAACAGACCCGACTGTGGCCTCAGAGTAGACGTTTACAGGAAACCCACCCACACAGATCAGTACTTACTTTTTGACTCCCACCATCAATTACAACACAAATCAGGAGTAACCAGGACCCTAAACCCCAGAGCAGAGAGCATCCCCACCTCCACAGAAGTCAAGAAGAAGGAAGATAGGCACCTGAAGACAGCACCTAAGGCCTGTGAATATCCAAAGTGGGGCTTCAACAAAGCATTGTGCCAACCCAGAAGAACAAGGGATCAGCCTGAGACCCAGACCCGATGGAAGAACCTGGTCATTACCTACATGGCTGGAGTGTCTAAGAAGCTTAAAAGGATTTTTGGCAAACACCACATCCATGTTTATTTCAAACCCCCAAACACACTAAGGCAGAGACTCATCCACCCAAAGGACCCAATACCAAATCACAAAAGGAGCAATATAGTATACAGTCAAATTCAGTGACGAATGTGCAGACCTCTACATTGGAGTAACCAAACAGCCATTAAACAGGAGGGTGGCCCAACATAGGAGGGGTAACAGCTGAGAAGTGGAGAAGAAGACACTCAACACCTTCCTGGGGACGACACCAATCCATTGGTTCAGGAATATGGACAACACCTGGGTAAATAGCAAGACTTAGGAAGTACAGGCCTTTACAGAGACAGTGGACCCAAATATCAAGTTCACCAGGGAAGACACCAAAGACAACCAGCTGCCTTTCCTGGATTATGCAGTTAACATAGGACTAACCATAGCCTCAGAATAGATATGCAAAGGAGAAGCACACACATTAACCAGTACCTACACTTTCCCACCATCCACTACAACACAAATTAGGAATCAACGGGACTCTAAACCATAGAGCAGATAGTATCCTTACTTCCACAGATGCTGAGAAGAAGGAAGACAGGCATCTAAAGACAGCACTTAAAGATCTTTGCATATCCGAAGTGGGCCTTCAATAAGGCAATATCCTGTTCCAGAAAAATGGATCAGTCTGAGAACCAGAGCTGGCACAAAAACTTGATCATTTGTTACATGGATTGTGTGTCTAAAAAGCTTAAAGGGATGTTTTGTAAGCACCACATACTGTCCTGTTCACTTCAATCCCCCAAACACACTAAGGCAGAGACTCATCCACCCAAAGGACCCAATATTCAAATCACGAAAGGAGCAATATAGTATACACGGTCAAATGCAGTGACGAGTGTGCAGACCTCTACACTGGAGAAACTAAACAGCCATTAAACAGAAGGATGGCCCAACATAAGAAGGGGAACAGCTCAGGACCAGAATCAGCAGTACACCTCCATTTGAAGGACAAAGGGCACTCTTTCAAAGATGAAGATGTACACATATTAGACAAAGAAGATAGGTGGTTTGAGAGAGGAGTCAGGGAAGCCATTCATGTGTGTATAGGAAATCTCTCTCTCAACAAGGTTGGTGAATGTACGCACAATCTGTCTCCCATTTATCATGCTGCCCTTTCATCAACCCACAGACGAATCAGAACCACTTCACACCTCCACCAGGAAGGCAACTGCTAAGGACTCATACTTTAATGGGTGGTTGGAAAGGATACATGGGTGTGACTAGTCAACAACTTATATTTAAAACCACTCTCAATAAAGCTATAAAAAACCCAACAGGTCACATTCATTATACATACCAGTCCACTTGGAGACTGGGCACTGCCTTCCAGCCAACTGATTGGATGGCTCAAGCACAGGAAGCTTATGTTGAGGCACAGAGGATACTGGGACAAAACCAGCAGCCCATACATGCTTTTTAGAGAGGCATTGCCACTCCAAGGTTTCCAGAGCCCACCAAAGGTAAAAGTACTGCCCCCCTCCTAACTTGATGTTTAAATGAATGTCCAGAGAGTAAGGGACCGCTGCTTCTGATTGCTTCAAAGGAGTAAGGTACCTGTCAAGGAGGCACCGTGGGAAACTAACTCCTAACCTCTAGCTCCACAGCTGAAAATCAAAACCACTGAGCTATTTAGCAGTTTTAATTAAGCATACAGTGATTGGGGTGTTCTGCATATCCCACAAAGTGTTGGTCTCTTTGTATGGATAATTTTTGGCATATTTAGATTTGAAAAACAAGCAAGCTTATATGGAGCCATGGTTTTCTTCTCTCTATCTTGTGTGTGTGTGTGTGTGTGTGTGTGTGTGTGTGTGTGTGTGTGAGAGAGAGAGAGAGAGAGAGAGAGAGAGAGAGAGAGAGATTTTAAATTCTTATATGATCTTTGTAGATGTATGCCCTCTTAACTTCTCTGGCTGAATAATATTACATTTATATTTGCAAAATTTGCTTTTATGCTGAGAGGCAGGAGTTATTAGCTGTTTAGCAGAGTAACGAATTCCACATTATATACGCCAAGACAAATGACAAGGGAAATAGGTAAATATTATCTTGTGATGCATTGCAACTGAGGAAAACACATTACATCCATATTAAATTTGTTATATTTCTTTTGCTGACAATAAGGTGAAAATCTGCAAACTCATTTGGATGGGACTTCACTCAAAATCCATATTTTTTGCTTCTGAGATGCACACCAATTATTGTATTACTCAGTTCTCCTACTGTCTGGAATTATTGTGTTGAGTTCTAGTGGATTTTACCCATGTGTATTTTTTATCTGAATCCTCTTGTAAATATAGTATCCTCAAAGGTGCTGTGTAAGTATTCAGCACTGCCCTATCCTGCATTTGGCCTTGTGGCATTGTCACGTAATTCCACAAATATTTGATTTGTGTGTGTGTGTGTGTGTGTGTGTGTGTGTGTGTGTGTGTGCGTGTGTGTGTGTGTGTGTTGTGTCATTACAGTCATGACCGACTCTTTGTGACCCCATGTCCATGGAGTTTTCTTGGCAGGAATACTGGAGTGGCTTGCCAGTTCCTACTCCAGGTGCCTACAGCGCCTGGTATTCCCTGATGGTCTCCCATCCAAGTACTAACCAGGGCCGACCCTGCTTAGCTTCCGAAATCAGGCGAGATCAGATGTACTTAATCTAGATCTAATGAGTTTCTATCCCTGGACAGGGAGCCCAGATTTATTTATTTATTCATTTATTTCTGTACCGCCCGTCTTCCAATGGAACTCTGGGCAGTTTACAACAATAAAATATAACAGTAACATCAATAACAAAATTTAAAAAATGATATAAAAAGCAGCAAAGATTGTGGCAAGTATGTCTCAAAGGGGGGGGGGACCAACACAGATTAATGGTTGCCAACTGGCTCTCTAAAAAGCAATGTTTTCAGAGCTTTTTTGAAGGCCAGCAGGGACAGAGCAAGGCACAACTCACTTGGCATGTGGTTCCAAAAAGAGGGGCCAGCCACAGAGAAGGCCCAGTTTCGAGTAGCTGATTTCCTGGCGTCCCTGGCCCGTGACATTCTGGTGGGATGGGCCTCAGTTGACCTCTGGGAGATCTACTCTGCCAGGTATTCAGGTCCCAGGCTGTGAAGGGTTTTATAAATCAAAACCAGTATCTTGAACCTTCTTCGGGACCAATGCAGATGAGCCAGAACTGGGGTGATGCGATCATATTTACCAGCACCAACCACCAGTCTACCCACTACACTTTGTACCCACCGTAGTCTTCGAATAAGGTTCAAGGGCAACCCCACATAGAGAGCGTTGCAATAATCTATCCTCGATACCACAGTATCTACCATATTCTAGTCCAACATGATATCCACTACACCATTTTGACCTTCTTTCTATATTTAATCATAGTTATTCACTATAGGGTATATGTATTTGCTCCACAACTTTACTCAGAAATGCCATTTACAAGCACCCATGTCAGGATAAGTTACTTTTAAATGTAACCATGAGCACCCAACATAGAACAACTGGGGCAGTTTTGACGTTTGAAGTTACACATTCTTCAGCTTTCCTTTTATAGCAGTGTGCAGATCTTCTCGCTCCTTCTTCCTCTGCTGGTAATGAGCTTGTATTCTAGCCAAACAGCTGCATATGTGGGCTGCCAGACTTACTCTTTGCACACTTCTCCATTAGCGAAGTTTAAATTACTTGAGGTTCATAAAAATCTATTTCTACTGCTTTATGAAGGGAGGTCAGCATGATGTCAGCCAGCATGCAGTAGCCATGTTATGCGCTACAACTATTAATACTTTTGTTAGTGCAGAGAAGGCGGGGAAAGGTTGTGGTGGTAGATTTCTCTCTCCCCACCTCCCGTGTGCTTGCTTTGATAATCAATGTGCACCACAGTCCTAAATACATCTTCTGGCCTATGACAATGTAGTGCTGGTGTAATGTCTTTATAAAACCAGTGCCCTGAGGTAAAATATTTTTAGAAATGACCTTCAACTTGCAGTTTTGCTAAATCTAAGTGTATTGCTTCACTAGATGTATATTTCACAAACACATGTTTGGTGAGAAATAACCAGAAAGTCCTTCTCCTCTGCACTCTTTGGCTTCTAATTTTTCCTGCTGATGTCCAGAACCAAAATTAAGACCAGGTGGAGAAGAACATTTAGAAGTTACCAAGAATGTTGAACATGCCTTATAGTTACCTGATGCTTATACCTTGCAAGATTTCTCCTAGAGCAATGTAGTGCAGTGGTTCCCAACCTTGGTCCCCCAAATGTTCTTGGACTACCACTCCCCAGAAGCCTGGCTAGCATAGTTAGTGGTGAAGACTTCTGAGAGTTTTACTCCAAGAACATTTGGGGACCCAAAGTTGGGAACCATTGATGTTGTGGATAGAATGCTGGAAAACAGCTTTGGAAAACTCAGTTCATATCAATTCATTATCCATTGATTCAGTTATCCACGGTTGGCAGAGGAAAAATAAATAAATAATTCAGCAGCCACAAAGCAAGCTGCAAAGCAAGCTGTTGTCACAAACAGCAGCTGTAAAGCAAGCTATTGTCACAAATAGCATCTGTAAAGCAAGCTACTGTCACAAACAGCTCCATAAATTAAACTACTGTCTCAAAACAGCAGTCATAAAGCAAGCAACTGTCAGGAAACAGCAGTTTGGGGGTGGGTGGGCAGGCGTTCTATTTTATCCACAATTTTCATTATCCATGGGAAGGCATGGAACCAATCCCCAGCAGATACCAGGGTCCTACTGTACTTAGAAAAATGTTTTTAGAATTTCTATACTATGGTAGTGAATTCAAGTTGGCAGCAACAAAAACAGGCTGACCACCTTATTCTCAGTATATCTATAAAACTGGAGGTAACACTTACTGAAGTGTTGCTTCCTTCAGTTTGTTTCTCATACAAAGAGTAGGAACTCTTTTTCCATCCTCATATTAATCCTACAAGCATTCATGTTTATCTCATAACATACTCTTCAGGTCTTAGTCTCAGGGATGTGCAGATAGAGAGTACTATTTGGCTACAGTTTTGAACTTTTAATTATCATTAGAGGTGTAAAACATGATTAATTCTCCCCTACCAAAATCAGTGAGACTTAATATTCCTTAAGTCTTATTGAATTCAATTGGGGAAAATGTGTTCTTTACATCACTCATTCAAATTTATAAGAACTAAGTGTGCTTAATCTGGACATTCCCAGTTGATTTCAGTGGGAAAAAGTATGTGGATCTAGCTTTTTCCATTGAAATCAATAAGACTTGCCAACTAAATCTAGCTATGTTTATATAAAAATAATCCTAGTGCTTTCAATGGGACCACTGCCCAGTTAAGTGTACTTACAGCCTCAGGCTTAAAAGTATCAAACCTTTGGTGGGACAATACATTTTGTGAACATAGACTCTAAGAAAGGTGGGGTAAAGTGATGTTTGTTTGTTTGTTTGTTTGTTTGTTTGTTTTACCCTTCCTTTCCCTGGTAAGTATAAAAATATTCCCTTCAGTGGATCACTGCCTTGTCATGGCAAAGGGGCTTGAGTTACTCAGAGAAGCTGTGAGCTATGCTGTAGGTCATAGTGGAGAGTTTGACTAAATGTGGTCCACCTGGAGTAGGAACTGGCAAGCCACTCCAGTTTCCCTGCCAAGAAAACTCCACAAACAGAAACAAAAGGCTAAAAGATATGACACTGGAAGATGAGCCCCTCAGGTCAGAAGGTGTCCAACATGCTACTGAGGAAGAGTGGAGGACAAGTACAAATAGCTCCAGAGCTAATGAAGCAGCTGGGCCAAAGCCAAAAGGATGCCTGGCTGCAGACGTGCCCGGAAGATATATATATAGCTTGTATGCCGCCCACTACCCAAAGGTCTCTGGGCATAGGAACTGCATATACTGCATAGGAACCTGGAACGTGAGATCTATGAAGCAGGGTAAGCTGGATGTAGTCAAACATGAGATGGCAAGAATAAACATTAACATATGGGCATCAACAAACTTAAATGGATGGGAATGGGTGATACCACTTCAAGTAGTCTCTGAGCAGTTTACCCTTTAATTACAGTATCCAGGCTACACAATGAAGACTTACAACTCCTTCTAGAACAGACACCTAAGAAAGATGTTCTTCTGATCATAGGGGATTGGAATGCTAAAGTAGGGAGTCAAGTGATAAAAGTAATAATTGGCAAGTTTGGCCTTGGAGTTACAAATGAAGCAGGGCAAATGTTAATCGAGTTTTCTCAAAAGAACAAGCTGGTCATTGTAAACACTCTTTTCCAACAACACAAAGTTGACTCTACACATGGACATTACCAGATAGACAATACCAGAATCAGATTGATTATGTTTTCTGCAACCAAAGATGGAGGAGCTCTATACAGTCAGCAAAAACAAGACTTGGTCCTGACTGCGGTTCAGATAATCAGCTTTTCATAGAAAAATTCAAACTTAAACTGAAGAAAGTAGGGAAGACCACTGAGCCAGTCAGGTACAATCTAAGTCAAATCCCTTATGACTACACAGTGGAGGTGAAGAATAGATTTAAGGAACTAGATCTGATGGACAGAATGCCTGAAGAACTAGGGATGGAGACTTGTAACATTGTACAGGAGGTAGCAACAAAAACCATCCCAAAGAAAAGAAAATGCAAGAAAGCAAAGTGGCTGTCCAACAAGGACCTAAAAATAGCAGAGGAGTGAAGGGACACAAAAGGGAGAAAGGGAAAGATATGGAGAACTGAATGCGGACTTCCAAAGAATAGCGAGGAGAGACAGGACAGCCTTCTTAAATAAACAGTGCAAAAAAGAAGAAGAGGAAAACAACAGAAAAGGAAAAAACCAGTGATCTATTCCAGAAAATTGGAGATATTAAAGGGGCATTTCGTGAAAATATTGATATGATAAAGGGCAAAAATGGTAGGGACTTAACAGAAGCAGAAGATATCAAGAAGAGATGGCAAGAATACACAGAGGAATTATATCAGAAAGATCTGGATGTCCCTAATAACCAAGATAGTGTAGTTGCTGACCTTGAGCCAGACATCCCTGCCCTTTATTATCTCAATGCTTGGAAAGGCTCATAGAAGGAGATGCAGTCTTTTAGGCAGTGTAGACCCAATCAGTTTAGGGCATTACAGATTAAAACCAGCACTTTTAGTTTTGCTCAGAAATGAATTGGCAGCCAGTCAAAGTATGTTCCATACTTTTTGTCAATAGGAGTGGCTGTATGCAGGGAAGAAAAGAAAATATATTTATTTTATATGATACATGTTCTTTAATATTTGGTTTGTCTGCTACTTAGACCAGCATGCATGCATCAGGTCAACTGTTGAATAGCATTAGTGTTAGTGCTGCATACAAAACACAAGAGCATCTGGGAATTGGTGAGTAAGTTCTATTTGTTATTCACTCGACATGGGTAAATATAAAAAATGAACTGCAAAATGCAGTCAAAAATCACTAACTTGTCAATTTGTCATATTTCTATGAAGTGATACCTCCAATGAATACAAAATGATATTTTAGTTATTTTGCTTTCATTGATTCACCAGGTTATAAAATGCCCCCAAGGCACCTAGAGACACCATCATTTCAGAGAAACTACCACTCACTCTTTACTACAATTCTTCCAAGTTTGATGAAGATTGGATTTATGATGCTAGAGCTATGTACTCCCAAAAGGAGCCCTCTGGAAAGTTTTCCCCAAGTACCTTGAGACCCCAAATTTGTATATAAGTTTTTTTCTGACTCTACAATCCATCAAAGTTTGGGTTTTCCCCAGCCAGTTGCTAAAGGGCAATTTTCCAGGAGGCACAATTACTTGTGGATCTTTAAGTCGGGTTTGTGAAACTTGAAGAGATTGTAGAGAAGTTTCAGGGAAAGGTTATCAGCAAATTTAGGGTTTCTGGGTGCCTTGGAGGCCATTTTATAGGGTTTAAAATTTTAAAATGAATTTACAAATTGATTTGTCAATTCATCGTAAAAACATCATGAATTCATTCTTTGTGATTTGTTGTCCCTGATGAATCACAAATCAAAACAAATCAGTTTTTCTGATTCTTGCCCACCTCTATCATTTGCTATTAAGACAAGTCACACAACCATCTTAAATCAACACATGTATAGGCTAGATTTCAGCCAAATACGTACATGCACTGTTTCCAACACTGGAACCATGAGGGAGCAATACCCTGAACTTGTGTTTCGATGAAAGTAATCATATTATTTACACCCAGACGTGTAAATCAAAAGGCAATAATCAATTTGGTAAATTGTTGCCAGTTCAGAGGTTGGTGTTTATATTTCTCATGGAATGACAAATCACACAACTCAATATATGACAAGAAAGATAGGCCTTGACTTCTTAATTAGCACCAATTTCCACAGCAATTTATGCCATTTGATTTAAGAGTGGTGGGATACAGTAACAGTATTCTGGTCACCACCCTTTAGCTAAATTTATCATTTCAGCTGCAAATGAAATCTCCACCTTCTGTCTCAGATACCTAACAGGTACCTCACTTTATTTCTACTCTAGTGCATGGGATAAAAGTGCATGGATAGATGGTGCTTGGAGGTAACAGGAACTGAGTGAGTACTGGAATATACATGTAGTGTGCATAGTTATTAAGTCTGGGCCTCCCCACACAGCTGGGATCCTGTACTGACCCAGTTCTGCAATAAACTTTCTGTTGACAACTGGTCATAAATTCTCCGAACTAACCAACATATTGGATAAACGCCTCTGCTGTTTAAGGATGCAACTCACTTGGTACTGATTCTTTTGTTGTGACTTCCCACCATTTACAGGCAGTGCAATGTCAGGGAATTTAAAGCAAGTTTAGCATAATCTTGCTTTAATGTACCAACATTACAGATGCACATTGTAATGTTGCCCTATCATTTCTTTTGCCTTGTTTATTATTCAGGTTTTTAAAAACTCTTCTGAATAATGTTATGTAAAGAGGTCAAATTATGCTTAAAATTTGACTTTTTGCAGTGTAGAATATTTAATGTAACATAAAATAGTACATTTTATACTAGCCCCCCAAAATGCGGAAATTATTTTTCCATACAACACTTGACTAATATTTTTATTTTGAATAATACCGAGGTCTTCCTGAGAACGTCATGAATCATGGAACAGATCTGAAATCTTGCTTTCCACTTCCATGGAATTAGATTTCCACCTGCCATTGGCACCATAGTGTACCAGTGAATGCCTCATTTACAGAGCAAATAGCTCTAAATCCTTGAGCCATGTGATTGAATGAAAACAAAATTAAAATGTGGTTGTGGGAGATATTACATATCCTAAGGAAATAATGCCGCTCTCTCTTTCTTGCTCCCCCTCTTCTCTCTTGCAGACACTGAAATATACATATGTATGAATGTCTTGATTTCACGATTGGTCTGTCATTTTTTTCATGGGAACACTGGCAGTTTCCCTGTTTCACCTACTGTAATGGAAATATAGTTTTCCTAATACAAGGCACAAAATGGTCCCCTTGACTTTTTGTGTAGGGTTCTGAAGTTGTGATGATAAGAAGCAACCATCCACAGCCTTTTGTGAACAGGTCCATATAAACACATAGCAAAAGAAGGCTGCATCTGCAGATGCTAATTCCTTTAATATTATTTTTACTTCAATTCACATCATGTCTTCTGCAAAAGACATGGAGCATATCAAAACATGTTGAAGAAACAAGTTGCATTAAAAGTGAGCTTATTGTGCATGTATACCGCCTCAAGTGCCAAAATAACAATACCGGCCAAGTAAGAAGCCAGCATTAGGCTTCTGGAATCACTCAGGTTTATAGCAGTACACAATAAGTCCCCAGGGGCCAAAATGGCCAAAATTGAAACATGCTAAAACAACCAGTGGTGAGATCACAATATGCTTGAAAGACTGTACAGTGGTACCTTGTATAAAGGAATTAATTCGTTCCAAATGAAATTATGTTAAATTTTCCTTTATACAAATTCCCATAGGAATGCATTGATAACGGAGTGATCCAATTTTTAAGTTGTACGGATTTTCCCCATAGGCGATTATGTTAAGCAAATTTCCCCTATCTCTGGAATTTTTTATGTTGTACCGATTTTATGTTATACAAGCTGTTTGTTAATACAAGGGTCCACTGTGTCTTGATGTTTCACTTTCTCCAACATCTTTAGCAAGTTCTTTCTATCATATTTATGGAACGTGGTGTGGATTTTAGGACATTCTTCTTAAAAAGGCAACATCTTCAATGAAAATCTCATGCCTACCTAGATGATACAATCCAGGGGCTCTTTGAAAAGCCAGTTACACACTGGGTGATTACCAGTCCACAACATTGTGACTGCCCCTGCATGTCTTGCACTCTAGCAACTGTTGTTATTCACATCATAAGAAAAAGAGATAAAGAAAATGCTTATATTTCACTAACAGAGATGAGATGATAAGAAATGTGTGTGTGGGGGGGGGGATCCACTTAGTGACTGCTGCTTATAATTGCTAACAAAATGTCCTTTTTCAAAAAGCACGTTTAAAAGTAGAGATGGGCATGAAACGAACAAAAAGATGGACAATGAAACAAATAAGAAACTGCTCCCTCAAAGAAAAATGAAACAAAACGAAATGGAAATTTTCATTTTGTTCCGGTTTGTTTTTCATTCCCAGTGTTGTCTCCTACCTGATGATGGGATGTCCTCCGGCTGTCGCTGCCACCACCAGCCCCTGCAAAACAAAACATTTTAAAAAGCCTCCCCCCCCCCCGAAAAAGCAGCGGCTAGCCCCGCACTACAGGTGATTGGCAGGACATGTGGTTGGTGATTAAAAATAAATAAATAAATAAATAAATAAATAAATAAATAAATAAATACATACATACATGCATACATACATACATACATACATACATACATACATACATACATACATACATACATACATACATACATACATACATACATACATACATACATACATAC
>JAHTLZ010000129.1:30110578-30154029 GCA_023846285.1 Phrynocephalus versicolor | reverse complement strand
CAACAACAACAACAACAACAACAACAACAACAACAACAACAACAACACTGACCCCAAGCCAGCACCTCTTAGCTGTTAAAAAAAACTGGCATCAGGGACTATTTAGTGATAAAAATAAAAATAAAAATAAAAAGCCCTGACCACACTAAAAATAAAAAAATACAACCTGTGCTTCCCTGCATACAACCTGCACTTTCCCTCCCAATCAGGCATGTTGGGGTAGAAGTGGCGGGTTTTTTAAAAAGTCTTCACAGCAAGTGGTGGTGGTGAAGCTGTTCTGCCACCGCCGCTTGCTGTGAAGAGTAAAAACATGAAAAATGGGGAAAAAGTGAAAAAATGAAAAAAATGAAATGAATTTTTTTAAAAAAATATTTCAAATAAAACAAAAAGAAACAGAAAGAAATGGAATGAAAAATGAAATGATCAACATTTTTCCATTTCTTGCCCATCTCTTATTTTAATATTGTATTTTCAACTATACAAGCAACCATGATTCCTCTTTTTTTATTATTATTTAGGAGAAGGCCAGGGTAAAAATATTTAAAATAAAATTAAATAAAATTCTTTCCCCCGCATGATTCCAGTCATGGGCATTCTTCTACAAGGGGCACAACTATTGCTCAGCATTTCCTGTCTCTCTAGGCATTTGAGATCGGGAGAGGGATGGAGGGAGGGAGGGAGAGAGGGAGGGAGGGAGGAAGGAAGGAAACTGTGAGTTTAGAAAGGGTCTGTCTTCATCTGAGCTACTCAAGCCAAGCAAATTATTACAGATTCTGTTTCTCATTTCCCGTGTTTGGTGCTAAAAAACTGAACATATGTCCCTTTTTAAAAATCTGTATAATATTTTATTAAAAACATAACTAGAAGGTATCAAACATGATATTATGAGATGACAGGTTCATTACCATAATCATAATATTAGGGATGTTGCTGAACAGAAATATGTTTCAGTTAATATAAGACAAAGCACTGTAGTATTTCAAAAAGACATACATGAGAAATATAAATGGTACAGCTTGGGAAGGCTGCTTTAGGGAATTTAAGGGAGCATCCAAAGTCTCAAATAATAAGTAGTGCATAGTCTTTAGATGTCTCATCAAGAACAACAAGAAGAGGGCTGATTTTCTCTTGAGAGACAGCATCCCACAGTGGGGAGCTGCCACTGAGAATAAGAAGACTCCACAGGACCACCAGATGAACCTGTGTGAGGATAGTAGGATCGAGAGATCTTAAGTTGGGGAGGCTCATATGATGATGAGATATGGCCCTTCAGACAACATAGACCCCAAATGAGTATAAGGTTTCAATGGCAATCTCCAGCATTTGGAATTGGAACTTGAAACAGACTGACTGCTAGTGAAGCTCCTCGAACACAGAGTTAATATCCTCTTGGTAAGTAAGCCCAGTCAACAGTCTGGATGCAGCATTTTTGCACCAGCATCAATCTCTGGATACTTTTCAAAGACAGCCCCATGTGTATTCCTGTAATCTAAGTGATATATAAGTAAGAACTAGGTCACTGCAACCAAATTAAGCATTTCCCAGGAATGGACACTGGGCAAAACTGGCACACACCTTAACTGTGCAAATGTACTGTTGTCCTCTGCCAGAATCTGGGCAGCCAAGCTCAGGGTGGGATCCAGGAGCAAGGAAAAGCCAAATCTCTGCTGCTATTCTAAACTGTTTGCAGAAATAAGGAGAAAATAGTATTTTTCAAATCAGATCTGACTTTATGTTCATGTTAGTCCTTTGGTATTATATTCTGCATTGAGAAGACAAACCTTTTGTTGTCTTGCTTGGATATATTTCTGGAAGCTAGGTTAGCAGCTGGGAGAATCGTGTCCACAGCATGTCCACCTTTGGATTCTGTGTCAAGCAATGCTACTGTTTTAGCCTTTTGAATAAGGCGGCACATCATTCTTTTACTGGAGCAAGGTGCATTTTTGCAGATGATTCTGAAAAAATGCAACAGTTTGGAAGTAAGCACAATGAACTCTGTGTGGAAGGTCCAGCTTCACATCCCATGCCACATTCCCTTTCTTCACATTCAGCTTTATTTTCCTTTTTCAGAATGTACAAATAATCCCATAAGCCAAGAGCAAATTAGTTCTGGCCACTTTGAATCAGTTTAGAGAGGGGCAGCTCCGAGCCTGGGGATGTCCGGGGGCGGGGCACGGTTGCTTCCTTGCCCCGGACTTTTGGCGCAAGATCTTCACGCCCAGCTGGGGCTTTTGCCCAGGAATCAGAGGCCTGATAAGCAGGCTCCGCTCCCCCAATCTTCGCTGCCTCTCTTCCTCAGCGAGCCATGACAGCCCCTCCCTCCCACCCTAACGAAGGAGAATGAGTTTTGCTGATCACTTCAGGGCCGGATGGGAATTTTTGGTGGTCACTCTGATTTACCATGGGTGATCACATGTTTTCACCCATCCCATTCTATTTCTGCATGGGACGGGCTCTATTACTTCCTGGTCACAACCTGGTTGGTGGGTAGTGCATGAGGTAACAGTATTCAGGTAAGCCTGAATAAGTCGCCCTTAAGGCGCTAGATAGCCCTCAATTAAACTTGTCATTCTTAATGTTAGGAGCTAAACAAGGTTAATAAACTAATAGTAGGCTGCCTCGAGGGCTGTGAGAGGCTAGCAGATTCACCCAGCCAGCACGATGCTAAACAGGTGGGCAGCATCTGGCCTCAGGTGAATATCCCTGAATATAATTTGGTTTTACTACGGATTAGCCCTGCGTTACCTCATTGTACTACAGTTCAGGTCCCCTTAACAGGAATTAAGATTTATTCAGGAAGACAGTTAAATGCTTGTTATGAATAAAGTTGTGGCCCAATTTTCCCAAAAGCTGAAGTTGTCTCGCCTCTTTATTTCTGGGGTTTGGGGGGCAAGGTCTGTTCTGGTCTATACAATAAACATGTGGGCAGATGAGGGCAGAAGGTATTCACGAGGCACATCTCATCACAGTCTCACCTTATTTCTAGTTCTCAGTGCTTTAAATTGAACTGATGTCCCTTTAATTGCACTCTTAAATGCATTCTAAAAACAGAAATAAAAGGAAACAGCAAAGTGATAATTTCATAGTAGTTATGTGCCCCTGGTTCAGAACTGACATGGAAGTGTTTCAAAGTAAATGAGATAGTAGTTTTATGAGTGTTTCCCCACCCCCAAGTGAGTTTCCATGGGAGAGGTGGGGAAATGAAACTCAGATCTTCTGAGTCCAAATCTACTAAACTATCCACTAGAGATGGGCACGAGCAGGAAATTTTTTTTCTCGAGTTGTTGTGTGTCGGAGCCGGCCCGTTTCGGCTCGTTTCCGTTTTTCGTGAAATTTTTCAAAAAATTGTCGTTTTGTTTGTCGTTTTTTTGTCTGTCGTTAGTACTGGTTTGGGGGGGTAGCGGGCTCCTGGAGGCACCTCTGTGGTGTGGGTGCCTCCTCTGGCCTGCTATGAAGGGAAAGCGGGCTCCTGGAGGCACCTCTGTGGGGTGGGTGCCTCCTCTGGCCCGCTACAAAATGGCATGCATAGCCAATTGTATATGCATACCATTTGCAGCAGTGAGGCACCTCTCTTTTTTGGGTGCCTCTTTGAGTCACAGGCCCACTGCTATAGTGTGGCGCTTCTGCGCTGTGCACTGTGCAGTAGTGGGGAAGGCTCCCTCACTCTGGGCGCTCTGTGGTCCATTAAGAAGGGAAGTGTACTTGCGTGCAATGCGAGTACACAGATCTGGCTTAGGGTTAGGGTTAGCGCAAGGGCTAGGCTTAGGGTAACAGGTAAGGTTATGGTGAGTTAGTGGGATGCACCTCTGGGTGCCTCTCTGACCCACTAAAGGACAGTGTACTGGCGTATGGGTTAGGCTTAGGGTTCAGGTTCGGGCTAGGGTTAGTGGGCTTTTTATGCCCGACTGGCACATCCCAGAAGTCTCTCAGTCAAAACCTGGCCAAGTGGCCATGCAATTGGTGGAATGGCTCCAAAAATGTGCATGGTCACTCCCATGGCCAGCCCATCATTGTGCAGGTGTAAAAAATAAAAATAAAATAAAATAAAATAAAATCATTGGAGAGGAGGACAGAGGAGATATTTTGTTGCAAGAAAAACCCACTGCTACTGTAAAAATTCTGGCAGTTTTTAAATAGCAATTTTCGCATGTTTCTGTGGTGCTTTGGTGTGTTTTTGGACCACAATTTCAAAAAAAATATTGCAGTCGCTGCACCATTTTGGATCCCCCGCCCACATTGCATGGCATGGCGAGTTGGCGAGATGACGAGGATGCCCCCCAGCCCCCACCAGAGCAGCCCAGGACAGGAGGGGGTGAAGGCCAGGGACCCCCCCAGAAACCACCCCTCTGGTAGGTGCACTCTCAGACAGTCAGGGATATTTTCGCCTGCTCTTTTGGCCGGGAATCAGGGTTTTTAAAACTTTTTTTCTGTGCCGCTTGAATGCCGGCGGCCGGCGGCGAGTCCAGCTTGTTGCGAGTTGCGACTCCAGATGACGAGGATGCCCCCCACCAGAGCAGTCCAGGACAGGAGGGGGGGAAGGCCGGGGACCCCCCCCCAGAAACCACCCCTCTGGTAGGTGCACTCTCAGACAGGCAGGCATATTTTCGCCTGCTTTTTTGGCCGGGAATTGGGTTTTTTTTACTTTTAAAAACTTTTTTTCTGTGCCGCTTGGCATCGCGCAATCGCCGCGATGCCAGGAACGACCACGACAAATCAGACCCAATTTTTCTTTAGTCGGTTCGAGTTCGAGTTCTGGCGGAGTAATTGTTGTTCTTCATTCCGTTATGTAACGGAAACGAGGAACGGAAACGGATACGGGAATTTCGCTAAGTCGTGCCCATGTCTACTATCCACTATACCAGCCATTCTCATTGGGGGCCATTTGGCCTCCTAGTAGGCCCTGGCACATTTAAAGGGAAGCACAAACTAAAAAATGCGAGAAGGGGATTTTCTGTTTGTGTTGTATCCTTATTTTACAGGGGGTCTTAGAACCCAAGAGGAGTTTCTAAAGGGGTTTTGGAGCCTTGGCCAAAAATATAAAATAAAATAATGAAAAGTTGAGAACACCAAAAATACACCACACTAGACACAATAATATGCCGCCTTGGGTCCTTTTCCAAGGAGAAAGGCAGGGTAAAAATATTCAAATAAATAAATAAATACATAAATAAATACATAAATTCATTATCTTAGTCATAATATTAGGGATGTTGATGAATGGAAATGAGACCTGGATTAGAAGAGATAAACTACCATAAAGAGCTTTTTTTAAGGTACATGGCAAACTTGGATTCAATGACATTCTTAATTTAATCTCATGACATGGATTGATTACACACAGAAGAATCATGTGAATATGGTCCAAATGAACAGAGATGAATGGTCTCCCCCATCTTATTATAAAACATTACATTTCAGAAGTTAAATAGCTGGTGGAAAAATGTACTGATATTTTTACCATGGAGGGTTCTGAGCAAATTTTGGTTCTCAGTGTAATGATGTCCAGTAATCATTCTGTTTTCACAGCTGTCAGAGAGCAAACTACTGTACATTTCTAAACTGTGTGGTCCTGGCCTCCATGGAAGTTGGTGAGCATTAGACTGTTTACAGACTGGGAGCGGGGAGAGCAAAGGAAAAAAAGGAATAATTTTCCTTTCCATTTGGAATCCAGCTGCAAGAAACTTGAAAGTTCCTTCTTTGGCCCCATGTTCAATGACAGACGTATCAACACAAGACAAAGCAGAATGTAGAGCAAAAATGAATGACGGGTAGACAAATCTATTCCTTTTTGCTGTCTCCCACTTTCACTTCTTAAAAGACCCTCATATTTGTCATCTCATTTGTGAATATGTAAACTTCCATGTATGGCTTCAGATTATTCGGTAGTACCTATACATCTGTATTTTGTACAGTGTTTATCACAATGATCATACATTAATTTGAACGGATTTGATGAGCATACCGAAGGTTGTTGTTTTGTTAAAGTGCTATTCTGAGAATGGAGATTGTGCTTCTTGATGCCAGTGTAATAATTGTGTGACAAATGGTTCCTGGAAAATGTCTTAAAATGAAAAAAAAAAATTATGTTAGGAGATTCAAAAGCACGACTTACAATTACTGAAACTGCAGTTTTTTTCATGCAATTTTTTTTGCAAATTTCAGTGGCATGTCTGGTTTGTTTAGTCACTTAAAACCTAAGTGGACCTTGGCTCTCAACAAAGTTTAAACTACGAAGCTAATAGTCCTGCTGTTACTAAAAACAGGATGCACCATTGGTAAAATATGAGTCTTTCTCTCTTTCTAGTTATTCTAAAGTCCAGCTGACTAAACAATTATATCCTTTCAATTTTACAAATATCCTCCACTAAGATTTTCTAAGAAAACATGATCATTTACCTCTTCTGATGTAAAAATAATTTTGAAAGTTTTGTCCCTTAAAACTTCTATGTTCTGTAAACATTTAGTTGCAAAATACCTCTCCTTTATTCTTATCTTACATTTCTCCGATGCCCCCTTGCTCCTCCCAGCCCCAAAATAAAGAGACAAGACAAGAATTGTGGAGTTCAAATTGGGCTACAATTTATTGATTAACTGTAGTAAGCTGACTGTAAAGGACCAATGGCAAGTGGGGGTTGCCCTCCAAATAGTGCAAGTGGCATCAAACACTGGGTCTAATTAAATTTAGGAGTGTTGTCCGCTAGCACAGAACCATCCCAAAGTAATGGTTTGGCCAGCCGTCTTCTAACCTCTTGGGGCCAATTTTAATGCTCTTACTAATACTTTTAATATTCTAACACAGGCATGTCCAAACTTTGGCCCTCCAGATGTTTTGGACCACAACTCCCACAGTCCTTTGCCATTGGCAATCTAAGCTTAGAATTCTGGGAGGTGTGGTCCCAAACATCAGGAGGGCCAAAGTTTGGACATGCCTATCCTCAGATTAATATTGAGGGCTGCTGGGTAAATTAAACACGCTCCACTTTCTAAAACTGGTTAACTTGGGTTGCCATTTGCACTAACTGCCAATCTTAACTGGAGAAAGATGAAGACCTCACCTAACCCATGCAGATTGGGATGGGCAAAAACTCTCTGCCACTCCAGGCCAATCTGAGTAGCAGTCAAAACTTCCCATCTGGCCCTTATGAGACAAGCTAATCTCATTCTCCAGATAGGGTGGGTGAGAGGGCGAACAACACAAGGCAAAAATAAATCTGGTGAACGCACACGGGAGCCTAATATAGGCTCCCAGCTCATCGGAGCACATGGTCTACCATTCAAATGCTGCATCTGGTGTGGCGAGGCAAAGGGGTCCCTCCCAGCACTAAAGGGCTGTTCGGAGCAGCCAATATTTAAGAATGGCAGAATTATCTCTCAGCCTGTGTGCATATGTGGGGGAGGAAAACCCTCACACATATTTAATTACCATATAATAAAAAGACATCAAAATGTACAAATATTGATAGATATGAAATAAATACATGCCACATTCAACATGAGAAAGAAAAGGAGTCTAAAGAAGGTTGCATTTGAAAATGTGTGGATTTATTTCATGGCATAACCCGAAGTCTAACATTCATGACAATGTACCATGCACTAATTTTATGACAGTCCAACAGATGACAGACAAAGGGAACTCTTTAGCTGCTTTAACACGACCACTAAAATCTGCTGCAAAGTGCTCGCAGATGCAGGGCACTTAAGCGTGACCCACGCATTTTACAAGAACCTGGTCTTGAGGTGGTAAAATCCTTGTCGCTATTCTGATGCAGATTTTAAACTGCTACAGTAATACCTCGTAAGACGTTTTTAATCGGTTCCAGGGGTCCATTCATCCTAGGGGGGAAAATGTCTTACAAGGCACGGTTTCCCATAGGATGCATTGAAAACCATTTAATCCATTATGGAGGGAACAGATTAATCAGTTTTTCAGTGCATTCCTATGGGAATGCTGTTGCTTTTGCCAAGGGCTGCATGCACAAAGCCTGGGTAAAGCTAGTCAGTGTCTTGTGTGCTTACAAGGAGCTGCCTTCCTTTCACCGAGGGCTGCATGCATGGAGCATGGGGAAAGCAAGTCAGCGCCTTGCAAGCACACAGGGCACTTCCTCTCCTTCACCAAGGGCTCCGTGCACAGAACTATTTAAGTGGGGGATGGTGGCGGCAGCAGCTTCCAGGTGTCATTGGCTCCAACTCTTTGAAAACCATCTGCCCGACAAAGTGAGAGGCTTGCTGTGATGGGCGGGGGGATTTCACAGGACTGCAGCTGATGACACTTGCACTCAACTAGCCGCCCAACACAGTGAGCAGATCTATGCCTACCCTGTGCAGCTTTGAAGGATTTGATTTACTTCATTAGACAAATGTAAACCAGAAGGGAAAAATCATCTTATAGCTTTTTTCCTGTTCCCAGAAATTACATTCATCTAACCTTTTTGTCTTAAGAGGCATTCGTCTTATGAGTTATCACTGTTCTTGAGTCCGTGGGAACACAGAGAATCCACACCAAAACCTTTTCACCCCCGTTATGGTATCTTTGCTGTAGTTCTCAGTCATGGGATCAGAACAGTTGCCGATTTCAAAACATGACCACGGGAACATCCGATCTGCAACATCAACCACGTGACTACTCCAGGTGGTGATCCAGACCAAAGTTTGCTGAAGATTTTAGTGGTCATGTGAAAGCAGCCTTTGTTTCAGCAGAACATGATGAGTGGATCATTGTCCCCATGGTAGCTTCCCTACAGCCTCAAAACGTGCTCCAAATGTAAGGGATATTCTACAAGAAATTTATGGATTTATTTATTATACCATTATACCAGCCATCAGACCTTGTGGGATATCCATGGGGAAGTCCCATTGTAACAGCATTAATGGCTTGTGCTGTGTACAGTGAACTTTTGTGGAAATGAAATTAGGAAACCTTTGTGAAATAATATACAGGTTAATTTGGGAGGCACAGACGTACACACACAGAGAGAGAGAGTTTCTGGAAGAAGAAGTTTACAAGGAGACTAAGAATAAATACAGAAATATCCAGGAGAGTAGCACTGAGAAGTTATATGGGAATGTACAACTGTTAGCAGTCCTAGGTGCTAAGGGATGGCGAACTTGACACATCACCACAGGAAGAAAAAAGACTAACACAAAATAATGAAATCAAATACATTTTTTCCTAGGGCTGTAGTGGCAAATTCTGAACCATAGGCCCTCATCTAGATAGTCCTCACAATCTACAAAGAATCCAACATGCAGGCAATTGTGTTGAACCCATTCAACAAACAAGTTTCATCAGTTTCTTTTCTATCAGGAATTCAAATGGCTGAAATCCTTCTATTAAGTTATACGTACAGAAGGCAAAAGGCATAGCTTTCACTGCTTTCCTGGTGGCAATTAAGGAGACCTTCCTAGGATTCTCAAATATGCAGCAAGCCAGGACACAACATGAATACAAAAGCATAACTGGAAATGGGGCTCGGTTATTCAATTTGGCATTTTGAGGAGGAGCATTTCTTCAGTTTTTTATATCTTTCCACAAATTCTGGAAGCTCAATAGTTAGAATCCAGATTTTAGGAACACAAAGTCCCTCCTGTTCATGTTAGGCTATTTAAAAACAAATCTAACTTTTGCTAGCAATTAAACCATTCAGCAGTTAGCAAGCATGCTTGTTAGAAACCACAATGCAATGTATTTTAGACAACTGGCATTAATAAGATGAGTAAACCACAGAACAAACAAATGTTGAACCCAAATCAAGGTAGAAACTATAACTACTTCAGGCACAACGTACTGCCTAATGAGCTACCTCATAATTCTTCTTCCAACTGGGAAATTTGTTCAGCCATAACTGAAAATGGGTGTCCAAGTATTTCTGCTTTCATTACCTTATTCTTTTTATTTTATGCTAATGAAAATGAAAATGTTACCTAATAATTCCTCAAGAGGGATGTGAGGGTCAAAAGACAATTCTGCCCACTTAAAGAGTAGTATGAAGGACTAGCCTCAAGGGAAGAAGATCAGGAAGTCATTTGTATTTGCTCAGTTCTGCCAACATTGAGGAAGTTGTCTAAATTGTCTAAAGTATCATGTAGTCAAGTTTCTTGGGATTCAGGTTTTGCAACTTCATGGTATGGAAAGATGCTTCAATCTGTCTGCTCCACTACATATAAGCTCAACTCTTGACCATCTTATGATCTAGGAGGGATGGACTGGCTAAGTCGTAACGTCACATGTGTGTTTTGTGTTGTTACAGTCGTGACCGACCCTTCATGACTCCATGCACATGGAGTTTTCTTGGCAGGAATACCAGAGTGGTTTGCCAGTTCCTACTCCTGGTTCCTACAGCACCTGGTATTCCCTGGTGGTCCCCCATCCAAGTACTAACCAGGGCTGACCCTGCTTAGCTTCTGAAATCAGGCGAGATCGGATGTGCTTAGGGCATCTAGGCAGCATACTAGAGAATAATTCCTTCTGCCTCGAGGAAGACCTGTCCAGAAGTATGGGAGAGATACCAACCCATTGTAGATTGTCCTTTTTATGAGTAGTGCCCTAGAAATACAATGCTGGGAAATTTCAGGCATGCTTTAAAGAAACTGGCTATGTAGACCTAACAAAATTAGTTTCATGTAAACTTTTGGGACTGAAATAAGTTTCATGACTCTGATGATTTAACTTCTTCAGAGGAGAAACAGGGGATTGCTTGCTACCTTTTAGATCTGTCAGAAACCTTCAATGCATTTATGGTATAAACTGCAACAAGTAAACAACTTGATAACCTCAGTTTGTGTATATTACCATTATAATATGAAAACAAGCAAACAAAACAACAACCAAAATACATTTTATTGGTTTTAAAGGAAACTGTGTATTAGTTAATGCTTTTTCAAATAACACACCTGATAACATCCCGTGAAGATGTTACATTCTCATTCTGTCAGCTTGAATAATTTTAGCATACAGATGTTCCAGATATTTGTGAACATCTAACCACATCCAGGTGTTCTCCCTGCAGGAGTAAAGTCATAATATTGCCACACCGACTCTCTTGCTGGCAGTTTTCAGCTTTCATGTTGACTGCCTTAAAAAAAAGAGAAGAAAACAAAATTCCAAGAGAAGTTTAGCAAGAAGCTTAGTTTAGCTCTTTTAAAAAACCTGGCACAAAAATAAACTTGCTATATACTCTTAGCAGCAAAAACATTGTGAGATTTCATCAAAGCAAGGTTTATGTGCAGCCCCTACACTAAATATTACTTACAAAGCTATTTTGTGGAAGTGAATGAATCAATATCTGATATCCATAATGGGGAGAAATCTGAGAGCTGCTAGCTTCATGAATGCATTAAAGGTGGAGGAGAGAGAATGGGCTAGAGAAGTACCAGATTAAGCACCAACTGAAGGAACTCAATCTTGCTAAATTTATGTTTGAGATAACATACGTACTAGAAAAGAAAAAAATGGGGCCTACTTCCACTCGCTCACTCATTCACCTAGACACACACCTATATTTCCTCATTAGAGATGGGTACGAAATGATTTTTTTTTATTGAAAAAATGAAACAAAATTGAAATTTTCATTTCGTTTCAGTTCATTTTTCATTCTCCCATATGAATGCATTGAAACAATGCATTCCTATAGGAAACTGCTATAAAAAGCAGGTGGTCCCCCCCCCCACAACGCACCCAGTGGGGTGGGGGGAAATGCAGGTTTTTAAAGCTTTTGTTCCCATCCCAAAGCAAGTGCTGATGAGCTGGCGCACGGGGCTTTTGCAGGAAAATAAAAGCTTAGAAAGCCAATGGTCCCCCCCCATCACACGTGCCAGCTGATCGGCAGCATGAGAGCCAGGAACTCCTTACCTGGCCATTTTCAGAGGGGTCCTGCAGAGCTGTCATCAGTTGGGCCCCTTTAAAAATGGTCCAGTCAGCACCGAGGATCCCCTGGTGCCGACTCGGCCATTTTTAAAGGGGCCTAGCTGATGACAGCTTGGCAGGAGCCCAGTTGTGTGGGCAGTTCAAGAACTGCCCACCCGACCATTTTCAGAGGACCCTAACCCTAACCCTAAAACTCCCCTGCTTTCCCCCCTTGCCCCAGTCGATTGGTGCTTGGGGTGTCCAAAAATAGTTGCAATAATAAAAAAAAATGAGAAATGAAACTTTTTTTTAGGAAAAAATCATTTATACGAAACAAACCCCCCTTCCCAAATGAGAAATGAAATAAAACAAAATGTTTCATGCCAATCTCTATTCCTCATGTCAGTCCTCAAAGTTGTTCACCTCCACAGACAGGAATTTAAGCCCTCTCTTGTCTTTTTTAATTTCCATCTTCTGATGCCACACTTGCTCTCAAGGAACAACGTCTCAAGAACAGACACAGGAAACAATGGTGAAGTTTCCTGGACAGAAGTACTCCCTTTTTCCTTAGCTGCAGCAATCCAATATAATTCACACATGTGCTGGCTTTCATGAAGTAATAACTCTGAACAGAGTTCAATGTTACCTGATAAACTTTTAAGCTCTCCTTACACTGGGATAGAAAGCCTCTTCCTGCCAGTATCAATGTTTGGTTGGGGGACATTATTTGATCTCTTGAACAAAATTAGAAAAAGAGTTGCCTGGTTCAATGGATTTTTGAAAGTCAGCAATCTTGGTCAGAATGTTTGCATCTTTGAAGTCAACCTCCTAGTCCATTTGTGTTTTTCCCCCTGTGTATGTGTATGTCCTTTGTTTTCCAAAGGGAAAATTTTGCTCAGAGATATTTTGTTCAAATTTTGAACACCTTGATGCAAAAGCAAAGGAGTCCCCCCCCCCCGTCTTCATTTTCATGCTAGAGACAAGAAGTAATTCGTTGACAAGCTGTATTAATATGTCAAGAAAGCCCCATCCACAACAAGTAATCTGATGAAAATTCTTCACATCCCTGCTTACAGGACCTGCTGTACAGATTTAGCTACCTCACATTGTCTTGATCAGACATTCTTCACTGGCATCATTTGGCCCCTTGGTGGTCCCTGGCATGTTTGAAGAGGAAACAATTGACAGACTGGAAACAATTGTTCATACACCACCTTACAAGGTCATTGTATGACTTATACAATCCAGATTCAACATATACTTAAGTTATTTCATATCGCATTTATGGCCATGACCAAAAAATAGAGGTGGTGGGAATGGCTGTCTTAGATTCATTCCAATCGGCTTGGAACCAGAGTACCTGTCGGAGCGTATCTCTCAGAGATCAACTGGGACCAGGCCCACGAAAATGGCGCAGGTGCGCTCACTGAGGATGGCCACACCCAGAGAGGCACGGAAATTGTGTACGAGTGGCTGCACCTTCTCTGTGGTGGGCCCCATGCTGTGGAACCATCTCCCCAGTGAGCTGCACCTTGCAGAGTCCCTGCCTGCCTGCCTTCAAAAAGGCTTTGAAAACTCACCTTTTTAAGGAGGCATTCGGCGACCTTTCTGTTTAAGTATTTCTCCCTGCCTGCATCATCTTCTTTGGAGGGTATTTTTTCCCCTCCTTTTATTGGGTAACTTGTTGTTTGGTTTTCTCTGTTTTGTTTCATTGTTAGCTGCCCAGAGTTCTGCTCTGGAAGATGGGCGGGATACAAGTGTAAATAATAAATAGTTCTCTAACCTGATGTGACTCAACATTTTATGTTTATTCAGACTTTCTATCCCACTCCTGATCCCCCCACCCCCCCCCATCTCTCCGGGGGGGGGGGGCACTATCTATTTATTTCCAAACTAATTGAAAAAACTCATTTCATAAAATTACAATAGAATCAGAAGTTTAAAAAGGCATTTTCTTTAGATTTCAATATGGATTTTTTTGGGAGGGGAGGGGGGAGTAAATCAAGGAATGTTTTACAAAAGAAAAGATGATGTGGTGGATGCCACAGAAAACCTCTCAGGGATCCAGTAGAGATTGTGAGCATTTAAATTGAAAATCCTCCGCTTTCAGAGTGTCCCAAATAACTCCTATTTGACCACCACCTTCTTCATTAATATTCCAGGTTTCTAACCATTCCCTTTGTATTTTTTGTACCGTATCTGGGAATTGAAAAATTCTAGAGTTTATTCTCCATCTTTTCGCTTCCTTATAGTTCTTCTTATTTTCTATTTCAACAGACATTAAAGCATGATCTGAAATTTTTATCAATTCTATATTAGTGTTTACAACTTTAGATAGCAAGCTTTGTGAAACAAATATATAATCTATTCTCGAATAAGCTTTATGGGCTAATGAGTAGAAAGTGAATTTTCTTTCATCGCCCTTCATTTCTCTCCATACATCCTTTAATCCTGTATTTGCGATGAATTTTGTTAAGATTGTCTGCCTAGTCCCCCAATCTACCTTGCTAAACGTTGTTTTGTCTTTTATTTTGTCCATAACCATGTTGAAATCTCCGGCTAAAATCACATGTCCTTTCTGTATCTTCTCTATCTGCTGCCATACCTCTTTATAAAACAGGTTATGATTAGTATTCGGTGCGTAAACATTTATCAGTGTATAATGTTCTAAACCAATTGTGACCTGTAGAATAATATATCTGCCTTGCAGATCTTTCACAGTTTTTTCAACAGTACAGTCACAATGCTTTGAAATTAAGATTGCTACCCCCCTTGCTTTAGAAGAACCAAAACTTTTCTCATAAATGTTCATATTGGGTAATTTCAGTTCGTTTTGACCATCTTTCGTTTGGTGTGTTTCTTGAAGAAAGATGATGTCCGGTTTATTCTTCTTGATTAATGACTCTAGTCTCTTTCTCTTCATGACAGAGCCTAGACCCTTAGCGTTCAATGTGGCTAATTTCACCAGTCTACCCATATTTTCTTTCTTGTATCAATCTGGAACGGTCTCTTTGTGAATATAGAAACAAACACTACATATAAAAACAAAAAACGAACAATAATTTCCCAAACCCGACCACCTACATTTATTTTCTGTTCTCCCATCCTCTTAGCCCTCATACACCTTCTGTATGCGCCCTTATAGGAGGGAGGGGGAAGGCACCCGTACACTTCCCGATGGCTGATAATGACTCAAAAGCTCGAAATTAGCATTAACACTGTCTAATCTTGCTTACAATTATATACGTGAGAAATTGAGAAGAAAGAATGCAGTAAAAAAAAAAATTAAGGCATAATAATATAAATCTTAACTTACTTCTATTCACCTCCCTTCCACACTCAGTCCCTCCTCCCCGAGTAAAACAAGCAAAAAAACAAAAAGAAGAAAAAAAACATAGAGGGAAAAAACAAAGGGTATAGGGGAGGAAAGGTAAGGAAAAGGAATAAGTATCGGGAAGGAGTGGAAAAATGTAAGACAAACAAGTAGGAACAGAGACGATTTGAAACAAACTAGCCTAAAAAAAAGAAGAAAAGAAAAAAAAATAAAAAGAAAAGGGGGGGAACGGGAGGGGAGAGAGAGACAGGAAGAGAGAGAAAGGATGTACTGTCTTCTATGGTGGAGAGTTCTTTAGATTAGTCTCCAATTTTCTGCCCGTTAAGGCATCTGAAGAGTTGAAAGCAGGTACTGTCGTCACTGCAGAGGCTGAGTTTGAAGTGATTTATTTTTCTTTTTTTTCAATTTGGATATTCCATGCCTTAAGAAGTTGTTCACCTTCTTCCAAGGAGTAGATTTTGTGAAGAGTTGGGCCCTTCCACACCTTAAGAAAGATCGGGAATCCCCAGTTATATCTGTAGTTGTTGTTTCTCAAAGCAGTTGTCACAGGTCTCATAGATTTTCTCCATTCGAAAGTCTCCCTGGAGATATCCTGGTAAACTTGTAGGACCCTTCCATCATGCTTCAAAAGATCAGGTTTTGCCCTGAGAGTAGACATCAGTTGTTCTTTCATCGCATAGGAAGTAAATCTGATCAGAATAGGTCTTGGAACGCCTGCTGATGCACTGCCAATATAATGCACTCTCTCGATCTCGATCTCGGTGAGTTGTTGGGGGAGGATAGTATTAAGCCAAGCAAGGATTTCTTTCTTTATTTCTTTTTTATTCTGAAGTTCAAAATTAATTAGTTTCAAATTAGATCTTCGAGAATGGTCTTCCATGTAAATCAGCTTTCTGTGTAAAGCGTCAATCTTTTCTTCATGGGCAGAAAAAGCTCTTTCATGCTTAGAGGCTAGCGTTTGAACTTGATTGATTTCTCCTGTTAGTTTTTTCAACTCAGCGTCATTATTAGAGACCCGTGTCTGAAGAGACTGTATTTCTTGCAACAAGTCCTTCCCTAGGTCATCATTCTGTGAAGATAAAGACTGGAAACGGTCATCAAAAGTGGAAGTTATATCTTTTAGAGCTGATTTAATGAGAGAGCTGACTTCTGCTTTGAAGTTTTTAAACTCCTTTGAAAGGTCCTGTTGTGCTGGCAGCTTGCCAGATTCAGACGCCATTATTTCAGCTTCAGAAATAGCTTCAGCTCTTTCGAGACAAGCGCGTTCAAAAGTCGTATCTGAAGGGGTTTTTATTATCCACATAATAAAAGAAAACGCTATAATCAAAACTCGAGATCAGCAAAATAAAAAAAAATTAGAGGCTATCATAGCAGACCTTGAATCTCAATTTTTTGCAACTAAAGACAAAAGAATTTTAATTCAGATTGAGGCCAGGAAAAGGGAATTAGAAGAAATAGATCTACAACAAACCCAAAGAAATCTATTATATCTGAAAAGAAACTTTTTTGAATATAGTAATAAAAACTCAAAGATGCTAGCAAAACTAGCACAGAAAAGGAAAGAAAAAAGCATGATAGGAAGGATAAAGGATTTAAGCGGCAATATCTGTACTCAAATGAAAGAAAAATTAAAAGTCATCCAAGAATTCTATCAAAAGTTATATACAGCTGATAGAACTAGTAAGGAAATTATGGAACAATATATTGACAAAAATCTAAAAACAAGACTAGTGGAGGAAGATAGGCTTGAAATGGAAAAAACTATTAATGAGGACGAGATAGAGGATGTCATAAATAAGCTAAAGAATGCTAAAACTCCAGGTGACGACGGATTGGGTCCAGAATTTTATAAGACATTTAAATCAATGTTAATCCCTAAATTAAAGAAGCTTTTTAATCAGATATTGCAGGGAGAACAAGTACCTTCCTCCTGGAAACATACTTTAACTATTCTAATTCTCAAGCCTAATAAAGACCCAATGGATGTGGGATCTTACAGACCAATATCACTTATAAATCAAGACGCTAAGATCTTCACAGCAATTTTAGCGAAAAGAATATATACATTTATAGATAAGTATATTAAAGAAGACCAAACCGACTTTATTAAAGGCAGACAAATGTCAAACACTGTAAGAAGAGTTCTCAATGTTCTTTATGAGATGGGAAGATCACAGGATAGAGCATGCATTTTGTCTTTAGACCTATTTAAAGCCTTCGATTGTGTTCAATGGCCTGCGTTAAAACTTTTATTAGAGAAATGGGGGTTTGGAGAAAATTTTTTAAGCGTAATAAACCAACTATATTCTCATAGTACCTCGTCAATCATTGTCAACGATGGGATGACAGAAAAAATTAGCCTAGCCCGAGGAACAAGACAGGGTTGTCCTTTATCGCCAGTTCTGTTTTGCATAGTGATAGAGTTATTAGCCAATGCAATTAGGGAGGATCAATTAATTAAAGGTATGGGTAAGGAAGACAAGATAAAAATCAGTTTATTTGCAGATGACGCTTTGTTAACAATAAAAAATCCAGCAGAAAGCATATTAAGGATAAAAGCACATTTGAAGGAATTCGGTGAAACAACCGGACTATGTGTCAACTGGCAGAAATCAGAAATTATGATGTTCAATCAGAATAACCGAGACACGGAGGTGATCTCTAATCACGGATTGAAAGTTTGTAAACACATAAAATACTTAGGGATCTTGTTGGATAAAGATATAAGTAAAACGAAAGAACGAAATTATATAAAAATAAAGGAAGAGATTAAAAATAAACTACAAAATTATTCCAATTTAAACTTATCATGGTTCAGCAGAATAGCAATGGTAAAAATGAAAATACTTCCTAAAATTAATTTCCTTTTTAGAATGTTACCCATTCAATACACAGAAGCTGAAATCAAAGTCTATCAAGACCTTATAAATAGATTCTGCAATGGTGGAAAAAAAGCAAGAATAAATAAAAGTTTATGGTACAGATCTCAAAAAGAGGGAGGTATAGGCATACCTAATCTTAGAACCTACCATACAGCTAATCAGCTCAGTTTTCTGGGAGAAATACTATTTAAACCTCAAAAATTAATATGGTGGGAACTTGAATCAGAAGAGTTAAGCGAAGACATAAATAAATATGTATTTACCCTCCCCCTAATAAGGAAAACTCATCTAATTAAAAACCCGCTTCTGAATTCCCTATTATTCACTTGGAAAAAGTATGGAAAGAATTTGGTACAGGAAGGTTCCCCGCTTGGACTGGTGATTGATCAGATGAATTTCCCCACGAACATGAAGAAACTGGGAGATCTATTTAAATTAAGGAAAGTGGCAAGGTTAAAAGACTGGATTAAAAAAATGACAACAAAACAAGAAATTAAACGCGTTTTGCAAACTCAGGAATTGTCCTGGTTGAACTACGCCCAGCTAGAAAGCTGGACAAAAGATTGGTTTAGGAGAAATATTCAACTCAGAGGATACACAAAATTTGAGCAATTTTTGACATCATATGAATCAGAGAAAGGAAATACAGGTAAAGGCGCAGTTGCTAAAATTCATAAAATAATTCAAGATTCACTCGAGAACAGGGAACAAGACATAATAAGAGAGCTATGGAAACAAGACATAGGGAAAGAAATAAACAATGAGGAATGGAAAAGAATTTGGAATTTGAGGATCTTACGGTCATTATCAGTTAGAATAAAAGAAAACTATTTCAAATTAGTTTTAAGATGGTATATGACTCCAGTTAGAGTAAACAGAATGAATCCAAAATATTCCAAGCTTTGCTGGAAATGCGAAAAAAAGATAGGCACTTACTTTCATTTATGGTGGGAATGTGAAATTGTTCAAAAGTTTTGGCAAGAGATCTTTGAGGTGATAAGAGAGATACTACAAAATGATATTAAATGTATACCTGAAATTGCATTGTTATCACTACCATCCATCAATGAATATGATGTGAAAACTAGAGAACTAATAGCTAACCTTATGACAGCTGCAAGACTGATCATTGCCAGAAACTGGAAACTTAAATCACACCTCAAAATTACTGAATGGTATAAGGAAGTGTGGGATATAGCACTAAATGATAAATTGTCTTGTAATATAAAAGTTTTGCGAGGAGAAATGAAAAAAGATATCTTCTATGATGTGTGGGGGGAATTTATTGATCATGTGTTACTAAAAGGAAAAGGGATTCAACCAACTTATAATCCAACTCAGTTCTGGTGTAAAGGACCTTAAGAAGCCTACTAAAAAAGAAGTTGAAGAAGAAAGAGAAGATGCAAGAATACTGGACGGTTTCTTGGGGATGGGGGGCACTTTGTACTGTTTTTGATTGTCTATTTTTATATATATTCATAATTGTGTATTATTGTTATCTGTGAGTTTTTCTTATGTTTATTTAATAAAAAAATTTAAAAAAAAATTGAAAATCCTGGCCTGACCTTGAGCCACTATGAACAAGACATGGAAAGTTCATGCATTGGATTTCCTTTTGTTTTTAACAGAAAAAAAGAAAAAAAGAAGCAAGTTACTGGAGTGCAACCATAGCATTGGAACATGAACTTTGCCTCTTTTCCCAGTTTGAAGTTGGAATTTCTTCTGAAAACTAGCAAGGATTTATTGGAACGTATCTGATTTACTTCAAAGTAGGAGGTGGATTTTAATTCTAAAAATGGTACAGGGGAGAGGGTTTAAAGTCAACTCCCTTAATGTCATAGTTCTCCTAGTGCCTATTAACACTTAACGAAAAAAATTACAGAACTATGATAATTACATCACACCTTTTGCTGTTCTGAATTCTACAGAAAAGGGCAACAAATTTAATAATTAAGCTCAGTTCACTCAGAGGTTGTATTATATATTTATTGATATGGGCTGGTAAACAACAATTTAATTAGCATTTTTAGAAGTGTATGTTTCTCCATCAGAGCCTGTTTCCAAAATTTAATGAGCTAAACACTTGCAGCTGATAACCTTCTACACTTTAATCTTATTTTCTGAGGTCACCGCTGCAAACTACATGTGAACCCTTTGAGTTAGCTTTTGTTCAAGAAGATAAACACGATGTTGGTGAGAAATGGACATGTGACTTGAAAACAGCCTGTGGTGCTTGTTAAATGGTGGACTTAAAAAAAACCCCTCAGAATGTCCATTTGCAAAAATTAAATGTATAGTTATTCTCCAGCCAGCCCAATAGCAACAAAGTGAAAATATTATTTGTTCTTCAGTTCACATAGTGCTGATCCAAAACCAATTTATTAAAATAAAGCAGAAGCAGAGGAAAGGATATGCCCCCTTTGTATATTTACAGAGGAACTGTGTCATCCATATATGTATATGCACCAATTAATCAAATGGATGCTGCATGCAGATTAATGCTTTGTACAGCATGGGACATGATGCACTGCTTTCAAAGAAAGAAATTATTTGGACTATGAGTGATCAGACCTCTCAACTAAAGACATCTATTTAGAAGAATGTTTCAGTGGCTAATAATCATTTCCCCCCTCAGTACTGAGGAAGAGGGAAAATATCACCCAAAATCTGCTCCAAAGAGCTGGCAGGACATTTGGAATTGTGTGGGGAAACACTACAAAGATTTATCAAGATCATTCTCCAACTATAAAACAAACAGAGATTTATCAAGATCATTCTCCAACTTCTCCACATGGATGAATATGCTGGATGAAAATGTTACCCACTGCTGTTACCCACTGAGATAAATTACACTTCTTCCTACTGAATTGAGTATAAGAGCATAATATAAGCAGGGGTGGGTATTTTTGATTAGATCAATGGCTTACTGCTAAAAGGCAAAAGACATCCCAAAATTTTGAAAGACACTCTAAGTAAGAATGGGAAAAAATGCTGAAATTCTCTCTATTTTTACTCTGTCTAAACGTAACACACACACACACACACAAACTTTGTGAAGAATTTTATGTCCCTGAGATATCTTATGTTGAGTCAAGAGGAGTCAAGAGTAAAATAAGGAGCTATTTCAAGATCTCCTAGTTGGAAGTCAAGTCAGACTTAAGTTTCATTGGGGTCTCAACTCAGATTTGACTTTGGGTTGTTATTGTTTTACAATGACTTGAATTTGCCTCACTACTCAGAATCCACCCTTATTTCTGAGGTAAAAAGCTTGGTTAATAAGAGTTTAGGATGGGACTTACAATAGTACCAAAGAATTGGACTCAGACTTGGGACACAGACCGGAAGACTTGCCAACATCTCTGTTGTATATTTTATGAGAACAAGCCATTGATGCTACTCCTGCAACCCAAATTTCTGATTAAAATGGTAGAATGAAATCAATCTGGTGCAGCTTGAATAGAGAGTCTTAACTGTGGCTTTTGTAATTTAAAGGTTTGTGAAATAATGTGTGTGAACTTCAGCTCAAAGTAGTGTGGCTCCGTGGCTGGGCTTCTCCAGCAGGCGGCGCCCTTTTGCCCTCTCAACTGAACATGCGAGAGGGTGGATGCAAGAAGCGCATCCTGTAGGGGAAGGGGAGGAGGCCCCCTATATAAGGGGACTCTTCCCCCAACCAAGGGCCTTTCTTCAGTGAGCGCTACCCACCCGCCCACACCATTGCAAGCACTAGTGTGAGTCTAACTGGTCACCCCAGGGGGCCAGATAGGATTTTTTTGACACCCTCAGGATTGGCTGGTTGACAGCGGAGATTTTTTTGCCTATCCCATACTACTGCTGGGGGGTGTAGTTAGGCCACAATTCCATAGGTCACACTGGTGGCAGAAACAAGTGGAAAGCAGTCAGTGAGTCAGAAATAAAACGCCTGTCCTAGCCCATCCAGCGCAGGACACTGTGGATTGCATGATTACAGTGCCCAGGAGATGAGCAGGGATGCCTACCTGGGCATGGAGTTGCCAGTAGTGGGGCTTCAGGACCCAGGGAGTGATACACATATTTACCAGCCTGGGAGGTGCTGTCAGAATGACTGCACCACCAGGGGGTAGCAACTCGCCCTATGCTGCCTGGTTGGAGGGGTCCCGGGAGACCACGGGGCTCCAACCAATGCCATGTGGATGCCACCCCCCTTGAGGTTGTTGTCCTGTCATTGCATTGTTTGAGTTAATAAAGTGTGGCCCAGTTAACCCCAACACAATGTCTCATCTCTTCATTTCGTGTGGGAGAGCAAACCCTAGACGATATGCCCAGATATTTTGTTGTCATTAGTGCAATAAAATAGGCTTGCTTAAAATGTTTGTTGAAGTTAAGACCAAATCACTACTCAATGGACTTTTACTTCCGTGGAGCTGGATATGAAAGTAAGCCTGTGGTTTCCTTTTACCCAGCTCCTGCAGTTGTTGTTAACATGCAAAGGCTCCCTCAAACATGCAAACTTTTTGAGGACTCCTTTCCAAGTGCGCCTTCTTTTGCCCACTTAATCCAATATATGGAACAGCATCTAGGCTATATGTTTTCTTGGTTTGCGTGGACAAAAGAGTTTCACGTGATGTCAGTCTTTCACTCACTTCTATTGATGCCACTGGCGGCACTTTTCCTTAGCTATTAAAACAAGCCTAAAATTGCTGAGCATCAGAGAAAAGCAATGATGGCATCAAGACGTTGTTTCTGTGGTTTGAGCACATTTCTTTAAGTGCCATGCCTAAATTCTCCAGATCAATATATGATTTGTGATCCTTCAAGTACTCAATTATCTCAGTTTTGAAGAAGTGACCCGCAGATGTCAGGAGTGGTATTGATTGGTCTTTAATATTTTTGGTTTGGGTTGTTTTGAAGTCGCACTTGCAAAAAAAAAATTGTCTTTGAATGTCATGATTTCCTATAATTGGTTTGATTGTATAAGTATGATATTTTATCATATTTGTAAGCATGGGTAATTTTGCCACTTTTCACAGAAACCAATGGAGACTTTTGAAGACAATACTTTCTTGTTTGTTTAAACCTTCCCTGCTCATCTTGAAGCAAATGGAGGGAGAGAGATATTAGTATTTTGTTTCTCTACCTGAGTTTAAGATCAAGAAAAGTCAGAGTCTCTGTACCTTCGAAGTCACCTTGAACGGTCAAGACAAATAATCCCTTGAACAGTCAAGACAAATAATCTTCAGGGACACAATCCCCCCAGATATTACTCTTGATTATAATCATAGTGGTCTAACAAAACACACTGGAAAATCAATAGGACTTACTTTGGTGTAGATATGCGTGGACTGACTTTCTAAAGTCACATCAAAATCAACAAATAGCACATAAGTTAGGAAGCTGACAAGTTCCATTCCATTGTTTCCAATGATGGTACAAAAAGTAATATTTACTGGAAACTGTCCTGCTGGTATGTTTCTATTTTCTTCTCCATAATATTGCTTGGAAGGAAATAAAATTCATATATATGCCCATTTAGAAAGAAATCTAAATGGCTCCTTTATACACAATTACTGTAAGCCTTATATTTTTAACCCAAAACAGATGACCTAGTTTTCAACGTATGTATATGCCGGTATATGTTCATTTATTCAGGTCATATAATAACCTAAAGTTTCATGAGTGCTTAATATTAAAAAATAACACATAAAATTTGGGTATAAATAATGAATTATATTGGGCACCTGTTCTAACAGGGAAATGAAGTTATCATCAACATTTGGAAAGGCATAGTCAAAAAGAAAATCTGGACTACACTAAAAAATTCAGGTCACATGTTATTTTGCGTCAGGAAACAGCTCATTCTGTTTGCAGGGGCTTTGCCAAAGTGAACTTGTAATTATACCTAGGGAGGATAGAGGATTTCCTTCAAGGTGAATTTTGAAAAGCCACCTGATGTGATGCCAACCTGCCAGGCTATTTCATAACCCAGAACTATTTATCCTTTGGATTTTGAACATTTGGATAGTGTACATTAAAAACATACCAAAATAGCATATATAAATGCTTGCATATACTGTAATGAATAGTGATAAAACATGTATTTTTGAATACATATTTCATTTTAACTAGAACTGAAGTAACTGGATAGGGAGGTTTTCTTCTTCCTTAAAGCTATTTGCAGTGGTACCTCGACTTACGAATTTAATCCATTCCAAATGCAGGCTCTTAAGTCGAACTACTCTTAAGTTGGGGTACCTATCTAAAATGAAAAAAATAAGTTAAAAAATAAAAAATGAAAAAATGTAAGTCAAACAGACCATTCCTAAAATTTGTAAGGCGGCAGTAACAATGCCAACAGTTTTCTGCTCTTAAGTCGAGCTGCTCTTAAGTCGGGGGTGCCACGGTATTCATTTATTTATTTATTTAATATCCCTCTCGCCCAATGGTGGCACCCAAGGCAAGTTAAAGTAAAAAAATATAAAAATAAAAACACAATAATAGCAAAACAAAATTAAGTGTGTTATATTAGGACAACCAGTTCAACACAATGCACAAGCATATTATCAGAGGGAAGAGGAAAAATGAAAACATGAACCATGCTCTGCCCCTTCTTTATGTGACGATCCCCCTTTCCAGAGGCTGGATTGTGATGGGACTGGTACTGCTGCCACCTTTTATTTACTTAGTAATGCTGCCACCTTTTAAACTCGTCGCCTCATGAATTGGGACTGACTCAGAGATATATAATAAAACAATGATGAAGTTTATTGAGAGGATAATAACTATAACAATAACTGAGGTTGGTATGCATTGCCTTTAACATATACTGTAACAGATCTAATCAGCTCCACAAGCCTCCCTGCCTTAAATAGCTAGTAAACAGTGTAGCCCTCCCTGCCTGACAGAACTCTCAGAGAGCAGTGCTCTCCCAGCACTCACTCTCTACTTAACTGCACTTCACTCTACTAACTGCCTAGGCTCCAGCCTTTTATATCATACCATTCCCCGTCCTCCTGCTGGGATTGGCTGATGATTTGCATATTCATCACTCCTGTCGGCAGAGTTTGTCACACTTTAGCAGCTAATACTTTGCATAAAGTCTGCCTAAGGGAAAGGTGTTTGCCTCCCTATAGCTTAGCTCAGGACGGGTGTTCCATAGATTGGGAGTATCTCAGTTGGAGAGACCTTCTCTCATGTTTGTGAGGGTGGCTGGGAATGAGAAAAATATGTCTCCCCATAATCTTAAAATCCTTCAATACCCTTATGAAGAAATGCATTCTTTGTGACAGGTGGATTCAATTAGAGATGGGCACGACCAGAAAAAAATGACGTTTTGAGTTGTCGTTTGTCAGGACAGGTCCGTTTCGGGTCGTTGCTGTTTGTCGCGATAATTTTCAAAAATTTCTCATTTCTGTTTGTTGTTTGTCATTTGAGGGTTGGGGTATGTGGGCTCTGGGAGGCACCTCTCTGGGTGCCTCTGACGTCTGACCCACTAAGAAGGGAAGGGAAGCGTTTCGCGGAGCGTACCATATATTACATTTACATTATGTTACGGTGGGGGGGGGTAAGTGGCAGAGGCACCTCTCTGGGTGCCTCTGACTCACTAAGAAGGGAAGCATACTAGCATACTGCCGTACAGGTTAGGGAATGGGATAGGGGATAGTGGGCTCTGCGAGGCACCTCTCTGGGTGCCTCACTTTGACTCACTAAGAAGGGAAGTGTACTAGCGTACCGGCGTACAGGTTAGGAAAAGGGATAGGGGATAGTGGGCTCTGCGAGGCACCTGTCTGGGTGCCTCACTCTGACCCACTAAGAAGGAAAGTGTACTTGCGTACGGATCTGGGTTAGGGTTGGGGTTAGGGTAAGGGCTAGGCTTAGGGTTACGGTTAAGGTTAGGGTGGGTTAGTGGGCTGCACCTCTGGGTGCCTCTGACCCACTAAGAAGGACAGCGTACTGGCGTATGGGTTAGGGTTAGGGTTAGGGTTAAGATTAGGGTTAGGGTTAGGGTTTGTGGGCTTTTAATGCCCTCTCTGGCACACCCAGAAGTCTCAGTCAAAACCTGGCCATGCGATTGGTGGAATGGCTCCAAAAATTTGCATGGTCCCATCCTATGGCCAGCCCATCATTGCACATGTGCAGGTGTAAAAAAATAAAAATAAAAATAAAATAAAATAAAATAAAATCAATTGGAGACGTTTTATTGCAAGTAAACCCCACTGCTGCTACTATAAAAATTCCGGCAGTTAAAATACCTATTTTCAAATGTTTCTGTGGTGCTTTGGTGGGTTTTTGGACCACGATTTAAAAATAAATATTGTGGTCGCCATTTTGGATCCCCCCCAACGCATGGCAAATGGAGACGATGAGCATGCCCCCCACAGCCTGGTACCAGCAGCCCAGGACAGGAGGGGGGAAGGCCGGGAACCCCCCCCCCCAGAAACCCCCCCCCTCTGGTAGGTGCCCTCACTGAGGCAGGCATATTTTCGCCTGCTTTTATGGCCGGGAATCGTTTTTTTTTTTTTTTTTAAATTCTGTGCTGCTTGGCATCGCGCGATCGCCGCGATGCCATGAACGACAACGAAAAATCAGACCCAATTTATCTTTATCAGGTCGGGTTCGAGCTGTAGCGGAGTAATTCTCATTACCGTTCCCCGTTACGTAACGGAAACGACGAACGGTAGGATTTCGCCGAGTCGTGGCCATGTCTAGATTCAAGTGATGTGGGATTGTATGGGTGTTTAGGTGTTCTGGAGCAACTGCTTTTGTACTGGCTGATCTCCAATGTATTGGCTAGTTAGAATTGTGGCCTTAATCATACATAGAATAAATCCACTGGTTTTATTTTTATTTTTTAAATTTATTTTAAATTTATTTATTTATTTATTTTGTGTCTGTATGCTTTTTTGTGTGTGTGCTCTTCATAATATGGTAAAGTGGATAAAGTTAGGGGCTAGAATCTAGATAACAGGGTTCAAATCTCCACTTAGTCATGGAAACTCACTGGGGGAGCAGAACAAGTAAAACCACTAATAAAATATCTCATTTACATTGAAAACCATATTGGGATTGATATAAGTTGATTCCAACTTGATGACACAGAACAACACAGCAATGATGCTCTAGGTATGAATATGATGTTCTAAGTATGAATATAACCAATCTCTAAGCCTTTTTAAAAGATATATTTTTGCTTAGAGGTATGGGAAAATATCAGCTCTATCTTCTTCCACCATGGTTTCCCTCTACTTCTATCAGAAAGTTTCATATGACTGGGGAGAAAGGGCCAATTAGACTAGTCTTACATTTTGTTCAGACAGGGATAAACTAAATGACATGGGAAGTTCATAAGGAGGAACAGAACAGAATGTCAATTTCTTGCTATACTGGCAAATGATTCTTAGAATCTTATTGCTTCTAATACTGAAAGCCATGTATAGTATAACAATGTACAAAATATTTGCCATTTGTCTTATTCTGGATGATTTATCTTGTTCCCTCAACCTGTCAAAACATACGGTTGAAAAATCAGGTATACCAGTAAGGTATAAAATCTCACCCCCTATGAATCTGTCTAGATGCCCCCTCACCATCACACAT
Organism: Phrynocephalus versicolor; assembly: GCA_023846285.1. Classification (NCBI taxonomy): domain Eukaryota; kingdom Metazoa; phylum Chordata; class Lepidosauria; order Squamata; family Agamidae; genus Phrynocephalus; species Phrynocephalus versicolor. The sequence goes on along the minus strand of JAHTLZ010000129.1, from coordinate 30,126,401 downwards.
TTTGCAGTACTGACTCCCATAACTTAATAGTCCACCATGTAAAGAAGAATGAGATTTCACCTCAAAGCTAACTCTGATGGAGATAGTCACCTGCCATGGAATTGTTGCAGTTATGTGCATATTTCTCTACAAACATGCATTTTGTGCATTATTTTCCAACGCATGCACATTTTCCAAAGAGCGGCAAAATCAGTTCACACATCAAAAATTGGATTACATTCATGGAAGATAAATTGCAAATTGCCTTTAGTTCAAGGCATTCAGAATTGGCCAAGTAAATTTCTAGCCCCCCCAAAAGGGTGGCAGCCTGTCCTAGTCATATCTGCTCACACTATTTCAACTGCAACACTTCCAAGAATTCCAGTTGACAAACTCGCAAGGAGTGAAGGCCTTCCTGTGTTGTGACTTGGGTTAAAGTTGCTATTTATGGAACACAACAATAGATGAAAACCCAAATGTGGAGAGCGGTAGTTAAGTTGTCATTGAGATTTCAGTCAATTTCAGAAATAAGAACATGGATGATGTTCCTTCCTCAAGTGCCAAGTTTCAATGTCAAAAGCAAGTCAAAACCCAGTGAGGCTATATTCAAAAGATATGTCACATTGTACAGTGATAATTTTTATTAAAGAATTTCATTGTATCAAAGACTGTAATTAAGAGTCTTCACATGGAGAAAAGACCGAAAGACGAGAACACTACGGAGTACCTGTGAAACCAGGAGAAAGAGCTGTTACAATGTTCTCCCCTGCTTTTCACACAAAAGCAATACTTAAGGAAAAATACAAAATTGCCACCCCATTAATTTTATACATTTTTACCAGCAGGCAAAGTGAGCATTTCTGTGTGACGTATTATGCTCAAAGTGATATCTATTTGTGGAAGCAGGTAACGCCATAGAGAGACTGCTATAGAAAAGCTACCAACTGTTATTTCTCTGTCATTTTTCCTGCTCTTCTCCCCTCGGGACCTCTCTTGATCTCACATGCTTTAAATGGGCTTTTTATTTCTTCAAAGTCATGTATCTAAAACTAGTAATATTTTAACTTAACAGCTTTTGAATGAGACCCAGTCATTATACCACAATACAAAGACTCAATAAATGTTCACACATGGCTTTAAATGTATAGGGATGGCACATGGAAAAACAACTTGTGAAAAAGACAGGAATCTAAACCTGCAGAAAGAACTCAGGCACAATAGTGACTTGGCCCTATGGGAGCAAACTGGTGTACTAATGCCTGGTCTCACCTTGGAAGCAGTGTAAAACCAGTCATTTTAAAGGAGACAAAGACGTGGTCATAATGAGCAGAGCTTGCAGGATCAACTGTCCGTGAGCACATAGTGTAGAACAGGCATGACCAAACTTCGGGCCTCCTGATGTTTTGGACCACAACTCCCAGCATTCTAAGCTTAGATTGCCAATGGGAAAGGACTGTGGGAATTGCGGTCCAAAACATCTGGAGGGCCGAAGTTTGGACATGCCTGGTTTAGAAGAACACAGGCCAGAGAGAGCAATAGTGTCCTTCAGCATTTGTAACAGTGGCCAATTACATCATCTTCTAAAAACATCTTACCTACTTGCATAGACCTCAAGTACCCAGACATGGTTTGATCTTCCCTCCTTATGTAATACCCTGCAACTATAAAGCTTACCTAAGGCCACACAATGGGCAAGACACATTGTTCCACTGCTCACTATGGGTTCTCTTTGCTTGCCTTCCGCCAATCTAAACTTTTGAGTTCCTAGCTCCTGGTTCTGCAGCAAGGAATCCCAATACATTGAGCTATAACCAGCAGGTGATTACATTTAGCAGCATTAGTGCGTTTAAACATACACATCTCATTTAGTAGTTAAATAATATTTTCCATATGTGGATATGATCAGACAACACTTTATCTTGGTTTCTTTTTTTTTTTTTTTTGATGCAAATATGGTTGGGTTTGAGTTATTTTCCTGTGATTACATGGCATTCAGGAAATTAAAAATAGCCCAACACTTTTCTGTGGCTATCTGCACTTATTTTTATAATTGGCAGGAGCTACTTTTATTTTATTTTTATTATTTTTTGTGGTAGTGGGATTGTTCCATTTTAGTTCAGTTTTGGGCATGTGCAATCATCATTGTTGAACCAAAGCACCACTGATAGGGGCTTCACCACAACAGCCCAGTGCTAAGTCATTTTGATGGCGAGCCAATAAAGTAACATACAATGGGGGAAAAAAAACTAGACTACTTTCCTTCACTTCCCTGAAGACACAGAGGAGGGAGATTTTTTTTCTTTTTCTTTATTACCAGAGCCTTATGTCTGAGTGATTAAACTGCTTTACTGCAGCCAAAACTATGCTCACTACCTGGTTTAATCCCAGGTAGCTGGCTCAAGGTTTACTCAGACTTCCCTTCTTCCAATGTCAGTAGAATGAGCACCCAACTCACTGGGAGGGCACTATTCAGCCTGTATAATTAACTTGCAAATTGCCAAAAGAGTGCTTTAAGTGACATGGGGAGGTATATTCGCAGCATACTTTGCTTTGCTTTATACTACATCATTTCAGTGGGAAGCTAATGAAGTGATATGTCACATCTTTTTTTTTTTGAACCCAGTTTTCCCTTATTCCCCATGGAGGAGGGGACACAGTAGGGGATGTGAGGGGATGGAGGTTGAGGAGCAAGAATAGGCTAAATAGAGTCAGCTTGAGGTGCACTATGGTTTGCAAGGATCACATTTCAAAGCAATCTTAAGTAACTTGATCCTGCCCAGGATATCTTTAATATCTAGTTTAACCCTTTAATTTGTTTACGCTGGTCGATGGAGGTTACAAATAACATATTTGGCTGCAGTTTTTAATTACATATCTTCCCTCTGACATGTTTTATTTATTTATTTATTTATTTTTGTATTTATATCCCGCTTATCTACTACATGTAGTACTCTAAGCGGCTAACAAAGCAATAAATGCAAATCAGCTACAAAAAACATCAAATAAAACAAAATCAACATGAACAATAAAACATCATAAACATATAAAAAAAACCTCCAGCATCCCAGCATGCGGAGGGACAAATCCTAGCAGATTAGAATTAAACAGATGGCGGGGAGGGGAAAAAAAAAACTAACTAAAATCGCCAAAGGCCTCTCGGAACAGAAAAGTTTTTAAAGCTTTCCGAAAGGCCTGCAGGGACTCTGCAGAGCGCACTTCGCTAGGGATGGAATTCCATAAGGAGGGGGCTGCCACTGAGAAGGCCCGGTTCCGAGTAATCGTCTTCCGGGCCTCTCGTGGAGTGGCAACCTGCAGCGAGTGCGCTCGCACCTGCCGAACAGGACGGGCCGAGGTGGATCGCTGGACGATACGCTCTCTCAGGATTCCTTTAATTTAATTTAATTTAATTTAGCTTTCCAAATTATTTGGCATCCTTCTGTTTAAGACCACCCAGAGCAATGTACAACAAAGATCAAATGCCACTACTACCATAAATGGAATGGAAACCAATATTATTTTTTTTAAAAAAAATACTGCTGTAAAGGGTAGTAAAGAACTAATACTTGCAAACACAAACTCTTCAGAATGTGAACAAATGCGGGTAAAACAACCATGTTTCTCTCTCTTACATATTTGCTTCTTACACACTTTCCTTGCCACTGTGACAGAGAGATCCTCTGTTAACAGACTACTATGGATTTGTTTCTATCTCTGGCTTAAATGTATTTCAGGTAGCCCTAGCTACTGGTTAGGTTAAGTGACATGAAATAAAGCATTTAGTTTTTATGCTGTTCGTTTTCTCTTTTTATCAACTTTCCAAACCAAATGCACATTTAGAATCCTAGAATCGGATTGAACTGGAAGAGACCTCAAAGGCCATCCAGTCCAACCCCCTACCATGCAGGAACCCCCATCAAAGTACCTTCGACAGATGGCCATCCAGTTTCAGCTTGAAAACCTCCAATGAAGGAAATTCCACCACCTTTCGTGGCAGCATGTTCCACTGCTGAACAGCTCTAACAGTCAAGAAGTTCTTCCTAATTTCTCATCCAAAGCACAATAGTTGTAGTAGCCCACTGTAGAACACAGTGAGGACCCTTTGCTTGAAGCCTAGAAGCCAGGAAACAGAATGAAATGTAGCGAGCTAGTTCTATGATTAGTGGAGTGATATTGCTAGGCAGCAGATGGAAGCCTCCTGATTGGATGATGATTCTCCCAGACTCTCTTACCCTTCCTGATGGAGGACAGAGTTGAATTTGTCATCCTCAGCCCCAAACTTATCTGTTGAAGGATATTTTGTTCTATTGAAATTGCCAAATTAAGATTCAATGGCCAACCTAGCTGGTTTTTCGGCATGGATCTGAAAAGGTCTGGTATTACATTATGTCCTTTCATTCAGGCAGCGAACTGTCCTGGATAGGCCTGGAGACATAGCCTTGTCCATTTAACAGCTCCTTGTCCAGGAATAAAACAATTTGAAGGTCCGGCTTCTTTTTGGGACACCTTGTGTAAATGGTAAATGGCCAATGAATAGTTCTATATTTTGCATTTTATCTGTTTTTCGTTTAGCTATTTTGAAGGATATTTTCAACATCGTAACCTGCCATGCTACCAAAAAGAAGGGTGGACTAAGAGGCCAAATGCAGCAATTCAGTGACAGAAAATACATACCCACAATTCCATAAGTTTAACCTCAGAAAAAGGCTCCCAAACCACAATAAGTGGTTTGGAAAGCAATAGAGGCTCAAGTTTCAACCAATTCTTACATGACACATTGAAGAATACTATGCTGCATTTAACACAAAATCCAACGCAGAGCTCTTCCTGGCTGCTCATTCAGCACAGGTGCAATGGATGGAAGAGGAAGAAGGAGTTCATCTAAAAATGCTGGCAATTACCTGCACCTGAGGAAAACCAGTATCAGATACAAATTTTCTTAATGACTCTGCAGTCAACACAGAGCTTAATGAGGTAAATGGGGAAAGCCGCTGGGAGCTTCTGCTTATTTTACATCAACAATTAACTTCCATGGGGCTTGATGTGTGGGGAAAAGATGGAATCATGCAGATTTAAAAGCTATTCTAGTAATGACTGAAAATGGAATGGAAGCGGTTCGATTATTTCCATGTCAGATGGAGCTTGCATTTGCACGCAACGTTTCCTCTTTGCCTCTCTTTCTGAAATGAATTGAATGTCTATCTAAAAATATGTTAATTATGCCTCACGATTTTGTACTGAATGAAGGTGAGCACACTGTACAGTAGAAATGATATTAGTAGTGGCAGAAGTGAAGTTAACACAGAGAGATAAATTGCAGCACTCTTAACTCAAGAAAGACTATATACGTGGAATATATGGTGAATATTTTTGGCAGGACAGAAAAGATTCCTTTTCAGACCAGTTTTTCACGTTTCCTGTTGTGTAGTTATGGTGTTCCTGTTAACTTCCCCACCAATTATCTTTATTTGCCTATGGTAACATCATTACATAAAAAATCTGTTTGGCTACAAAAGCAAAGCATGCTATAAGATATGATGATGCCATCAATTCCACTCTCTTAATACCCAAATGACTAAACCAGAAAGAAGCAGATACTGTGGAGGATATAAAGAAATATGGAGGAACAGCATGGAAGAATAACATGTCAACTAAATAATGTTTATTCTGTCTGGAATAATAAGACGGGGAGCCAGGGGAACCATGACATGCAAGAGGATTTCATGAAACAAACATAAAAGAAAATACTTAGTACTAGAGATGGACATGAAATGCCAAAATGGTGTTTCATTTCGTTTTTTGTTTCTTTTCCCGATTTTGTTTTGTTTATTATGAAATGATTTTTTAAAAAGTCATTTTGTATTTTGTTTTGTTTACTTTTTACTTTTTACTTTTTTATTTATTTTTTACACTGTTGGGGCCGGGCCAGCTAGTCGGTTCTTGGTTTTTTTTACTCCTGCCGACCATCTGGCCCGTGGGCAGGCCAGATGGCTTTTCTTCCCAGTGACAGTAAAAGGATCACTTTTACAATTTTCAGCAAAACTCAAAGTCCATCATAAAAGGGACAGTCCATAGACTTGGAACAGCATAGGAACTGCAACTTGGTTGAGGACAAGATATCACCAGGAACAACTTCCTGATATTTAAAATCTACATTATTTTAAAGATTCTCCAAAAAAAAAAAAAAGCCCTAAGTACACATTCTATTTTCAGAAAACCAGTGAATGAATCAGGGACATACCAAGACATAGCAACTCACTGGTAACAACAGATCAAGCTTCCCTATAAGCTCGCATAATGGAAAAGATGTTAAATGCTGAGATATACTGAAAAGAGGATTACCATATTTTTCTCTCTATACGACACACCAGACCATAAGACACAACTAGATTTTAGAGGAGGAAAACAAGAAAAAAGTGTTTAGCCTAAGGTTTCATGGCAGGGGAATCCAGGCTGCAGCAGGGGATGGGAGCGGCTCTGTATAGATAATTTCTCTCTAAATGAAAATGTGTGATATATATCTAGGGCGGACTACTGTATTCACTCTATAAGACACACAGACATTTCCCCTCACTTTTATAGAGTGAAAAATATGGTACTCTTTTGGATTGTTCCATGTGGTGTGGTAGCAGACAACAAAACCAGTAACTTGATCAATGTGGTTAAATCCAATGCAATTTCTAGGTAAGACTAGACTATCCTTGGAATCATTATAAAATTGCATGATGGGTCAGTGAAAAATTTTACTGTTTCCAAACGAGAGGCTTCTGGAAGGTGGGAGAAAAGATAGAAGTTTCAAAAGGGAAAAACAGTTGCACATTTTGTGGTGAGTCAATAATGTATTTTATTTTATCCTAGAGACATATGGAACATGTGTCTAAATGGGAGGCATAGGTGTGGTTTCTGGATCAATTTTAACAGCTCGGGCTGTGTGCATTCAGCCTTAGAAAGATTACCAGTTGTAAATGTCCTCCAAATCTGTCTGTTTGAGAAGAATGAATGTAGCTCCCTCCTTCACCTCAGCACATCAATGACTATCTGCACCTACTTTGGCATAGGGGCTTTATCAGCTTCTATATGGCTCCCTTTCACTTGACATGTTATACTCAACCAGCAATACCAAAATTAAAGAAGACATAATAGTACTGTGGTCCCAAGGGATGTGCATATTCATATATTTAATGACCCAACTGTTTTTATTTCTGTGTTTGCAGGAATAGGTTTCCTCACAGATTTGGAAATGCATAGATACTGTCAATAAACACGGACCAGGTCAAAGTCCCATCAAAAGGGGTGCAGTCTGGGTCAGGCACCAATGAGTGTGCCCTTGTATGGATATGGATCAGATCAGCAAGCCATCCCTATTTTTCATGCATACAAATATTCACAAACACACACAATTCCAGTCCTTCCTTTTTAGGCCACCACATCCAAGCTCCTGCTCCTCTTCTGATGCACTATCTGGCAAGTGTTTCCCTTGTGAGATTTGCGGGCATGCTTCTATAAACCTGATGTCTGTTGGCTCATTTGAATGCACTTGCCAAGCATAATCTCACTCCTGTTGAAGACATCAGGCCTTTTACAAGCCTGGATTATATTTCTCCTCATGGAGGCTAAAGGAATGCTTATGGATTTTATCACTGACATGTGGAAAAGCAATCAGACACTACATTAGTCAACTGTCATTGCCCATTTGCTTTCTTCTCCTCTCTCTGTAGTAAAGAGAAAAATATTTCATCTTTACAATGTTCCCCTGCAGCTGGCTTGATTTTGCAGAACTGAATAAATGTTTATGACAAAATTAGAATAAGTATAATAGGGCCTTATTTGTTCCCTTTTGATATATTTGCTTCATACATGTTATAGCTGTCTAGTCAGCCAGAGAGAAAGCTTTAATGTTGCATATATTTAGTCTTTAAGTATATGGATAGATCCATACCTTGTCATGAACAACTCATTTTTAGAACTTAATTGAACCTCTTGGAATTGTCTTGGTGGGATTGTCCTCCAAGGGAAGAGAAGAATGCATGGGCACATCAATACAAGTGAAAAGAAAAGACTGTTTCTTATAAATACAGGAATTCCTGGCACACACAGAGTATCTCTGGCTGTTATGTTTAAATATATTACTCATTTTCTACTGCTCTCTTCCTTTTAATACAAATGTGAAATGAAAGGACCACACTGTCTTTGGTAAAGGCCATAGCCCTGGAAGACAAAATGGCTGTTGTGGCATGAAAGGTCTGAGGTCAGTATCTGGTTTCTTTCAAGAAGGATTTCAAGTAATACAAAGCCAAAGTCTCTTTCTGATCATTGGGAGAGATCCATAGGCATCTTATGGCCTGATGCCTTAAGGCAGATTCATATGACCATACAAAGACATTTAGGCAGGATTTTGTACACACTTACTAGAGAATAATGCCTGTAAAAAAGAGGATGGTCTGCTTATGGGTAAACATGCATTCTAGGATGTATGCAATTTAAAAAATGCCAGTGAAATAGATGGAAAATAATCAGTCCCAGATTTTTGGACAACTGTACCAAATTGAGCTGTTCTGAATGTACTTGAGACAAAATGATTGCTTTCCCGAGTTTTGCAATGCAACTTTCACCTAAAAACAGGCAAAATTGTGTATTTTTCATGGAGTGTGCATACAAAAAAGGGTATGAAAGGGAAAATTGCAAACACAATGCCTTATCTTAGGAGCGTTTCTTAAAAGTACATTGTAAACTAGGAAATTGTTTCTGCTTTTACATGTTGTCAAGGTGCTTCTGGAAATCCTGTGAATGGGGGTTCTCTAAAATGTCCTTTCTACAACTACCCTGCTCAGTTCACCCCCCTCTCCAAACCCCAACCTGTCAAAAAGCCCCAGCTGGTAGGTAGGGATTGCAAGGAAGAAGGAAGGAAGCAGTGGTAAAGTGAAGCTCTGCTTGAATTTACCACTGCCTCCTTCCTTCTCCCATGGTCCCCTTCCTCCCAGGAAGGTTTTCTGTACAGGGAGAGCTGTGGGCAGTGGCGGCTGACCCCACTGCCCACAGCCCTCCCTTTCTAACACCCCCCCAGAACGAGGGGGTGGCAGGGGAGACGGGAGCAGTCAGGCAGGGAATTTACATCTGCCTCACTGCTCTTTTCCTTCTACCTGCCTGCCTCACAGTTGAGATCGAGCTGTCAAAATCAGCTGGGAGGTGGTTGCATGGGGGGGTCATTTAGTCTCATTTTGTTTTGTGATGATTAAAAAAAACCATTTGTTTCAATATGAAAAAATGCAGGGGGGATGAAACAGAACAAAATGAAAAACATTTTTTCTGTTTCATGACCATCCCTAATCCTGACTACTCATGATATACCCAAAGTATGTCAGACTCAGGTTTAGCCTTTTGCCTCTAGGGAGAATTTAGGCTTGATTTAATCTAGGATGCACATCTCAAATTAATCTTTTTTTTCCCTAACAGCTTTCTTTATTGTCTAGCTTTCACTCCCATACATGGAGATCAGAAATAAGAGAGTGGGGATGACCTTGGTTTTGGTCTCCAGTGACACTGCAATAAACTTAGTTCCTTCATTAGTACCATTCTGAGTTTTGGTCTTCTGGTTTCTTACCTGAAATCTCCATTTTGATTGATAATTGAATCAAGGTATACAAAAGCATTAACAATATCAGTTTCTTCATAGTTGACATTATAGTTATGCAGTTCTTTTCTTGTTATAATTTTTGTCTCAGAGTTCAACTACAGGCCTGCTTTGGCATATTGTTCTTTCACTTTCAGGAAAAGTCATTTCAAGCTGTTGCTGCTCTGACAGTAAGATGGTGTCATCCACATAACTTAACTTATTAGAATCCCTTTCACCAATTTTCACTCAGTTTTCACCTGATACCATTCTGTTCCTCCATATTTTGCCCTACTGACAGATTTTACTACAGGAATTGTATTTTCACATTCTTCCTTAATAACATTTCTGGTTTCACTCCACAGTTCTGTTTCATGGTCATTTGTGTTTAGTAGTGCTGTTCCTTATGTGGAGTTTAAATTTGTCAGGAAAGTTTAAGTTATATTTTGGCACTATTATTCTTTTAGTATTCTTTTTCAGCTTTACACTAATGTTAGATAACAGCAGTTCATGATCAGTAACACCATTTGGTCCTGTTTTTTGTTTTGTTTTATTTTTTAATTTTTTTGACAGAGAAATATAGCCTTCCCCCCTCCTGGTTTCACTTACATCCATTTCATTTCTGTTTTGGCTATCTGGCGATGTCTACATGTACAGACATCTGTTCAGTTGCTTGAAGCATGATTGACAATAAATTGCATTCCCATCCTCTAGACCAAATTGCCAAACCACATTAGCTTCTTCTTTGTTGCCAACTTTTGTGTCCCACTCACTTGTGACTATAAGCATGTTTTGGTCTGTGATCAATCTGTACAAAATGTTTATCATGGAGGAAACGTACACAGAGACAGGCTCTACAGTTTCTGGTTGACTATACTGTTTTCTGAACATATGTTTACAAAGTGCTGCAAATAGCTGCTGAAACGAACTTGGAATAGAGGGCAATGAGAAGCTGAAATGCTAATATTTGTATAGAAAGAAAGAAAGAAAGAAAGAAAGAAAGAAAGAAAGAAAGAAAGAAAGAAAGAAAGAAAGAAAGAAAGAAAGAAAGAAAAATACTGTTCCTATCATTAAATTCAGTGAGATAACTACTCACACTAAGAAATATCTTTTACAAAAGAAAATTTGTTTTGACTTCATATACACAGTAGAGATGGGCACGACTTAGTGAAATTTTTGTTTCTGTTTTTGTTTTTTGTTTTCGTTACGCAACAAACCGAAAAATGAAAATTGGCTCCAAAATGGAACGGAAATGGAAACGAAACAACTAATTTTGAGCCAATTTTCATTTTTCGTTAAGGCAAAAGCATTTAATGGCACTAAATGGGGAAAAACGAAAAAAAATTTCATTTTCATTTTTGTTTTTCGTTTTCATTACGAAACAAAATGAAAATAAAAAAATTTGAAAATTAGCTCAAGAAAACGGAAACGAGCTGAAACGGACCCCTAAACGAAAAACGAAAAATGAAAAACCATTTTTCCTGAGTCGTGCCCATCTCTAATACACAGGTTAGCATTTTGGATTTCCTTTTTCCTAATGTGGATGTGGGAATATTTGCCATCTTCTGCATAGTTCACCCACCATGAGGTCAGTTTTCTATGTATGAAATGCACATATAAATGTGTACTATATGGCCTTCATAAAGCAAAAGTTTCCTTCTAGGGTTTTGTCATCTCCACATTTTTGGTTGTTTGCCAAGATTCTGTCAAAAGGCATCAAGCAAACCCATCAGTCAGGAGAACAATTCCCAAAACACTCAGTGCTCATTTTAACTATAAGTTATACTCAAAACATTATGTGGTAGGTTTTCAATAATCATTTGCATATACATACAAACAACTTGTAGGACTCAGATGAATCTACAATTTTTAAAATAGCGTTCATGAAACAGAGAACTAATTATAGATTATAATCTTGATTATTTTTAAACTTCATTTATAATCAGTGGCCAAACACCTACTTGTTATATTCACCAGTGTAATGTAATTGGTATAATGCTCAGCAGTGATTTGCCATAAGTTAAAAAAAATGAGGTAGACATTTCCAAACACATATTAAGTCATATTACGTGTGTGCACAAAAAAGTGCCTTCACCCACTTAAATTATGACAGTTCACCGTCTAAATATTATTTCATAGGCATCTTGGTGCGTAGGATTTTAGCACAAGAATTTTAACAGTGAGTCAAAAATGTTTCTTTTAGCTCTAAATAGGCACAAATCAGAAAATCAGTGGTTCATAAAGGTTCATGGTTTATGACTAACCACAAACCATGGTCACAACCCCACTCTCCTCAATATAATCTGGTTTGCAGTTTATTTTAAATTTGAAGCTCTCATAGGGATCTCTTTAATCTATGCAACCTCTCTCATGTCAAAACAACAAAATCCATCACACACAGCGGGAGCCATCTTGTTTAGTACAACTTGCATTATTTGTGTGATTTGCACAATTTTGTTTGAATTTGCACACATAAAATACCCTTCTCATTCTCACGCTCATGATGTTATGACAAAAAACACTTGTCACAACATCTGTCCCTTTGTCACAAAACATCTGTCCCTTTGATTAATAAATGCCTGTCTAACTAGATCTTCTATAGTGTTAGCACTTAGGGTGGCCACTCCTAGGGAAACGTGAAAACTGTCATGAGGAATTGTGCTTTCTCAGTGGCCACCTTGTTCTCTGGAACAAATTGCCAGTTGACACCCGCTTAGCTCCATCTCTGACAATATTTAAAAGTTCTTTAAAAAACTGGCTCTACTGTGAGGCTTTTGGAAATGCTGCACAATAATCACCACATACCTGACTATTATGATTTGTTTACTGCATATGTTAGTTATGTTTATTTAATATTTGTAAAATGTTATTTTTATTTTATTGTTTTAACTTTCCTTGTGTACCACTTGGTGTTGCTCTCTGAATTAAACTTGGAGGTATATAAATCCCAAAACAAACAAATAAAATGAAATAAATAAAATAAAAAATTGTTTTTTATAGGGCATGACCAATATTATTTCCAATTATTTGTACTCCATTAATGAGCATAAGGTAAATGGGGATTTACCTGTTTACTTCATTGTACTTTAGCTGCTTTATGAAGAAGTGAAATGGCTATTTTTCTGATTTTTCCCATCCCAACAGTCTCTCTGCGCCACCCAGTATTGAGGCTGCAAGGTGCTGCTGCCTTTTAAAACCTGACCCAGTGGCCACACAACTTCTATATCACTGTCAATGCTACTGTTTCAGATTCAACCTTACTGCCCATTGCCATGATATATTGGACTCTTGGAGCTCAGGACTCTTGGAGCTTGCTGCAAGATTTTTTTGTAACACAGTGAGAAAAAATAGGGGGAAAATCCCTCTTACCTTTGTTGGTCTGTATCTTAGTACAGAAACCTTTGACCCCCACTTATAATCTCATCAAAAGGACATGGGGCAGAAACATCCCCACTATGTGGGGGCAGCGCCCCATTACCAATGGGGTAAAAGCTTCTTTTGGTGCTTTCAGGATGTATGCAACTTGATCTCATTGTGTAGGATTCATGTACACCCCCAAATCTTCAGCCAGTAAGGGTAGAAAGAGCCAGCCAACAGGAGAAGAAATAGAAATTAAAATACTATTATAAGATTGTGATAAGGTTACTCCCATCATGCCCCACAGAGGGTATGATGGAGACAGTGTTACCTGAGCCTTAGATGGGAACAAAGTAGGGACAAAAGGCCCTGGGAAGAGAGAAGAAGGGCCTGGAAGATAAGGAACAGCTGGCTGAGGAGGTGTGGGACAATGAATCTCAATAACATTGGGGGATAAAGGAAAGGGTGGGGGAGGAGGGGGGCATGTGCAACAAAAGAGTCAGAGCTGGCATAACTGAAAACCCTTTGGGATAGCCCTCCAATAAGGAGCAAAACCACTATTGACCACTATTGTCTTCTGTGTTGTGGGCAAGCTGGAGTACTGATTCAATGAAAACATCTGGATAAACATACTGGTGAAACTGGTGTTTTCTAAGATACACAAGTGTGGAGGACAGAAATTCATATTTATCCTGGCAGCATTTCACCCATGCCTCATCACCCCTTGGAAATTCCCTGGGCTTCTTGGACACTCCCCCCAACTCAGTGGCTATACTGGAGCTGCCAACAAGTAATAAAGTGCCAGCAGCATCTCCAGAAAGTTCCAGGAAGTAACAGCAGTTTCCCTTCAGCAGGTTTTCAAGCTATCATTCAAAGGTGTTTTGGGACAGTTCTAAAGCCCCAACACAAGGGAGAGACTCTAGGCCAGTGGTGGCGAACATTTGGCACTTCAGATATTTTGGACCACAACTGCCGGAATTCCAAGCCTATATTGCCAATGGCAAAGGATTGTGGGAGTTGTAGTCCAAAACATCTGGAGTGCCAAAGGTTCACCACCACTGGCCTAGGCCATTTGGGTTCCAACACTGGGTAACCCACGGTTGGACTGCAACTGTTCTTGGAATGCAACTCTCAAAGTTGTGATGGCCAAGGTTTCTTGGAGTTGTAGTCCAAGAACTTTTGTTACCCAAGGCTGGAAACCAGTGCTCTACTCCAGTGACAACAACTTGGGATAGGGCATAAGGGCAATCACATAGGCAGGATGCTAGTGATAGTAATTCAGACTAGAGATGGGCACGGAACGAACAATTTTTTGTTTTTGTTGTTTGTTTTTCGTTTCATTATGCAATGAAACAACAAATGAAATTTGTCCCCAAAAAGAAATGAAACGAACAGAAACACGGGGATTTTGGTCGTGCGTTTCGTTTCCATTACTGCAATGAAGTGAGCGGCTTTAAATGCTAAAACAAATCATTAAAATTGGAATAAATGGTAACGAAATGGTAAGAAAACGGTAATGAAATGAAAATGAATTTTTTGAAAAATTTCACGAACAACGGAAATGAACTGAAACGGACATCTAAACGACAAATGACAAACAAAACTCCATTTTTTCTATTCGTGCCCATCCTTAATTCAGACTTCTGAAAGACTCAACTGATGGGAGTAGGAATTGGTTCAGCAGCATTTGTACTCTATTCTTCAACCCCCAATAAACTCTGGTTCTAGCAGCACCAATATAGTCTGAAGTTTATGAAGACCATAAGTGGCTGAAGCCACATTTCCTGCCACCCCAGCATCATTGGGTGTGGTGATGTGTTCACAAAAACAGAGGAGGGTGACCAGGATGGTTAAAGGTCTTGAAGAAATGTCTTACAAGGATCAGATTAGGGGAGCTGGGAATGTTTAGCCTTACAAAAAGAAGGTTGAAAGGGGATATGATAGCTATGTTTAATTAATTGAACAGGTGTCATATTGAAGAAGGGACTGGTTGTTTTCAATGGCTTCAGAGACAAGGACTTGGGGCAATGGTTTCAAACTACAGTAAAAGAGATTGAATTTAAATATTAGGAGGAACTTTTTGGCTGTTAGGGCCATCCAGCAGTGGAATACGCTGCCACGAAGGGTGGTGGAGTCTCCTCCTTTGGAGGTTTTTAAGCAGAGGCTGGATGGTCATCTGTCAGGAGTACTGCGATGGGGGTTCCTGCATGGCAGGGGGTTGGACTGGATACCCGTTGAGGTCTCTTCCAACTCTACGATTCTACGATTCTATGACAGCAAAACAAAACAGAGGGGGAAAGTTACCTGAACCTGAAATGCCTAGAGCATTAATATTGGAAAAATCTCTAGAGTTAATATATTCTGAAGGTGGAAACATCACAACTAGCAATGTGAAATGATGTTAGTGTCATTTTCATTGCATTTGACATGAAATCCTGTTCCGGCATTATTAATGCTGCTGCTATGAATGAATACTTACAGGAGACCACCCAACCGTGCCCCCTTTTGTGTGTGTGTGTGTAGGCATTTAAAGTGTTTTTTTTAAAAAAAGATATAATGTAAAAATGATGAATTACCTATGTGTTATTAATAATCAATGTGATGCACTATTTTGTGATAGTAACTAAGTCATACCATTATGTCAGCATTTCACAGTAACGGCTCCAAACTGTTCCTTTTTAAATTGGTGTGAATTAATTTGCCAAATCCTGGGTTACATGACTTCAGCTCTATTTAAATGTCTTGTACATAAGTTTTACATTTGTTAAATTGATCTTTATAGATAGATAGATAGATAGATAGATAGATAGATAGATAGATAGATAGATAGATAGATAGATAGATAGATAGATAGATAGATAGATAGATAGATAGATAGAT
>JAHTLZ010000129.1:30079683-30110327 GCA_023846285.1 Phrynocephalus versicolor | reverse complement strand
CGTATTCAGGACCTGTGGAGCACACTGCGCCCTCCACTGGCGCCTAGGCAGCATGTTGGACCACACCAGCTGCGACTCTGGAAATGCCGCCTTCCATGCCTCCAGATCCCGAATGATCTCCAACGCCAAGGATTTTCCCGACTGGGATGTCAAATCATTCCCCCCCAAATGCACCACCAAAACATCTGGTGGCCTGCCAACTGCCGCCAACCGGGCGGCTCTACTGAATTGGCACCAACGCATGCCCCGCTGCCCCCTCCATTCCACCACCGCCTGGGCTCCCATTCCCAAATTGATTCCCCACGCCGTTCGGGCAGCATACTTTTCGGCCCAATAAACATGACTGTGGCCCAGGATGATGATGCGGCACCGGGGGCGGCAAAACCTTGATCCTGTAAAACAAAAGGACAAGGCCCGGCCATTAACATTGCGGCAGGGGGCGAACATAAGACTTGTACCTCGATGATGTCCACCTCCCCAAAGATTTTATCTCTTCCGGGCCGTAACCCAGGGCAGCCGCCGTGGATGCCGCTCCGATCCTAAAGGAATGAGTCCCGAACCTGAGGCCCTCCAGCCCCAGCTTGCCCAGGGCCCTCTCAGTCAAACGCCAGAATTGAAACTTGGTGAGCGGCTCTCCCGTGATGTGACAGAACAGGGGGCCCTCCCTCGTCCCCCTAACGGCCATGTATTCGTCCATGGCCTGAACCGGGCAGATACCTTCCACTGAACAGGGACCCAAACTCACCCGCTGCCCTTGCGCTCGCTGATCCGTTTTGGACCGGCGTACAAGAAAAACAATCTTACCGTTCAGCTTGCTGAAGTCTGCTAGCTGCAGCGCTACCTGAGATGTATCCTTCGTCCCAGCCGCGACCATCTCGCTGATCCGGAACGCCCCAAAGAAGGCGGACAGGGAGGCCGCCCGCATCAGCGCCGCCTCATAGTCATCGTTACATATCTGGGCCCATTGCTTACCCATTCTGGCTAGAATATCCGGCGTCAAAGGGAAACGGGTGTCCGGAACCTTCCCCCTGGCTCTCCCCCAGCCCTCCAACATCTTCCGAACCCGAAAGTCCCTTGTGTTGTCCCCGCACCCCAATGCCTTGGCATGGAATGCCAGGGCCGCCAAGCGCCCCTGCATAGTGCCCGGGGACAACCCTTTCCTCCTCAGAAATACCAAATATTGCCGCAGGTCATCCACAGGGGCAGGCCAGGTAGGTTGCAAGTCCATCGAGGTTCGGAAGGCTGCAAAGTCCTTCACTGCAGCTTCGTATCCTTTCCTGGTCCTTGGCGCGAGCGCCAGCTCGAGGGCTTCGTCAGCCTCCTCCCGCCAACCCTCCATACCTCGTCCGGAAGCCGCTGGGGCACAACGTCCGCTTCCGGGGCCAACACCCTGAAGAGGTCGAGTCGCTGGCGAGAGAGAGCGTCGGCAATACTGTTGTCCAGGCCCGGCACGTGGCGCGCACGCACCACGATGTTATACTGGAGCGCGCACAATGTCATGGCCCGCACCAACCCCATCACCCGCTCCGAGTTCGATGTCAATTCGTTAATGGTGTAGACAACCGCCATGTTGTCGCACCAAAAACGAACTGTGGAGTTGGCCCAATCCTGGGACCAAAGCCAGAGTGCCCCCACAATGGGGAACAGCTCCAGAAAGGTCAGGTCCCTGGTGATGCCAGTGGCCGCCCATACCCCGGGCCACGTGCCATGACACCACTTACCCTTCCAAAATATGCCAAACCCGCTTGATCCTGCCGCATCCGTGTGGACCTGGAAGTCGGCTCCCATCCTGATCTCCTCCCGCCAGAAGGACACCCCGTTGAACCCCTGTAGAAACTCGCCCCACATCTCCAGGTCCTCCCGAATGCCCCTAGACAGTCTAACCCTGTGATGCGGCTTCCTGAGGCCCCTCATCGCCGTGCAAAGGCGACGAATGAAGGGCCTGCCGGGGGCGATCACCCTGCAGGCGAAATTGAGGTGCCCCACGAGTTCCTGCAGCTCCCTCAGCGTTACACTCCTGCGTTGCCTCATCGATTCCACCCTGGTGCGTAGGTCCCCCAGCTTGTCCTCCGGCAAGCGGCACGACTGGTTCCAGGTATCCAATTCTACCCCCAAAAAGGTCAGGCAGGTTGCCGGGCCCTCTGTCTTATCCGCCGCCAGCGGGAGGTCCAGCTCACTCGCCAGTCTTTGAAATGTCCGCAAGAGGAAGCCGCATGTACCCGAACCCCGGGGTCCACAAAACAAATAATCATCCAAATAGTGGGCCACGCTGTGCAAGCCCGAGACTTGCCGCAGCTTCCACTCAATAAATGAGCTGAACCGCTCAAAAACAGCGCAGGATATCGAGCAGCCAAATGGCAATGCTCGATCAAAGTAAAACTTACCTGCAAACTGGAAACCCAACAAGTCAAAATCGTCCGGGTGTACGGGAAGGAGTCGGAAGGCGGACTGGATGTCGCACTTCGCCATCTCCGCTCCCACCCCGCAAGCCCGAACCATGCCAACCGCGGCGTCAAACGAGGTGTACTTAACAGAACAAAGGTCCCTGGGGATCCCATCATTAACTGATGCCCCTTCCGGGAAGGACAGATGGTGAATGAGGCGATACTCACCGGGCGCCTTCTTGGGTACAAGCCCCAGAGGGGATACCCGAAATCCCGGCAATGGGGGCTCCTCAAATGGACCCATGACCCGCCCCTTGTCCACCTCCTTCTGGATCTTATCCTTGGCCACCATCTCGCGACCCCTCAAGGACCCCAAATTAGAGGCATGGCATGCCCTGCGCACCCCATCAAATTGAATTCTAAACCCAAACTTAAACCCGTCTCTCAGGAACTGGGCGCTGGCTCCATCAGGGTAGCCACGCAGCCATTCTACCAGGACCTCAAGGTTGATTGGGCTGGGGCCCCTTACCCGCATTGGGGCCTCCTCCTTGGGGCGGTCTCCTGGGTTGCCCCCCGTCCCTGGTTCTCCCAAAGGACCCCTTGGCTCTAGGGCAGTGCACGGCTGGGTGCTGGGCCCCGCAAACCGAACAATCATGCTTGAAGCGGCATTGAGCTCGGTTGCAGGTCCCCTGTCCATTGAAGTCCCAGCAGACCAGCCGGGGTTGAACCTGCTGGCCCGCCACCTGGCGGGGACCGGCGACCGAAGCAGCACGCCTGATGATGTGCCCGCTGTCAAAGCGCTCGCCCAGGGCGGGGCGCACCGGGGTCATGTACTGCAGCCAAAGCGACTGCAGAGGCTCGTCCCATCTCAGGTGGGGTTGGGTCGCCGCCCTCATCCTAAAACGCTCATCATAGGTGAGCCACGCGTGCCCCGGGAAATCCAGAAATGCCTTATATATCATGTCCTGGTACTTGATCATCGATTGTGCCCTCCAGGGGTGGGCGTGAAGCACCATGGACATGTATATGGAGAACGCCGGAAGCCAATTGGCCCAGGAGCGCTCCGGCTTGCGGCGCAGCCGTCGCTCCCTGTCCTTCGCGTCCTCCTTCTCCAGCTCCTTAGAGTCCAGTTCCCGGTTCAGCAGGCTGAAGAGGTCAATATAGTCCCCCCGCCAAATCCTTTCCTTCGTCGCCTGGGCAAGGTGGTCTCCCATCGGGGAAGCGTAATCAGCATGGGGCAAGGCCGTATAGGGCACCCCCGCATACACGGGGCCTACCGCCCAGGCAGCGGGATATCCCTGAGCAGCTTGTCCCGCCGGCCAAGGCCCACCCTGTGGTTGTCCTTGCCAAGGTGCAACCGCTCCCATACCTACCCCGCCGTGCAGCCCGGGTGGGCCGTGCCCCGCCGCCGCCGCGGCCGCCGGGAATTGGCCCCACGGGCCGGACTGTGTGCCTGCCGGCGCTGCACTCACCTGGTGTCCTAGGGTGCCAGGCCCACCAGCCATTGCTGGTACTGCTCCTGCTCCGGGGTTCGGCTGACCACATGCCGAGCCCGGCCCTCCAGCCCAGCCACAGCTTGGGGCCGGGTTACAAGCCCCGGCTCCCCCTTGCGTCCCCCCTTGAGCCCCCCAAGGCCACGTCTCCTGGGCTGCCACCTCCGGCGCGCACGCCCACTCACTGTTGATGCCGCCCTGCGGGGCTACCAGGGCCCTAGGCCCCATCCTGGGATCTGCGACGGGCGCCCCTTCGGCTGTACCCTGCTGGTCCGCCACTTGCTCTGCAGAGGCTGCTGCCTGGGCCACGCCAGCGACGTCCCTGTCCGGTATATCCATCTGATTCTGCCCTGGGTCCTGGATCGCCGCCTGCCGGGTTGCTGCTGCTGACTGCTGCTCAGGGACATTGAAACGTTGGTCAAGGCAACGGGCCAGCTGCTGCAACAAGGCTCTCCTGCGCTCCCTGGATGGGGGTGCCGGGCCCTGGCTTGTTGATGCCACGGCCCCCCCGGTGCACGCCCCACCTGCACCACTCTCCATGGCCGATACCTGGGCATCCAGCCTGGCCCACATCGCCCCCTCCCCCTCGTCCGAGGAGGAGTCAGCCTGAGTCGTCTCAGGGGCCGGTCTCTTAGCCGGTTGCTTGCCTTTAGCCCCAGCCTTATTTTTACGTGGAGCCATGGCCGCTGGGCCCCGCCCTCCCTAACCTTCCCCAGGCAGGAGTATGGCCTTGCACAGGTCCCCGGCGCTGGGCCTGGGCTGCTCCGCTCCCCGCTCCTGCCAATTAAGGCCTGCCGCCCGGGTAAATCTTGCAGGCCCGGAGGGGCTGGCCTGTACAGGCCGAGCAAGTCCTCCGCCCCGAGACAGGCGATCCAAAGGAGCCGGGCCCTCCCTCCGAGGCCTCCCCGCCCAGGCTCAACCCGACTGGTTTCAGCTGCCCGCCCCGGCACCCTGCGGGTCCTCACCGCCCCAGGCCCGCCCGCTGAAAATTCGGCCAGAGAAAGGAGGTGTGAGAAAGGCCCCCCCGCCCCAGGCCCGAAGGGGGTAGGGGCCTAGGCCACCCGCTCCCCGCTGGATCACTCTACCGCGGCCTAGCCAGGCCGCCGCCGAAGGCTCTAAATCGGGCCTCCCGCCCCTCCAATTCAGGGCTGCGCAGGGCCCACCGGCAAGGAAGTGGGGAGGAAACCAGCAAACCCCACCAGCCCTTCCACAGCCCTGGCGCCTTCTCCCGCCGCCAGGCCTCGCAAACCCCCCACCCCCTCGGGGGCCTCAGCGAGGCTATTGCCTGGCGATCCGCTCCTCCTGCGGCCGGCCGCAGCCAGCCGCCGATCACCTGGAGGGGAGCGCGGCCGCACTCCCCCAAACGCCGCTCGTCCTCTCCGTCGCCCGGGCGCTCTGCGGCGGTCCGCCTACCACGGAGGCAGGCAACTCCGATGGCTCCCCTGCCGCCGCACGTCACTCCCGGCCCGATCTCGAAGCCGCGGGCCCGCGGCTCCCGTGCGGGGAAGCGCCGCCGCGCTCCCCGGCTGTCGTCCGCCGCCTCCCGGCTCACAACCGAGCCCGATCCCAGGGCCGCGGTTCCGCCGCTCCAACCCGGGGAAACGCTGTCGCGCACCCCGGCTGCTCTCCGACGCTTCCGCTGGAACCAGGGGCCGGCTGTCCCGCCGCCACGTGGCGCAAAATGGCGGCCAACGCAGCCGGCAAGGACGTCCGTTCCCCTCAAAATCCAGCCGCCGAAGAGGCTTAGTCCCACGTGGCCAACCCTCTTAAGGGCTCGGTTGGCCTCTCGCGGGACCTCAAGCCTCGCGGTGGCTCCGGCTGGGAGGGGGCAAAGAAGCTCCGGCAGGCGCAGCCGCGCCACGGAGCCAAGCCTAATGATTTTAGTTTCCTACTGAGAAATGAAAAGAGAATGATCTTGTTCTGTATAGATAAGCACTTAGTGTTTTCTACATCAGATGACAACCCTTCCCAAACTCAATGCTCTTGGGACTGTAAAAGGACACAGTACTATCTGTTTTCATCTCTCTCTTTGTCCCCTGTTCCTGACCCTTAACCACTAAGGAGGTTTGACTACAAAACAGAAAGAAATCCTGCAATATCTGTTACAGAAGTATCATTATTCCTATTATGATCTTTTGTTTCTTCTATCTAAATGGTGGGTTTTTCCCCTCCCTAAAAGCTTTCAATTTACCATAATTGAGAAAATGTTAAAACAAAGCCTAAAACAATCTCTTCTATTTAAATTATTTTACAACGCATGCTAGTGCCACTTCTGGGAGCAAGCCCAGTAGCTTTATAAATTATGCTCCTCCATGCATTAATGCAGGGATTTATCTCAATGATATGACCTCTTTAGATAGATCCACCAACCCTGTTAGGAGTACAGTATGCAGGCATGGAGGGAAACATACAGAGAGGCCTAGGAAACAGAGCTCACAGATCCTGTTTGCTTTCAGTACTGACCTGTAGTGGTACAGAAGTAACTGCATTGAAACACAATTGTTAAAAGCAAAAATAGCTTGAAAGGGTTACTTTTTTTTCCTTTTTTTCATTTTCCCTTTCCACTGAGAGATCAAGCAACTGCTCCATTCATGATCACGATCACCTCTATTCACTTATGTGTCAAATACAAGTGTTTCCCCTCATTTGATTAGATTTGACTGCCAAAGCATGCCAGTGTGATGACATCCAGGAAAATACGTAATCCCTGATTAGCTAGAATCACTTCGTCAGAATGGAACAGGGAATCAAGCAGAGAGGATAAAGACCACTGCACTTACAAAAATGTAAAACAGTAATTGTGATGATTCTAAACAGCCGTGGAAAAAAGTAGAATTAATGGCCATGAGGGAGACTATTCCACAGGCAACTAGTTTCAAGGCAAGCTCAAACTCAGAGAACCTTGGTGTCAACGGAACTAAGGACTGAGCTGCCAAATGTAAACCTGTAGAACTCTGTTAGAAATGTATTAATCATGTCAATAACATTCCCAATGGAACTGGAAGTGAAGATTTATTTCCCTCCCTTCTGCGCAGTTGATCTGCATGCTTGTGCTGCACGTGTGCACAGTTGGGTGAGGGCCAACATGTTGCTCTTGGAGCTGAAAGTCCAATCTTACCGAGACAGCCACCTTCTCTCAGCTTCAGATCCCCAATCTGTGTTCATGGAAACTCTGTCAGCCTGATTCGTTTAAAGTGCTTTGCCTTGTAAACCACAAATGTCACTATTAAATCAATTGCAATATCACCTAAATATTTGAAACTAACTTGTCTTACATGTGTGTGAAGTCTAAGGAATTATTCCTCTACTTTCTGGCTTCCAAATGTGTTAGAATGCAGGCTAGAGTGATGGGGGACATATTCCAACATCTCTGAAGGCCTTCTGGTAGAGGTAGGTTGGCTTTAGAATGGTACTCTATATTGCACGGATAACAGCTCATTTGTGTAATGGGATTTTACTGAACTCCAAATCACTTTTCTGTCCCCAAAATCTACTCCAGGGGGCCCTCTGGTTATCTTAATACACCAAAACATAACAATATTTATTGTTGTAGTAACCATATGTATTGTTGTACCTTACTGTTTTGAATGAGTTTGGGTGTTTTCCATTTTTGGGTGTGGTATGTGTTTGATCTGTTCAGTATTGTGTACTCATTGTTTTTGCCTTTAAATACTGTCTTTCAATATTGTGATCAATATTGTGATCCATCTTGGATCCTCATTAAATCTATCTATCTATCTATCTATCTATCTATCTATCTATCTATCTATCTATCTATCTATCTATCTATCTATCTATCTATCTATCTATCTACTGTCTGTCTCTCTGTCTGTCAACCACCATGTTTTCTACATTATAACATAGATTTTTTTAAAGAAAATAAATCTGATAGGTTCTCTTGACTATAAATGTCAAATTTGTCTTTGGATGAGTGTGCAAAAGGAAAGCAGTGTCCTATGTGTGTAATTCTGGGGCAGAGCAAAGAGATGTTCTTCTGGGTTTTTAGTAACATCACAACAGATCTTCCATAGCCTATTCACCATTGACCAAGTTAAAAACTTGAAATAAAGAAAGGAGAAATTCAAAGAAGAAACCACTGTGATTGTGGCATGGGCTTTGAGTGCATCAGTCAGACAGTTAGTGTCACACAATGTATACCCTTCTGGTCACAGCCACTTGTTTTCTCCCCACCCAATTGAAAAGAAGCTTTAATTTTGGACAGAGATTCAGAAATGCACAGGCAGTCACAAGCATAGGGATGGATTGAATCAGAATGTCTCCTAAAGGGGAAAGAGCAGGTCAGCTGTAAAATAGACCCCCTTGATTTTGGTAGACAATAAGTCAGGAGAGCACACCTCTAATCTGATCAAATGATAAAAGAGATGCTCAGGTGTCCATAGTACTTCATGCTAGTTATTTCCACAGGACGAATTTTCACAAAATAGACATAGACATCAATGGCAGGCAGACTGACATGTTTATTTAGAACTGAGCAGAGTTGCTATGTAACATGAAGACATATATATTGTTGCAAAAAGAAGCAGGTTTTTATATTTTATAGGTTTTCATATGCTGTAGTTCCAACATGTCAAAAATTAAGTTTTTTTAAAAAGCCAAGAACATTGCAGGCAATACATTTTAGTTAAGGGATTGTGGGAATTGTAGTCCAGAAAATATTTCCAAGCTCTCTGTACATATTGGAAAGTATAATTAGTGGTCATCCACTTTCACCCATTAATATTTTTTTGTTTACCCTCAACATATACTCAAAACATATATGGGAAATGGACAAATGGATCATTCCCCTATAACCTGTGCAATAGGACCTTGTGACATGCCTGATAGCAAACCAGTGAATGTCGGGTTGGCTGCTAATGTATCAAATAGAGATGGGCATGACCAGGAAAAATGACGTTTCGAGTTGTCGTGTGTCGGAGCCGGCCCGTTTCGGCTCGTTTCCGTTTGTCGCGAAATTTTTCAAAAAATTGTTGTTTCGTCTGTCGTCTGTCGTTAGTACTGGTTTGGGGGGGTAGGGTTAGCGGGCTCCTGGAGGCAACTCTCTGGGGTGGGTGCCTCCTCTGGCCCGCTACAAAGGGAAAGGAAGGGTAACGCATAGGCGTTTAGCGGGCTCCTGGAGGCACCTCTCTGGGTTGGTGCCTCCTCTGGCCCACTAGGAAAGGAAAAGGAAGGGTAGATGTACATGTAGCCATCGCGTACCAAGTGGCAGAGGGCGAGGCACCTCTCTTTTGGGTGCCTTTGCTCAGCCTCTGACTCACTAAGAAGGACAGCATACTGGCATACAGGTTTGGAGTTTGGACTGGGTGAGTGAGGTAAGAGAGGAATTCCTCTGGGCGCCTCTGGCTCACTAAGAAGGGAAGTGTACTTGCGTAATGCGAGTACAGATCTGGCTTAGGGTTGGGGTTGGGGCAAGGGCTCCAGCGTCTCATCAAGATGGCGGGCGGTAGCGGCTTCTTGGTGTTTCCGCGTCCCAGCCTTTTATTTTCTTTTTCTTTTTTGCTGCCGCGCCGTGGGTTTTTTGCCTTTTTCTAATTTTTGGGCTGCCAGGAGCACCTTGGGTGGCGTTGGTACTTGGGGGGGGGTTGCTGAGGCTTCGGAGGCTCATTTTGTATTGCTGAGCCGGCCGCCGGGCGCCGGACGCCGAGGAGGACGAGGCACGTGGATATGGTAGGCGGCCTCGGTCGGGCGTCTTCTAAGCTGCGGCCTCTTGCTTTCCCTCCTCTCTCCCCCCCTCTCTTTCTTTATACTATCTAGCCCCCTCCCTGGCAAGCCCCCCTCCCTTACCTGCCCTTGTGGGGGGTCCCGGGTGTGTGGCCGGTTCGTCCGTCCTCGGTGGTCTGACTGATCTGAGGACTGAGACGGCGACCGCCATTACGGGTTCCTTCCCATGGGCCATGAGGAGAGAGTCGACTGCCTGCCGGGGACTGGTCGTTTGTCTCCCCGAGCTGCCTGTTTATCGCTCTGCTGCCCTGTCTCGCCTGGGTGGTTTGCCGGCCACCGGACCGGTGGCCAGCCTTTTCTGCTCGGAAGCTCCAGCCGGTCTCCCTTTGGTGCTTTGTGCCTGCTTTGTGCCTGCCTTGCTTTGGGATCTCGGGCGGCATGTCGGCCGCCGGCGCTGCCTTTTAAGTCCTTGGTGGTCTTTAAGTCCTTGGTGGCCTTCTGGTGGCTTCGGGCGGCAGTTCGGCCGCCGGTGTGCTGTCTCTTTTGGGACTCGGGCAGCATGTCGGCTGCCGGCGGTCGTTCTCCTCCTCGCCCGTTGTGGTCTTGGCAGCTGGTTGTTCCCGGGCAGCAGACCGGCTGTCGGTGCTTTGGGGGTCTTGGGCTCCCTGTCATTGCCGGGTCTTGTCTTAGTGCCCGGCATCTACTCTTTCATCTGGGGTCGCCCTGCCCCCTTTCCATCGGAGACATCGGAAGCAGCTGGTTCCCCTGGTTCCTCCCCCCCCTAAGGATTGGTTTCCATCTTTGGGGGGATATCTACCTATTACGTCATCACCCTCCAGTTCATCTGGGGAGGGTAGGAGGACTGGAGCTATTATGGCGAGCTTATTGGTGGAGCTGGGGTGTGATGGGGGGGATTCCCTGTTGGGGGTTTGGAGTCCGGATGTTGGTTCAGCGTGTTGCTCTCGATCTGGTGGCAATTGGGTCTGGCTTATGCCAGCCTCGTTGCCAAGTGTTTGCAGTGTAGCAACTTTCCATCAACTGTCAGAGCTTGATCTCCTGGATTCCATCCCCCTTCCACCCCCAGGTGTTTTACATCTCTCCTGGCGCTTTGCCCATTTTATTTGTATTTTTTTTTTACTCGTTAATTAAGATCTGTTTATTTTATTATTATTGTTGTAATCCCATTATCCTTTGTAGTTTGATCATTGTTTGTAACTTATTTATTGCATTATTGTAATTTTGTTGTGAGTGTTTTTTTTTTAATTAGGTAGTATTTGGGTTCCTTTTTTTTTTTTTTCTTTTTTCGCCATGCCCGCAGGGACTCACATACCAACTGTGATGGGCCGTGGGCGGTACGCTTGTAACCGGGGGGTTTGTCAGATCAGAAGAACCCGGGTCAGACATCTTGTGCCTGTCCTGCGTTCTGACCCCCCGGCTCCCTGCCACGTGTCCGGGAGTCACTTCCCCAGCGCCTCCAGCCTTTCCTGCATTCTGTTGAATGCCAGGTCAGTCCACAATAAAATCCCCGTCATATACGATACCATCCAAGATGGGCGGGCTGACCTGGCTCTCATTACCGAGACCTGGGTGGGTGCAGAGGGGGGGGCCTCGCTTTCCCTGCTGTGCCCGCCCGGGTATCTGGTTCAGGGTGTGGGGAGGCTGGAGGGTCAGAAGGGAGGAGGGGTCGCCATCGTCCATCGGGACTCTCTTTATGTTTGCAGGGCCTCGACATTGGTTAGCCAGGGGTTGGAGTGCCTTCACCTGCTGGTGGGACAGCGGGACAGATTTGGCATTGTGCTGGGTTACCGTGCTCCCCGCAACCCAGCACAATCCCTTCCGGAGCTCTCCGAGTTCATCGGGGCTGCACTTTTGAAGTCCCCGCGCCTTTTGGTTGCGGGTGACTTCAATGTGCATGCCGGCGGTGAACTTTCTGGAGCAGCTCTGGAGTTCATGGAAACCATGGCGTCCATGGGTCTGTCCCAGCATGTTGTATGCCCCACTCACAGGTCTGGCCACACCCTGGATCTGGTCTTTTCCTCCATGTCGGGGACTTCGAGTCTGGAGGTTGGGGGCATTGTCCCCCTCCCTGTGTCATGGTCAGACCATCACCTGCTTACTTTCCCTGTGGCGATTCCGGCCCCTCCCCGTGGGGACCATCGGCCTCCTGTCTTGGCCCGTCCCCGAAGACTCATGGACCCTTCTCGGTTCCAGGAAGTCTTTGGGGCGTTTCCTGGAGAACTGACTGGCGCGCCGGCCGAGGTTGTGGCCAACCATTGGTTTGATACAGCTGCCCAGACCATCGACCGGATCGCCCCTAAGCGTCTGCTCCGGTGCCGAGCTCGGTCCTCGCCGTGGTTTACGTCTGAGCTCCGAGCGATGAAGCAGGAGAGGAGAAGACTAGAGCGCAGCTGGAGAAGAACCCGGACGGTTACTAGTAAGGCTGCTGTTGTTTCCCAGACTAGACGCTATTCCAACGCGATCAGGGAGGCTCTAAGATCTTTTGTCTCCCTGAGAATTGGTGAGGCCTCGAACCGTCAAGCGGAGCTTTTCCGTGTGGTTCGAGACCTCTCCAATCCTAGTCTGGCCAGGCCTCCTCCTACTGAGTTCAGTAGTGAGAATTTTGCAGCCTTTTTTTGTTCTAAAATAGAGGCCATCCGGGCCGGCTTCGACTCCGGTTGCAGCGGTACTGCCCCGGCATCCCCATGTGCTGGGCCGCCTTCGTCGCCTCGGTTGGATGTGCTTGGGCCTGTTTCCGCTGTCGAGGCCTCCAAGGCTATGGCTCACTGCCGACCGGCGTCCACTCCTTTCGATCCCTGCCCAGCTTGGCTCATCAAATCTGCCAGCGGGACTATGGCCGAATGGGCTTCGGCTATCGCTACCGCCTCCTTCAGCGAGGGGGTTTTTCCCTCTCGTCTGAAGGAGACGGTGGTTAAGCCCATTCTCAAAAAATCTGGCCTCCCTTCGGACGATCTTTCCAACTATCGTCCCATAGCCAACGTCCCGTTTATGGGCAAGGTGATCGAGAGGGTGGCGGCGGTTCGGTTACAGTCATACCTGGAGGATCGGCAGTGCCTCGATCCATGCCAGTCCGGGTTCAGGCCTCGTCGGGGGACCGAAACAGCTTTGGTCGCGCTGCAAGATGACCTAATCCGGGCGGCCGACAGGGGTTGCTCTACCCTGTTGGTTCTCCTGGATTTGTCAGCGGCCTTTGATACCGTCGACCACGGTATCCTGTTGGATCGGCTCTCCGAGGTTGGCATCGGAGGCACTGCTCGCAGTTGGCTCCGATCCTTCCTGGAGGACCGTCCACAGTACGTGCTGCATGGGGGGGGGAGTTGTTGGCTCCTTGGGTACTCCCTTGTGGGGTTCCACAGGGGTCGTCGCTGTCCCCTATGCTGTTTAACATCTACGTAAGGCCGCTGGCTGGGGTCATTAGGAGATTTGGAGTCTGCTGTCACCAGTACGCTGATGACACGCAGCTCTATCTCTCCTTTTCCACCTCTGCAGTGGAAGCTGTGAGGATCCTCGATGAGTGCCTGGACGCCGTCCTGGCCTGGACCGGGGCGAACAGGCTTAAGCTCAACCCCGAGAAGACGGAGGTTATGTTCTTTGGGAGTTCACCGTCTGGGTACGGTGGCCCTCTTCCGCAGCTGGGGGGGGGGTTCTCTCCAGCCTGTGGAGAGGGTGCGGAATCTGGGCGTGGTCCTGGACCCGGCGCTGACCATGGAAGCCCAGGTGGCGTCGGTGACCAGGGCCGCGTATTTCCATCTTCGCCAGATCGCCCAGATCCGCCCGTACCTGGACGTTGACTCTCTGAGAACAGTGGTCCAAGCACTGGTGATCTCGAGGCTGGACTACTGTAACGCACTCTACATGGGGCTGCCCTTGACTCTTCTCCGGCGTCTGCAGCGGGTACAGAATGCGGCAGCCAGGCTGGTGGCTGGTGTGCGTCGTTATGACCATATCACCCCAGTCCTGGCTCGCCTGCACTGGTTGCCCGTTGCGGCCCGGATTAGATTCAAGGTCTTGGTTTTAGTTTATAAAACCCTCCATGGCTTGGGACCGGACTACCTGTCAGAGCGTATCGTCCAGCGATCCATCTCGGCCCGTCCAGTTCGGCAGGTGCGAGCGCACTCGCTTCGGGTTGCCACCCCTCGAGAGGCCCGGAAGACGGTCACCCGAAACCGGGCCTTCTCCGTGGCAGCCCCATCCATTTGGAATGCCATCCCTTGCGAAGTGCGCTCTGCAGAGTCCCTGCAGGCCTTTCGAAAAGCCTTAAAGACCTTTTTATTTCGAGAGGCCTTTGGCGATACTTAATTTATTTATTTACTTATTTTTTTTTCCCCCTCCCTCCGCCATCGTTGTTTAGTATGCCCATTGATCTCTCCAAGTTACTTATTAGGAATCACGTCTTTGACGTGCTGGGGCGCGCTTGGAGACTTTAGGATTAGGATTTTATATTTACTGCTGTTTTAATTAGTTGTTCTGTTATTTGTTCTTGTTCTCTTATGTTCTGTTGTTAGCCGCTTAGAGTCCTCATCGGAGATAAGCGGGATACAAATATAAAAATAAATAAATAAATAAATAAGGGCTAGGCTTAGGGTTATGGGTAACGTTAGAGTGAGTTAGTGGGCTGCACCTCTGGGTGCCTCTGATCCACTAAGAAAGACAGTGTACTGGCGTATGGGTTAGGGTTAGGGTTAGTAACGGAAATGGAAACGAGAATTTCGCCAAGTTGTGCCCATGTCTAGTATCAAAGAAGAAACCTCAGTGATCCCTTAAGTGTACCATCATTGTTGAGTTTGTAGTTTGTGTAGCAGGAAAGGTTGCTCAGAAGCTAAAGTAGCTGAATAATTGTCCTGTAATTATGGAGAATAGAGTCAAGCAAAGACAAGCTCAAACCTACTTTGTGACCCCAACATTGGCAACATATTGATGGAGAGCAAGCCTTTCACAAGCTGATGTTGCCACATCAATCAGCTTGCAAACGGGAGGGGGAAAATTGACTTTGTCATGAGACGGGTCTTAAAGCAAAAGTAATAAATTCCATACAATTGGCAAGCCTGCAGTGTGCCTAATTTATTCATTACGCACCCTGAAAAATAATTAAGTCATGCTTTCTTTCCTGGTGCTTCATTACAGTTTAGCCTTTTTTCTGCAGCAGTCAGTGACTGAATGCTTATTAAAATAAATTAGCTGCAAAACTTTTAACTCTGTCTTGAAGAAAAACTAATCCACTTTTCTAGTGGAAGCAACATTGATTAAATAAACCTAGTTTCATGCAGAGCAGACTAATTCCTTTAGCCACAGTTTCCAATCTTAAATCATCTTGTATCTGTATAAGTTTGAGCGGGATATAATGAGCTGTGAGTTTATAATTGCTATTAACCTCTTCCCCAAGCATTTTTGTTGGCAGGATGGGTGGTTTTTATAGCAACATAGACACACACCAGCAGTCATGTCTTTTAAAAGTCCATCCAACTCTTTTAGATATGCCCTGGTCTCTGTTGTTCTTTACAACTTGGGGCCGCTGCAGGATAGGACAAAGCAAGCAAACAAATGAACCAAAACAAATAACACATACATTTGGAGAGTTCATCCTATATGTGACATATGTATCTTCAAAGTAAAGTAATTTTTAAAAAGCCATGTACTTGTGTCATTCTGTAGAACAGTTCCACCTCTGACCTGTATGGTAGAGACTGTTCTATCTTCATCCATTACTTGCTTCTTTCTCATTACTCCTCCTGTAGTACATGTAGACTTTCCCCACATATTAGCATAGTAACTCCAGAGTTTTAGAGTAAGTTATAGTAAGCTAGGTTGCTGTAACATAACAGACCACCATGGGTAAAAAATACTGGACCTATATGACCATTGTTGTTAGGTATATTTATGCCAACTTCTTGGAACATCATCAAATGCTAGATAGAATGTTCCTTTTGAGTTGCCTGTGGAAAACCCAGAAAAGCTGCATTCTAGTTCTGTTTTTAATCCCCCTTCCTTCATTAACAACAGCCCATACAACTTCTGTTGGCTCTTTTTCTGGTGATAAACTAATGCACAATTTGTAGAAATGAAATCTAGCAGATATAAATTATATTTCAGTAATCTAAACCCAATTAACCTTCAGTAAATCTAGACAGTTATAGTCTCTGCATAATGTTAATTATCGTTGGGAAAGCTTGGCAATTATTGGCCAAGTCTGGCAGAAGTTTTATGTTACCTACTGATACCACATGCTGCTCACAGCCTTGATATGTAAGGGAGGAGTATTGATTCAAATGAGGTCACTTAGAGAATCATGAGTTGAATATCTCTTGACCATTTAAAATAACACTTTAGGTTGTTTAAAGCAATAGCTGCCCCTTACTATCGCCACACAATCATCTTTCAAAGGAAAATAAATTATGTCTATTATTGCAAAGATATGTGATTAGAAATGAAAATAGCCCACTAAATATTAAGAAATGCCCTGAGCTACTTCTAACTTTGAAAATGTTTGCTACTAATGTCTAAGGACATTTTAAAATTCCCCAGGCAGATGGAGTCCCAAGTTTTCTACAAGTAAGCTGAGATCTAAATTTTCAGCAACAGGGAATATTGCACCCCCAGATCAAAATAATAGGCAAGGCACCTTTTGGGATTGAAAACTTTATTAATGATTTACATATCAACACTTCTGGCCCAGAGGGGGCTACTTGGTGCAGGGAATTGTTGGAATCGGAAGGTCACCCAGGGACCACTGCCAATGGCATTGTCAACGTGGGTGTGTCCCTAGGTCCCTAGGAGGTGCATCCCTGTGCACCCCTGTGCAGTGCCCCTTCAGCTGCCCTAAGCTATGCGCCCCCCCTCCCAGAAGTGAGGGTGCCATCAGTGGCCAGTCTCTGCACCGAGTCTGTTTCCAAACCCTCCTCACCCAAGGACTGTGATTTCAGGATCCTCAGGGGTTGAGGATCCTGGGGTTGGAGAACATTACTTGATAACCAATTGGTACTCACCAAATGCTTCCATTCCCCGCACTACCCATCAGTGTAGCTGATCCCGCTGTCCCCCATACCGGTGTGGGATAGGCGAAACATCCCTGCCGTCCCTCAGCTAATCTGGGGAGCAAGGTAAAATTCCTATCCAGCTCTCAAAGGTGACCACATTGAGCCACACTAGCATTGAAGACAAGGTGGTGGGCTGGTGGGTTGTTCCTTGTTCCGAAAGAGGCTGAGGAGGTGGGCAAAGCCCTGTTATATAGGGTTTCACTCCTCCATCTCCCCAGGCCTTGTGAGGCCCATGAAGTGTGTGTTTCATACCTTTGCCGGGGGGGCAATGCGGCCTTGGTGCTTAATACAAGTATGCTATCGTAATTAGAGATGGGCACGACTTAGCGGTATTTTTGTTTTCGTTTTCATTTTTTCGTTTTCGTTACATAACGAAACAAAAACGAAAAACGGTTCAAAAATGGACCGAAAACGGAAACGAAACGACTAATTTTGAGCCAATTTTCATTTTTCGTTACTGGAAAAACACATAATGGAGCTAAATGGGGACAAACGAAAAAATTTTCATTTTCGTTTTCGTTTTTTCGTTTTCGTTACGTAACAAAACAAAATGAAAAATTTTGAAATTAGCTCACGAAAACGGAAACGAAACGAAACGGACCCTAGCCGAAAACGAAAACGAAAACAAAAATTTTTTTCTGAGTCGTGCCCATCTCTAATCGTAATTAAAGAGTGAAGAGGTAGGTCTGTGTAGGTGGACCACATTTCTCAGTATATGTAGAAGGCTGGTTCCTTAGATGCCTGAAATGTGAGTTGGGATACAGAGAGTGTTGCATTTCATCTAGTTCAGGTGAAGCTGTAATAATGCCAAAAGGACATTATGGATTAGATGAAAGTAAATAAACTGAAATTAGCCCAGACTAGGGACGTAAAGAATACTTGTAGAATTCTGCATTCTTGCTGATTTGGAGCTTCTTTTCCCCACCCCTGCCATGTTATTTTCAATTCCGTTGAGATCCCTTGACTTGGATGTGGGAGTAAGATACATGGCCTTCCTCCAACCCCCAAAGTTGTGCAGTAGATATCTTGTATAAACAAACAAACAAACAAATATCTGAACTACTTCTCTCTCTCTTCCTTTCCAATTTATTTAAGCATGAGCAAAAGAGGATATAGTCAATTAAATATGTCAGCTGGGTTCATTGTTCACTGTTCCACCCATGCCCAGAAGTTTATTTTGATGAAAGATCATCTGGAATTGATATCCCAATTAAAGTATTTATTTATTTATTTATTTATTTATTTATTTATTTATTTATTTATTTATTTATTATTTTGAATATTTTTTACCCCACCTTTCTCATTGGAAAAGGACCCAAGGTGGCTTACAATAATGAGGGGCAATAAACAGCCCAGAACATTTAAGACATATTCAAATTAAGAACAGGGAATTAGAATGACATCTTAGAACATTAAAAGGTAACATTAAAGCTATAAGGAGCCCAGCAAAAGGAAAAATACCATTATGAGGGGTGGAAAGTAAAGATGGAAACACTGGTGTTCTTATGACATCGGTCAATTCAATTATGTATGGTAATCCATATAAAAGTCACATAGTAGGTAGTCCCTAATTCAGGGAAAGCTTGCCTGAAGAGGAAGGTCTTTGCCTGCCTCCGGAAAGGTAGCAGAGATGGGGCAGTCCTGGCCTCCAGCGGGAGGGAGTTCCAAAGTCTGGGAGCAGCAACAGAGAAGGCCCTTTCATGTGTTCTTATAAGACACACCTGTGAAGGTGGCGGGATGATGTGGTCACTTTAACAGAAGACAGTGCTTCATTTTTGTCTTGTGTCCTCTCCTTGACTAATGTGATTTGTTGTGACGTGAGTTGTTTCTGATCGAGTGACACTGATGGCAGTGATCACGGGAGGGATGTGTGTGTCATTTTTCTCAATGCTTTCCATCTAGAGTATGTTAAACCCATTCTAATATCAAAGATGACTAAATTGGTTTTTGTGTGTACTTGTACAAAAATTGCCCTGTGATTTGTACAAATCTCTGTGTTTTATTTTCATTTAAAAAAGCAAGAAGAAAAAACCCTCTTGCCTCTCATAAAATCATTTCACATCTTACAAAATCATAGCAGGCAGAATATGGAATGTCACTTCTCATTAGGTCTTGAGGCTAAGACTCGAGATTGCTTACAGACTTAACATAGACAGAATAGCAGTACAACAGTGGGTGGTTTGTTTGATCAGACAATGGGAATACCCTGTTTCAGTCTTGTCCTTTTAAAGTAAGGGTGTCTTTAGATTTGCTCTTATATTTTGGGGCTTGTGGCATTCCTTTTTCCTTCCCCACAGTCCTTGCCAGTTACTGTATATTTGTCATTCATCTTGTATAAATGTGCTCTCTACTTTACAAATACACAAACCCATACAATGCAGCATAAATTGTGATGATATAGTTACAGAAGCACAGTGAGGTTGCTGAAATATCTTTCCAGGTCAGGAAACAGATTGATACCTCTCCCCATTCGTGGAACGTAGTTTTTGCCAAAAGGTAAGCAAAAGCAAAATTCAAAGTGAATCTGAAAGTTACCTTCAAGGAAGGAGAGGCAGGACTTTAAAGGAAAGGTCAACAAGGTTAACATGCGGAAAGCTTGGGACCAAACCATCACCGTATTTTCTTTAAAGCAACTTCCAAGAATGCATATGTTGGTTTGGAAGGAGGGTAGCTGACTTGCAGTAAAAGCATCAGATAAATTTGGAAGAAAACAGAGAAAAGTACAAAGGATTCTCACATTAGCCCTGCATATCTCAACCTAGATTTTAGGAAACAGCAGGGATGAGTCAGAAACTATGAATTATTTAGAACTTATTTGTCAGAAGCACGTTTCTAGAATATTGTGGATGGAAACAGGAAGAAAGTGTTGGACCCTACTAAGAGTTTTGGTCCAAGGATATTTGGGGACCAGTGGTGAAGAACCGCTTTATCAACCTCCAAATGGCCTGCCTACGGAATGGGATCAAGGGAGTCTTTAGTTTAATTCATAAACAGCTGGACTGACTGTTTCCTGTTAGCAAAAAGGGCTGAGGAACATCCTCAATCTAGACAAAGATTGTATTGGAGTGTCACCAAAAAGGACACCTTTCTATGGATACTTGACATGGATGCAGAACAGTTTGTGATTCTTATGCGCATCTCTACAATGAGTGATTAAAGAGAAAATCTGATCACTTGAGAGAAAATGTAATAACTACAAATGCAATGTTTTCTGGTTTATGCTGCCCATTTTTGTTTTTAGGTATTTATTTTTTTTAAATGTGATTTTTTTAAAACAATCTAGGAGCTGTCCAGAGTAGTGACTTGTTCACTAAATGGGTAGGGTATAAGTTTAAATAAATAAAATAAATAAATAAATTGTAAGCCCTTTACTTGCTATGCATGTATATATTTGTGAATAGCTTCAAAAGGGAAAAGACACTGGTTTATGCAGGGACATTCTGCACAAAAAGTGAGAAATCCAGCTATACAAATCCCTGCTTGGTATCTCAGTTGCGTGCTGAAGGGAAACTGGTACAGGGGTTAGAGAATGCTCAGTCAGATGTCTAATCATTATATGTTATAATAATAGGCTGTCTCTGTCCTTCATTGTCTTCCCCAAATTGTTTATTTCACTATCTGCTATAGTCAAAATTGCAATATTTAGTATAATTTTTGCACTTCTCAGAAGATTTGAGTTCCTCCAAGCCAATGGATACCAATGGATTTTTAAATTTTTTTTAGCCACTGAAGCAAGTGGCAGCCATGGCCATCAGTGCTTCCTTCAGTAGCTTAAAAAAGTTTTTCAACCCTGCACCATTCCCCCAATGTACCTGATAGAGGGGGAAGGCACAGGGTTTTAAAAATGTATTTGAGCCACCGAGGCTGCCTCAGTGGCTCCAAGACATTTTAAACAATCTGCGCCTTTCCTCCCAATGCACCCGATTGGGGGAGGGGAAGTACAGGGTTTTTAAAATGTCTTGGGGCCACCGAGGCAGCCTCATTAGCTCCAAGACATTTTAAATGACCCACGCCTTACCCCCCCCAAAGTGCCCAATCAGGGTGGGGGGAGGTGTGGGTTTTTTAAAGTGGTTTTCCATATGAATGCATTACTCAATGCATTACTATAGAAAAGCTAATGGAAAATGAAACAGAACAAACATAAATTTATTTATTTTATTTATTTATTATTACACTTATATACCGCCCATCTTCCCGAAGGAACTCTGGGCAGTTTACAATAGCAACAGATATAAGATACAAAAACATAACAACAGTTATGTTCAGGGAACAACATTAGTATAGGCAATCAATAAGGGCGAGGGAAATAGTAGCAAAAATAATAATAATAAAATAAGAACAATAATAAATAGAGATGGGCACGAAACGAACAATTTTTCGTTTCCGTTTTCATTTTTTTGTTTCATTATGCAACGAACCGACAAATGAATTTTGTCTCTAAAATGAAACAAAACAAACAGAAACACCAGAAATTTTGTCGTCTGTTTCATTTTTGTTACGACAATACATTGAACTGCTTTGTATCCAAGTTGCACTAATGAGTCACCCTGCTTTTGTTCATGCATATTACTATCTCAAAGTTGGAGCAATATCTGGATCAACGTGTTCCATGGTGTAGGCCATGAAATGTAGACCATGAAATAAATGGTAATCAAACAGTAACAAAACGAATGAAAATGAAAATGATTTTTTTGCAAAAATTCACAAAAAATGGAAACGAACCAAAATGGACCCCCTAAATGACAAACGACAAACAAAACACCATTTTTTTTTTATTTGTGCCCATCTCTAATAATAAAAGTACAATGGCGGGGAGGAAAAAATTAAAAAAATTAACTGTCGCCAAATGCCTCATGGAACAGTCAGGTTTTTAAGGCTTTTCTAAAGGCAGGCAGGGACTGTGCGAGCTGCAGCTCACTCAGGAGGAGATTCCAAAATACTGGGCCAGCCACAGAGAAGGCTCGGTTATGTGTGATGGTTTTCTGAGCCTCCCTGGGCATGGCCACCCAAAGTGAGAGGGACCTTGACATTCTAGTTGATCTGGCCTCTGTTGATCTTTGAGAGATTCGCTCTGCCAGGAGCAAATTTTCCAGTTTGTTTCATTTTGTTTTTCTTGAAAAGTCATGTCAATTTTTTGTTCTGAAACAAAACAAAAACAAAAAGCAAAATAAAAAAAAATGTTTTGTGCCCATCTCTGATCATGGGTACCAAAGTACAATATCCCATGTCTATAAACCAGATGAATTGAAGAAGCTTTGAAGTACTGAACAGATCTGATAAGGTGTACAGGAGAACGATGTCATAATACTGGTGGGCAAAAGGGATAAAAGGAGGGCCCTTTTAATTTTTCCAGGGACCCTAAATCGTTAAACATTTTAAAACTAAAAAGGGGCAGCAAGAGTTCATTGCTTTAGTTAGTACAAATCTTAGAGATGTACATTTCCAAGATGCAGCCAAGCTCACATCAGAATGAAGTGCAAAAATTAGATTGACTTTAATGAGGTTTGATTATGCAACAAAAAATATAGAGAGATACAGAGAGGGATTGATATTTATATACTTCTGAATTATACATAAATACCCATTATTCACACTGCAGTAGCCACCAGAGGGCATTGATCAAGCGTCCCAGAGTCGATCTGCCCAACCTGCATTTTACATTTCATTGTGGCTTTGTCGAGATAAATCTGCCAGCAGTGTTGTGCTAATGGGTATCCCTTATGGTTTGATTTCTGAATCTGACAGATCAGATAACATTTTACTCTGGTGCAAAAGGGATGGGGGGGAGCAAGTGAAGCATGGTGTAATAAAATAACCTTGAAGAGACAACTTAATTAGTATTTAAGCGACCATGATTTACAGTTTAATTCATATGGAAATATAGGTACCCCCCCTGCATATCAAATATAAACTCTCCACCTTTATGTTTTTTTTTATTTTATTTTAGACTAAACATCATTAAACTGCTTTGTTCAAAAGTAAAGTAATTGTTTCACATACTCATCTACATAGGGCTATTTATGTGACACGTCGATATGCCTGGTGATAACTGTGAGGCCTAAGTACTATAATATGGGCTGTGATGCCAGAGTCACCTTGAACAAGTCACTTCAACCTTGGAGCCATTTAGTCAGACCTGCTAGAAGATGGCAGAAAGAAGTGGGGAAAAGCCCTCATTAATAACCAGAAGCCATACTTAAGGTATATTTTGCTAGGGAAGAAAATGACACACAGAGAGAGATGTGCTAGGATAACTTCAGTATAATGAAGGCCTTCTGCCTTGAGAGAAATTTTGATTTCAAGGAGAAACCATTATGTCTCGTTTTGGCTTTTGTGTTTCAACTGCATCTCTATGATTATATAATAGATATAATTCCATCATCTTTGCTGTTGCTTTTTGATTCCTTTTGAAAAGGGGCTTTGCGGGAACAATATCTCTCCCCAACCCACCCCGATTTTAAATGCATAGCCATTAACAGGTGAAAGCAACCTCAGGGTAGGCCTACACCATGGAACACGTTGATCCAGATATTGCTCCAACTTTGAGATAATAATGTGCATGAACAAAAGCAGGGTGACTCATTAGTGCAACTTGGATACAATGTTAATTCTGAAGAAAAACCATGAAATTGCCAGCAGTCAACTGAGAGAATATTTGTATTCTCGAAGGCTTTCACGCCCAGGATCTGATAGTTCTTGTGAGTTTTTCAGGCTGTTTGGTTATGTTCTGGCTGATGTTTTGCCAGATTCTGTGGTTGGCATGTTCACAGGGCAAGGAGCTCGGGGAACTAGGAGTTCTCTCTGTGCTCTGGGTTATAAAGTGAGTGAGACTGGGGTTTTTAAAGTTGTGGGAAAGAGAAAATGTGTCCTATGCAGCAAAATAGGCGTTAGTCATTCTTAATCCCTTCCTCGCAATACAATGACTAACACCTATTTTCCTACATAGGACATGTTTCCTCTTTCCCACAACTTAAAATACCCCAGTCTCACTCACTCTGTACTCCAGAGCATGGAGAGAACTACTAGTTCCCTGAGCTCCTTGCCCTCTGATCATGCCAGTCACAGAGTCTGGTGAAACATCAGGAAGAAAATTTTCCAGAACATGGCCAAGCAGCCTGAAAAACCCATAACAACTATGAGAGAATATTCATTCATTCATTCATTCATTCATTCATTCATTTGGGGATTTATATACTGCCAAGTTTAATTCAGAGAACAATTTCAGGTGGTGTACAAGTAAAGTTAAAACTACAAAATAAAAATATAATTTTACATGTATTAGGTAAACATAATAAACATATGTCTGTGAAGATTCTTAGTCATCCAGGGAAGTTATATGGAAGTTGAGTCATGGCAACTGGTCTTCTTTTCTTGAGAGACTGAAACATTTCACTGCTCATCCAAACAGCCTTGTCAGTCTGAAGAAAGCTAGTTGCAAGTTCTCCCTTTTATAGTTCACTTTGACCTCATGTCACCCTGGTCTGAAATAGGTTCATAAGATGAACAATGGTCTGAATAGCCTCATTACACCTATTCATAGAATAAACAAGTCATAATAGAACATAGTAACTTAATAATAAAACATAGTAAAACATAATAGAACATAGAACAATCAAATCATAATAAGGAGTCAGGTAGGTGGTGAGTGATGTGCAGCACTGCCAAAAGTCTCATGGTAGAGCCAGGTCTTCAAAGAATTATTATACATTGCCACAGATAGAGCTAAATGGTTGTCACCTGGCAATTTGTTCCAAAGAGCAGGGCTGACCACTGTAGGAATAAGCTTGAGGGAGGCGCCTGAGAGAAGACTTGTAGGGATAAGCTTGAGGGAGGCGCCTGAAAGAAAGACACTCACACACGCAGCTGTCCGGAACAGCGGGAAGGAGAACCGTGCCCCCTTCTCCGCCTGCTGGCTTTCATTTACCTCTTGGTTACAGGTTACATAAACTAGGAAAAACAAGGGAATAGTTAACTTGCTAACTTCTTATAAGTTCAGGAATGCTTACAGGTAGGAATATTGAGGGTTCAGGAACTTTGCCAGTGTGGCAGAGGTCAGGTGCTGCTCCTAGAGGCCTGCTGTTGCGAGCCTCCTGATTCAAGCCTGTTGCTTGGCATACCCAACACCATCTTTGACCTAGCTTTACCTGGCATATTCCCACCGGCCACTGAGACAGCCTGGTTTCTCTTAGCAATTTTCCAGGCTTGCCTAGAGATGGCCACCCTAAGTGCCAACAATAGCAAAATAATAAATTCTGTTGACTATTAAATACAAGATGATGAAACTGATTAATAAATACTGTGAAATCAAATATCAAATAGAGATGTCATATACAGTAGTGCCTTGTAAGACAAATTGAATTCATTCTACGAGTAAATTCGTCTTACAAAAAAATTTGTCTTATGTGACATGTTTTTCCATAGGAATGCCATGAAAATCAATTAATCCGCTCTGGAGGGATTAATAGGTTTTCAGTGCATTCCTAGGGGAAGGCTGTCTAAACCCCACTCAATCAAGGGACAGCAGAAAGCTGTTCCCCTCTGCAGCTAACAGACAGCTGATGTTGATAGTTCAGAGTTGTCAAAATCAGGTGTCTGACTTGGCTTCATGGAGAAGCCTTCTGCTGCCGGTGATTGAGGGGGCAGCCACCTCCTATTCATCTGTATCTCTGTGCCAAGACTTGGGTGAAGAGGAGGAGGAGGAGGGTTCGATCCTACCTTTCCTTCCCTGTAGCATCCGATCCATGTGTGCTACAGGAAAGATAAGGTAGGATAGAAACCTCCACCACCTCCTCTTCCCCAAGAACAAGGTAAGCGGTGGCGGTGGCAGATCATTGCTGCTGCTGCGTACCAGGTATTACTGTACTGGAAATCACTTGCAGTTATCTGGAGAAGTAAGCTATCTCCAGGAAATTGCTAGGAGTCAGAAATAAGTTCCTTTTGTTTGTGGGTAACTTCTTTGATTCAAGCTGCTACAGTTATGGTGCACGTTTATGATATGTACAGTTGGAGAAGATTGTCCTGCTATATTACTTCACTGCTTTCTAATATTGTTAAACAATTAACCTTACATTAATAATATAGCATTTATGTAGAACAAAAACTGAATGAATGATGCTAGAACTTTTTGGAACTTCCTTTTATTGTTTGTCAGTGGCCATGGACACAGGCCTCAATGTTCTGCCATGTTGACCATTTCTAATACCTTCCAGACATTGTAAAGGGATGCTCTGAAAGGGGAAACTTACATGGGATCTTGAATCATGTGGGAATGCTACATATGTGAGTGGAAATTAAAATCCTCAAAGCCAAATGTCCCTCCATTTTTGTGCTACATCTGACCTTTTCCAGTGGATAGATGGATTCCCTTCTTGGAACTCAGGTTCAAGCTATGTATCACAAATAAGATATAATTTTAAGGAAATAATATCTTGAATTCTTTAAATGCTGATGATATACAGGTTGTCACACCGTGAGCTTTCCACACATCTCACTGTCTGTCAGTTAGCTTCCTATGCTTCCTATAAACATGTGCTTCATTTTCAAGTATCATTTTCAGCCATGAAGGGCTGCTGAAAACATGTCCTAGAATTTGAAACACTAACACAGTTTCTGTTCCTTGATGGCCTGCCATGTGAAAAGTATAGTTTTACCTTCATGGCTGCAGAAGAACCTGTGTGAATCCTGTGTGGTCACCAAAATAAACTTGACTGCATCATAAACTAATTCAGTATATCTGAATTAGATATTCATAGGACCTGTACTGACTAACTCTGAATGGCAATTACGGATGAGTTCTGCCAGTTGAGATTATTTTAATGGGAGTTAGTGGATTGAGGACTTTGCTCTCTACCCCCAAGCTGTGGGTATCCTTTACAAAGTTGCAAGCTTGTAGAAAAACCACACAAATTGGCAAGTCATATATCTAAAATTTTAATGTAGGTTTTAATATAAAAATTCATGCACATGATAGCTACTAAATATTATTTCTAAATATCATAATGTTAAATAATGTTAAATAGATTTACTGATAGATATCCTGAAGGAATATATATATATTCATTCTACGAGTATATATTCTACGAATATATATATATTCCCTCAAAATCCCATATAGGGCCAACAGCATATAAGAATTCTTCAGTTACTGAGTTACTGACTTCCACGGAGAAGCTTGTATCTCAAACAGCCTTCAGTGTCAGCCCAAGGTTGAGGAGCACACTGGCGTAACCACAATACTGATGGCATTTTTAAAAGTGTTGTTAGCTGAAACTCTGCTACCCAGGGGATGGTTGTTTCCTTTGCCTGTTTTTGTAAGGTATCTCAGTGACTAGAGTTCAGTGAACTCTGAAGAACAAGAGACAAGCAGGGGTGGGGGAGAAGGGGGAGGAACTGGCAGAAAGAGACAAAACCCAAATCATTTTTCTTTTTAGGGTGTTGTTGAAGGGATCTGCCGCTCAGGTGAGGGAGTTCTCTTTCTCTCACACAATCGGTGAGTGCCTTTGGTGTGCCACTTCAGTGACTGCTATAGAGTGCAGTGAATCTTAATGCTTTTGCCTGGAATGGACAGCAATACACACAGAAAAATCAAAATATGTACTTTTTGGGGAGGGGGTGAAATGGTCAAACTTGTGGCATCATCTGAAGCCATTCACTTCTCCTGGGAAAGTATTAGATAAAAAGCCTTCAACAAAAGAGCCGGAAATAAAGAAGAGTCTTGGGGGCTTGAGAAAGTTTAGCAGTATAGGCTATAAGGGGAAGTGGTTGGAGTTTTTTTTCCTGCAATAGGATGAGCACAAAAGGAGATGAGGCAACATTCTTGGTGTCACATTGAATCTTCCAAAGAACTCACAATCTGTGTATTTATTTTGTGCTGGAAAGCTAAATGAAAGGCATTTCTTAAAGTAGCATAATATTTCCCCTAATGCAGTCAGGCTAACTTTTCCAAACAAGAGACAAGTATTTATCCAAACTTTAAATTTCACAAAAGCTAAAGCCATAAGATGCAACACAATTTTTGTGGCTCCCATGGTGTTCC
This sequence comes from Phrynocephalus versicolor, assembly GCA_023846285.1. Lineage (NCBI taxonomy): Eukaryota > Metazoa > Chordata > Lepidosauria > Squamata > Agamidae > Phrynocephalus > Phrynocephalus versicolor. Next base: position 30,082,684 of record JAHTLZ010000129.1, on the reverse strand, counting down.
CTTATTTCATTTAAAATATGTGAGTGTATAGAGACAACACAGATTGTATTGACACCAAATAGCACTATTAACTATGGAATAAATTATGTAATTTTTGTTAATAATAATAATAATAATAATAATAATAATAATAATAATAATAATTGCATGTAGAGATGGACACAAAATGATTTTTGTTATTTCATTTTTCATTTTCATTTTGTTTGGGAACAAAACAAAAAATGAACTGATTTAAAAGAAAAAGGAAAGGAAAGGAACAGGAATTTTCAGTTTGTTCTGATTCGTTTTTCATGAAAGGCAGCTCTGTGCTTGCTGGGAGACCTACCTTAACTCCCCTCCAATCTCCAGATGATCAGCACTAGGGGAGGAGTTGGGCCACCATGGCCTTTTCAGATGCCGCACACCCAGCTGATCTTGGGAGAGGGAAGGCTGGCTCACCCTGTGTCACAGCACTTCCCCGGCACACCCCGTGCTACAGCTGATTGGTGCTGGGGGGTTTGAAATAAATAAATAAAATAGTTTGCTTTTAAAAATGAAACAAAATGAAAAACAAAATGATTTTTAACCTAAAATAAAACAAAATGAAATGAAGATAAACAAAATGAAAAACCAAACAAAAGGCCATTTTCACATTTCATGTCCATCTCTAATTGCATGCTCTCAAGTCAGTTCCAACTTTCTAGGGTTTTGTTTGGAGGTGGTAATCAGAAAGGATTTAATATTCCCTTATTCGGGGGACATCTTGTGACTTTGTCGCTTCGCCTTGATCTATTTATGGACTTGGTGCCAATGTTTGCATTCAACACCACTTGTTCAAAGCTGTCTTAGCTTTAGATTAAGGGAACAGTAATTTTAAATATATACGAGAAAAATGGAAAGGACCATAAAGAAGATAACACACTGACTTCAGATATATTCTTTACTTTTTGAATGCAGATAGTCAGTAATAACACAAATTCTCTTTATGACCAGAAACTTCTAAATTCTATGAACAGATATTTCCAAACCTATAAATTATTAAAATATACGATATTGGTATGAATTAAAGAAAACCCTCTGTGTCAGAGAATGCATTGCTTTGTGCATCAGCCTCTCAAATTTCTCTTTCTTTCTTTCTTTCTTTCTTTCTTTCTTTCTTTCTTTCTTTCTTTCTTTCTTTCTTTCTTTCTTTCTTTCTTCTTCTTCTTCTTCTTCTTCTTCTTCTTCTTCTTCCTCCTCCTCCTTCCCCCTCCTCCTGCTCCATTATGATGATCATCAAACTGCATTGGGAAGGACCATACAGATCATGAGGTCCAGTCATTGTCATGGAGGCAGACTGCTGAACTGAACTCCCAACCATTAGCCTTGCAGCAAAATATATATACCATTGATCTACTTAAGTGTTAAATAACATATTTGCTTTTCTGTGTCTTGCAGAGCTCAAAAAACATAAAGTGAAACAAACACAGCTGATGAAAAACACTTTAGTCTTTATTTCAAATTTAGCTGAACTTTAGAGAATTCTTATGAAGAACAGTGGGGCAAAAACTGAAGTACAGTAAATTAAGAGGAGATATCAGAAGAGCCGTCCATTATCTAGATCTCTACTTGGCCAATGTCTCTGTAATATGTGTAAATTATATCTAGTATCCTTGAGAATGGGTGTGCACATGCACAGAGAGAGCAAACTCAGTAGGAATAACTAATAAGAGAGAAACTGTGTCAAGAGCCCATTTAGTGCTTCAGATTCTTCAGTGAGGAAGCAAACATCCAAATGCCAAACAAATCTACACTAATAACATGCAGAAGATTGTCAGCTCTGTGAGAACCCTAGTGAATTCCTTCTGAAAGGAGAAAGGCTGAAATTCCTTGTCCAAAATGTGGAAATTCAGACTTTAAAATGTATTCGCCTTCCTCACAGAATCTGAGGCCCTGGATCAACCCTTTTTTGCCTTAAATGCCAAGTAAACTCAATTCTTTGACTCTGTGAAAAAAGCCAAAACACCTATCTGCTTAGTTAGGACTAAAGGGGTAATTATACAGTGAGAAATCCCAGTTTAAATCTACCAAAACCCCCACCTCCTTTCCTTTGTTCTTTATATATATATATTCTGAATTGTCATAGCACTAATTTGATATAACAGTCAATTTGGGGAGCCTTTTTTAAAAAAAAAAAGAAGAAGAAGGCAACAGGCATTCACAACTGAGGAAAACTGACACCCTTGTAACTACTTCTTTTCATCAGATCAGGTGACCCATAAAGGGCAGAAAACAGAAAAAAAAACAAAACAAAACAATGCCAGCCAGATCAGAGCAAAATATCTCACCCTGTGCCAGCTGAATAAAAAGAGACATTTCCCCACTGAAAAACACCAGATTTCCCCACACTCAAAATAATCTTAGAACTATAGAGCTAGAGAGGAACCTATGAATCACTAATAGAGATGGGCACGACTTAGCGGTATTCCCGTTTCTGTTTCCGTTACCCGGTTCCGTTACTCTACGGAAACGGTAACGGGAATTACTCCGCCAGACTTCGAGCTCGAACTGACGAACAAACAATTTTGGTCTGATTTGTTGTGCTTGTTACTTGCATCGCGCAATCGCGCGATGCCACGCGGCACAGAAAAAAAGTTTTTAAAAGTTAAAAAAACCGGTTCCCGGCCAAAAAGCAGGCGGAAATATGCCTGCCGTGCCTCAGGGCACCTACCAGAGGGGTAGTTTCTGGAGGTCCCCAGCCTCCCCCCCTCCTCCGTCCTGGTGCCTCAGGGCACCTACCAGAGGGGTGGTTTCTGGAGGTCCCTGGCCTCCCCCCCTCCTCCCTCCTGGGCTGCTCTGGTGGGACTCGCCACAGGCTCGCAGCAGCAACAAGCCGCACGGCACGAGTCTCGCCGCCGGCTCAAGTGGCACGGACGGCACAGGAAAAAACTTTTAAACTCTCCCCCCACCCATTCCCGGGCCAAAAAGCAGGCGGAAAAATGCCTGCTTGACTAAGGGCGCAGGGCACCTACCGGAGGGGGGG
>JAHTLZ010000129.1:30069409-30079673 GCA_023846285.1 Phrynocephalus versicolor | reverse complement strand
AAAAACTTTTAAACTCTCCCCCCACCCATTCCCGGGCCAAAAAGCAGACGGAAAATGCCTGCCGTGCCTCACGGCACCTACCGGAGGGGGGGTTTCTGGTCTGGAGGGGGGGTCCCGCCTCCCCCCCGTCCTGGGCAGCCGGACTCGCCATGCCATGCGGTGCGGGCGGGGGATCCGAAATGGGGCGGCGAACGCAATATTGTTTTTGAAATCGTGGTCCAAAAACACACAAGCACAACAGAAACACGCAGAAATTTATAAACTGCCAGATTTTTCACAGTAGCAGTGGGTTTTTTCTTGCAACAAAATGTCTCTCCTCTCCTCCTCTGTCCTCCATTGATTTTATTTTATTTTATTTTATTTACACCTGCGCAGTGCGCAATGATGGGCTGGCCCAGTGGCCTGGCCAGCCATGTGGGAGGGGACGACCATGCAAATTTTTGGAGCCATCCCACCAATCGCATGGCCACTTGGCCATGGAGACTTCTGGGATGTGCCAAAAAGCTCCCTAAAACCTGCCCTAGCCCCCTAGCCCCCTAACCCTAATCCTTGACTCCTTACCCATACGTCACAGACTGTCTTCTTAGTGGGTCAGAGAGGCACCCAGAGGTGCAACCCAATAGCCCACCGTAACCTTACCCATCAGTAGCCTAACCCTAGCCCTTGCACTAACCCACCTTAACCCATAGCCAGATCTACTTGCATTGCACTACACGCAAGTACGATTCCCTTCTTTGTGGGACATGGCAGGTGCGACCCAGTCCTCGGAGGGTCGTACCAGTGGACCAGGTGTTCTCACTGTCTGCAAATGGTATGCATATCCATATATGGTTATGCATGCCATTTTGCAGCAGCAGGTGAGGAGGGGAGACCCCCATGTTGAGGGGTCTCTTGGAGCCTGCTGCTGCCCCTTCCTAGTGGGTGAGGATAGGAGGCACCCACGGGTGCCTCCAGGAGCCCACTTTCCCTTTATAGTGGACCAGAGGAGGCACCCACCCCACAGAGGTGCCTCCAGGAGCCCGCTACCCCCCCAAAAAAAAACCAGTATAACGACAACAAAAAAATGAAAAAACGAACCGACTAATTTTTGCGGTTTTTCGCGAAAAACGGAAACGAGCCGACACGGGCTGCCTCCGACACACGACAACTCGAAAACATCATTTTCCCTAGTCGTGCCCATCTCTAATCACTAATTCCAGTCTCTGACAAAGAGGCCTAATAGGGAATTACACTCCCGACCTCTGGATAAACAGCTAGATACCTAAATCACTGTGCTATAGATTTTCATTCATGCTGTCATCATTTTTTCAGTTTGATTTAATCTGTGACATATTTGATGCAAACTGCAGGGTAAATAGTAAGTGTAGTCACTCCCTATGTCAATTAAACACAAGGAGACTTTCTAATTCTAAATACAGATCCAGTGGAATAGGCTAGGAAGCATCTTGGTGCTCCAAATGGTGCTTGAGATTTATGCTGATAAGGATATATCATCATCATATAAGTACATACATGTCCCTGTCCTGGATTTATTGAACTATCCCCCACCTCAAGAAAAAGTCAGGTGCAGAGAGATGTTTACTCTTGTCTGAAAATAAAAATCTCAGTGCTCTATCTCCAAGAAGGACCATTAGCAAACAATAATGCACACTGCACCACAAACACTGTATGTTGTGCAAAATACAGTGGGGTTTTGCACAAAAACACTTTTGCGATTTATTTTACAAAAGGAGGACCAAAAAAGGTTGCACACATTAAAACGCTCAGCCAGCAGGAAGAAATGTTTAGTGCAACTTTTGTTATCACCTGAGACAAACAAAGACCATCCCTAGATGGTGGCACTATCTAGGATGTTTCATTTCAGAGTCTAATGATATGCTATATGGATGATGGGATAGCTGGCAGTAATATGCTTTACTGATTATTTTGGGTGAAAATCCACATATAAGAAGGGTGTATTTGTGTGCCCATGTTTCAAGTGAGATGAGGGGTTAATCTGTCTAAACTTTATTACCTCTATAAGTACAGTTTCATCTCTAATGTTTTACTTGGAGACATCAGTGGTGAGAAAAGAACATATTTGCTTTAAAAAGTAAATATATTTTAACATCATCATATAAAATAAACAGTTAATAGAAACAAAGCATTTTGGAAAAATCTCCATCTCAGATTGTACATAGGATCCAGAGAAGAGTATAACTCATAGGAAATTAAATGAAACACAATGCCTGGATGAGAAAAATATATAAAGAACAAAATAACTACAAAATTGTGCCAATGGTAGCTGAGAGAGCAGGCACACCGATCCACTTCTCATTGTTCCCTCATTTGCATGTATCTTATGACAGGCCATCATCCTTGCAGTGCAGCTATAAGAATAAATGGGTTACGGACACCTATATGCAAAAAAAAAAAAAAAATCATAGGCATCATTTGTATTTTTGCATTAATAACATTTATACAGCTAGAAAACTCCTGGTTAGTAAGTATATCATTGTCGCTAAAATAACTCCACATGCAGTATATGTGTGACACATTCCACCACAAACAACAACAACAACAACAACAAAATTTTCTTACCAAAAGCTAATCCCATCTGGGATGGTGATTAGAAAATCACAGTTTTTACCTCCTTACTTTATCCTTCTGTCACAATGTAAAATGAAGAAAGGGGGGAAGATGGGGAGCCTTTACAAATGATCCATTTTGGCACCATAAGGATTCACATATTCATTTATCAAGGGAGATATGCCACACCTACAATGGTGATGAATTTTTTTTTTTGCCATCCCACCCATATTTATCCCAGGAACAGGTGACTCTTGTGACAGTGATGACATCCATTCCTCTTGATATGTCCAACTGGCTAGTGTATCTTTTAAATGGTGACCATTGTTTCCCCTCTATTCTTTATCAATAACATAGCTACCATTTACACTTACTGTCTTTCATCTCTCTGGCAGATCCTCTATCCATTTTCTTTTCCCACCTCCACTCTTATCTTTCTGATCTGTTCTGTGCTCTCTACCTTTTATACTCTGCTCACTCTTTTAAACTCACCATTCTTTGTTCCACATCAGCAGTTTCTACTTTCTTATGTTGTATGCTTCCTATCTTTAATTTATTCATGTCATCTATTTCTTTTCTGTCTATTCAATTCTGCCCTTGTGACTTCAACACACACATACTGTATGTGGACACACACATATATATTAAGAAATGTCATGACAGTGAGAGTCCTCAAACAGTGGAACAGCTTGACCCCTAATGTTTTGGGCACCCCATCACTGGAGGTTTTCTAGAAGAGATTGGACAGCCATCTGCCCAGGATGGTGTGAGGTCTCCTGTAGAGATGGGCATGGAACAGAAATGTAGTATTTCATTTCGCTTAATTTCAGTCTTCATTTCATTTTGTTAATAAAGTATATTTTTAAAAAAAGATTTTTTGTCAGGAAACAAAATGAAAAAAATGCTTTGTAAAGCTATAATAATGGGGAGATTTCCATTTAAAAAATTTAATAGGTAGCCCACTGTGCTAAATCAAAGACCCTCAAACCTTCCAATGAATTTACTTTCAAGCAAAGAAGGTTCTCTAAACAAGGTAGAAACCTAATGGCTAGCTGCTGCACAGAGAGATTAGAGAGATAAGCTCAACAGGTGATCAGTGCCCCAGTGAGGGAAGGGAGGAAAATATTTAAAAAAAAACTCCACGTCCTATTTAATCAGGAAAGGAAAGGAAAACAATCAATTTAAATCAACTTGCAGACACAGCCAGTGAAGGGAAGAGCTCAGCTCCTGGCTAGCAGTGCCAGGCAGATCAAGATCAGAAATAAGCTGAAGCATGGGAAGACAAACAAATCAATCAGTTTAAAAATAAACCTCCTGTTCTCAAGATGGCTGGATCAAGATGCTAGATTAAATGTTTCATTTCCAACAACAAAAACAATGGTGTTTTGTTTCATGTCCTGAGGACATGCTGTTTGCTGTTTAGTTTCATTTGTAGGGTTTCATAAGCTTACAAAACGATGTCATTTTTCATAAGGTGTCCATGTCTAGTCTCCTGCCTTGAGCAGGGTGTTGAACTAGAAGTCCTCCAAGGTACCTTCCAACCCTACAATGAGTCTATGATGAGACAGACATGCATGTTTCCTTCTCTGTGTCATCTCTTCACTTTCACACACACACACGTGTGTGTGTGTGTGTGTGTATGTCTGTGTGTGTGTGTGTGCGCGCGTGCATGTGTGCGTGTGTGCATGCATGCGCGTGTGCACCCGTGCTTATATTCTAAAATTGAAAAGGTTGTTCATCTAAGCCATTAAGGCTGCAATCCTACAGATACTTACCTGAATGTAAGTCCCATTGGTCAAAACCCTCTTATATTTGTGCAGCATCAGTAGATAATAGTGCAAGTGAGGTTGCCTTTACTCCTGCCCACCTACCATGCTTTTTAGCTATCTGGGGTCAAGGAAATAACCAAGCACCTGGCATCAGCCACATGCCAGATGGTGAGCCAAGACTGGGGGAGAAGGTGCAAATAACTGGATCCTGGCCACTGTTGTTAATAAAGGATTCTGGCCACTGTAGTTAATAAAGTTTACTTCTGGGAAGATATGCATAGGATTCTTCTGTCACACCTCTTCATATTCAAAAGTGGAATCAAGGAAGGAGACAGGGACACATGTACAGAATGCTTTAATTCAAAAGCCCTATTCAGGAGTGTCTATGAGGGAATATTCATGACATATGCAAGGAATGCCTTGTAGTTCCATCCATCTAAAATGGTGGGGTGTAGTGTCTGAATAGGAGATGTTACCATGCCCATGGGAGCTCTTCACATTAAAATAGAGTTCTAATTCTCAGGGAGAATTTCCACAAATAGCAGCTCTTCAGTTCCGACTCATCACTGCCCATGCATTCAGAGTGATAAAATTACATTTGGAGACTGTTGAGGATACACAGCACTTCCTGAAGATGTGTGGTGAATATTTCCTAACATAAATGCCTGAGAAGAACTACAGTCTATTACTTTTTTACACGGCTCTACTCTCTGGTTTTCTAGGTTAATGTAAAGAACCAAAAAGAACTGACATGTTCATCCACCTCAGAGGTTGGTAGCAAGCTATTACAAGTATTGATGTTATCTATAACATTGTTTAGCAATTTTATTGCTATTTCTCCATGATTTACTTGTTAACTTCTTTTTCATTGCATTTTAAAAATTGTATTGGAACAAATTAAAGGTAACTAGCTGGCAATGTGTAATGTAGTAAGTTACCATTTTAACAATGTTTAATTACCAACTCTGGGAATTCATTTTTCATCCCCCCCCCACCAATGAGAAACAAGTTACTTCTAAGGGGCAATCTTCAAGAAAAAAAAACATGTATTCTATAAGGTCTGTCATATTCACACACACACACACCCAAGTCCCTCTTCTTCTTGTAAATGTAAGTATTTAATTAATAATATCTTTACTCATCACCCTTTACAGTATTTCTGTGAAGCTATATTCAGATGGTAACTTTTTTTTTTGCTGGTTAGCTACAAAAGTGATGAAGTTAGCTGAAACCACCCTTAGTTGTACAGACAGAGAGCCACTTCAGGGCATGCTTTTATTACAATATAACATGTCACAACTGTATATCATTGCAATAGTCTTTTGCAACATATCAAAGTTGAATGCAGTTAAAAGAACAACACTATTGTTCCTATTGCCTTGCTTTGAAAAATCCCATTGGGTGGCTTATAAATCAAAATTACTAACTCATATCCATCCTGTTCCAATATAACCTTTATTATTGCAAATACATGTTGAACTTCACCATGTATTTTTAATTACACTAACTCAAAATATTTTTACAGGGAAGTGTAGTCATATCATATCATAGTAGACATGTCATGCTTCCTCCCACCATGTACTTAACATGCCATTAGGAAGTCAAAATCTGTTATCAGAATCTACATTTTCAGAACCACAATGTTCTTTTGCTACAGGACGGAAGTGGTTTTTAAATTTCATTGCTCTCCCAGTCTCGAAATAAAGAGGCAAGACACGTTTGTGGGATTAAAATTGGGCCACAATGTATTGGTATGAAATCCACTGAATCCCTTAAACTAGGAAGGGGTGCTGAATGTAATGCAAGTGGCTCAATTAATGATTCCTAATATTATTAGAAGGGCACTGCCCACCTGTTCAGTGCCCTCCCAAAACCTGCGGTCTGGGCAGCCTTCATTCCTAATCTTTGAAACTATTTATACCTAACACCTAATGTTCCTAATTCATATTGAGGGCTACCAGCTCACTAGGGAATATTATTCAATACAGTTCACCTGACTTAAATGTTCTGCTTTCACTACTCACCAATTGTGACCAGTTATAAACCTCCCCTTTGCACTAAAGAGAATGGGATGGGCGAAGACACACTGCCACTCCAGTCCAATTGAGCAGCAGCTAAAAATTCTCAGCTGGACCTTACATGGCCAGCTAACCTCATTCCCTCAATTGGGAGTGAGGAAGGAAAGACGGCTGGATCACAAAAGAGGCCTCTCACCATGTGGTGAGGAGGACTTATGAAGATTCTGGCCCCTGCCGGGCAGCTCCTAGGCTACACAAACATGACCATAGCCAGGCAGGAGGCAAAGTGGCCCCACCCAACACTATGGCTGTTTGGAGCTTCCATTTTATTCCCCCTTTTCTTCTCTTTCAAACAACTAAAACTGATATTTTGAAATGTTCTCCCCATAATTAGGACGACTGAAATGAAGAGGACTATTAAGCATTAGAAGTCTCAAACCATGTGCAAATGATTTCTTTGGGCATCCAGTTGGGTGAAATTTCTTTTTTAAAAAATATATATTTTTGTAAATTTATTTATAAATGGAATGAAATAATTGAGGGTTTTATTTTATTTTATTTTATTTAAAAAATCAGTTTGCCTCAAAACATAACTGCCAAGCAAAACTGAAATAATTTCCCTAATGCTTATGAGCACTGATAGGTAACTGCTTTAATGTGTGTGTGTGTGCATGCGTTTGCATGTAAACGAGTCATTCACATCAATTTACGCTATGGAAAGTGGTGCTAATCTGAATGTGATGCCTGAACATGTTGAATGACCTGCTTTCTATTACTATTCTTTTAGTCATGATTCTTGAAGTAGCTAAAGGGAGGACATCAGCTTGACATGCTCTGTGTTCAGACTTCCCCTTTATTTAGGAGGTGGGAAAGAGTCACTGTAGAATCGCTACATAATGGTCTAGAGGATATGCTTCAGAAGATACATTCGGCTAGGAGACATATCAGCAATTCCCTAGCCACTGGTGTATAACTAAATAGTCCAGGGAAAAAAGAGCTTGTTTCAATTTGGCCTTTGCAAACAACTGAACTGCAGTACATCCAGTGCCTTCTGGAATTCTCAAAGCGACACCGTTCCCATGTTTTAACTAACAATGGCAGATAAGGACTGTCAACTTAATGTCATGCTAGTTCGTGGAAATCCTTTGTCCCTCTTTCAAATAGAACTGGCTAGTCAGTTAGAAGAGATGCTTAATCTTCAGAGGATACAACTCTCTCTCATACACCCCTCACTCATTTCCCCACTATTGTGATAAACACATTAGTATGTGCTGCTGACAGCAAGCATTGGCTATGAGCATTTTGCATCTGACAGCTGGGTTGAATTTGAATGCTTCTTATTATCTCCTCAGCTTGGGAAACCCCTCTTCCAACTGAAAGAATATATTTGCAAATGCTGAGGCACCATGCATCCTTGTCTGAAAGAGGTGACTCCAAAAGTGCTAAGTTGTAGCCAAACAACAGAAATAGGCTAGAGTTATGAAGTATGAAAAAAATCATGAAGTAATTGCAGTATGTAGCATAATGTGACTCACATATTGGGGGAAAAAAAAGAAAAGAAACCATTTATAATTCCCCAAATGCAGTGAGGGATCCAAAGGTGTAAACTTATAGGTTAGTTGCAGCAAAAACTACAAAGAGCTTGTGGGCCCCTGAAATGAATCAACAATTGTAACAGCTGTGTTTGTTAATATTGGAATATGTGCATTTTATGTATCCCTTCTGTTGATCTATATTTTGGCTTACTACTCTAAGAAATGACATAGTCAACAAGAATTCACTTTGCACTCATGTCAACATCAAAAATGGGCATGACTAGGCATCTACCAATAGAACATGTCTGAAGAAACATGTTATTCACGCCTGCCCTCTTCAGTGACTCAGCTGACCTGTGCCAGTCACTAACCTCATTATCTCACCCAGGATGTATTTCTTTGCTGAGTATTGATACTTTCAATCATTAATTGAACTGGCCTTCACTTCTAATCCATGGCAGTCAGCTGACATCTTAGCTATACCAAGGATATCAATACTGGGCATTGAATTTGGCAACACTCAAATAATGTTCAGCCCTCACAAATTAGATTTGACCATTTTTTTTCTTAAAGAAAGAAGCCATTTTGTATATTTCATGAATCACTGTGAGAGGAAATCCACCTCACTTGAGTATTTGCTCATTTGAAATTCTAAAGGAGCATTTTGATGAAACTAAGGATGCATAAAACTTACACATATTTTAGTGAACTGCCTTGGGGGTCTTTTTGACAAAAAGGCAGCGTAGAAAGAAACAAGAATGGCTGAGATTTTGTTGCAAAAATATATACAGTGGTACCTTGTATAATGTAATTAATTCATTCCAAATGAAATTATGTTATACAGATTTTCCTTTGTACAAATTGTGATTTCCCATAGGAATGCATTGAAAATGGATTTAATCTGTTCCAATACATAGCCAAGGCTAATGAGTTTGCTGGAGAGGATGACCTGCTGCAGGAGCCGGTGCAGATCATCCCCTTCGTTGTCGCCACCACCCGCAGATAGCAAGGGGTGAGGATGGTGGTGGTGGTGGTGGTGGTAGTGCTGCTGCTTCTTTCGCCCTGCCCAGGTGGCACTCTGCAACCAGCCCCAGCCACACAGCTGCTTGGCCACCCGTGGGCTGCCTCTCGGTGTGTCCATCATGGGCGGTGGCAGCGGCAGCAGGGGGGAGCCATCGGCAGCAGCACCAGTGATGGATGGGGACATGAGTGTGTCAGGCGGTGGGGAAAGGAGGCAAAGAAGCCAAGCCCCTTCGGCGACACGTAGGGAGCTGCTTAGTCCCAGCTGTGATGCTTGAGAGGGAGGAAGAGGCAAGGAGTCACGGCGGCTGCAACAATAGGAGGAGGTGGTGGCGGTGTCCAGTGCTGGGCGTTCAACTGCAGCACCTCGCCCAGCTTGGCCACCAAGGCATCCACTTCTTTGGAGCTGCTGCTGGTGGCCCCGATGACGGGCCCACGCAGCAGGGACACAACGGTGCACTCCAGCAGCAAGAACTGCAGCCGGCCCTGGGGGAGGGGGGTTCTTTGATGGCGACTGCCTGGCCACTGGCTCGCTTCCTCACCTGGCTTGGCACACGCACCTCCCAAGGGCGCTACTGCAGCAACAGTGTCATCGGAAGCTACCAAGGAGGCATCCTCCTCCCCTTCTTCCTCTCCCCTCCCTCCCTCCCTCTCTCTTCACCCGCTCTCTCAGCCTTCCTGCACTCCCCTGCTAGTGAACAGTGAAGGGGGGAGGCGACAAAGTTTCCCGGCTGGATTTTTTACATTGTATGGATTTTACGTTATACAAACCCTACGTTATACAAGGTATCACTGTACTACATAACACTGAAGATGTCATGAGCCAAGGCAGTTTGATTGACTGAATAATTGACTAATTGACTGATTGACTGGGGAAATGAAAACATTCTGATTCCTCTTCCAGAAGGTCCTGGGACTTCTTTGTGATCCCTTTCATCATGGGGAGGCCATTATGTGCTGTGGGACTTCTAGTTTTCACTAGTAAAAGCATCATGACAGGCAATCTTCAAAAAAGGATTTCCCTTCCCCATCTGACAAACCCCAATACCTCCCTCATGATGAAGGAGGGAGACTACAGGACACTTTTTTGTTTCGTTTTTGTCTGACAGACAGACAGACAGACAGACAGACAGACAGTGGTACCTCTACTTATGAGTTTAATGTGCTCTGAATGCATGCTCACAAGTTTAATAACTTGTAAGTAGAGCATTCATATCTAAAAAAATAAAAAATTAAATTTGTAAGTAGAGCAGATTGCACCTAAAATTTGTAAGGCAGCAGTTAAAATTGCTCATAAGTAGAGCTGCTCATAAGTAGAGGTACCACTGTGTGTGTGTGTGTGTGTGTGTGTGTG
>JAHTLZ010000129.1:30053348-30069202 GCA_023846285.1 Phrynocephalus versicolor | reverse complement strand
GATAGATAGATAGATAGATAGATAGATAGATAGATAGATAGATAGATAGATAGATAGATAGATAGATAGATAGATAGATAGATAGATAATTGCTACAAAAGGACTGCATATATATAGGACTGCAGTTATTGGGGGGGGGAGAGCTGTGTGTGCTTGTGTGTGTGGGAGACATGGATGACATTAGTCTACTTTTGTAACAATTGTATTTCACCTTTTTTCAGGGTCTTTTAACAACCGATGAGTCATGAATATACAGTACGCACTAGGTCTGGCTGAGTTTCAAGCAATGTAAGGTCAAAGATCCTGAGTGGAATGATGTATGGTTTGCTGGAAATTTTGAGAAAACCTATGTTTCCAAGTCCTGTAAAATGAAGCTTGAAGCAACAATTTCCAATACAGTAAGAGGAATCATAATCCAGCCCCCAGGGTGCAAATCTAAGGCAAAATAATAAATAAAAGAAAATGTGCCACAGAACATGCAGGGCTCAAATAGCTAAGATTTGCACAGCTCTAATTATCACAATTGTACTGCAGGCTAATTATTATTTCAGCAGAACAGATCATATGAAATATGCAGAGGTGCTGCATGTATGAGGGCCTATCACAGAGAATAGCAAATAATATTTGCTTCAGGAATAATTTCAGTGAATAAGTATGCGACTAGAATGGAGACCAAGCAAAGAGAGAATGGTGGAAAACAAGAGAAGGGATTGGGGAAAGGAGAAAAACTACTTGAGCACCCCCACCTCCTTGTATGGTGCTTGTTTTCATCATTGAGACTGATATTTTCTTGATCTAATCTCTAGGAGACACCCATTAAAGTCAACAGGGCACTTCTTGAAGAAGTGCTTTTAGCTTCACAGTCCAAGGAGGCAATGAACCATTTCTCATATTTCGAATCGCAAAAACATGCTTCCATTAACATAGAAGGGACACACACACACACACACACACACACGGAAAAACTATCTAGAAATTTCCCTAGCATATTCTGCCACCTGGGATAGAATTCTTCAATAAGTGAGGGTGTACTATCGCCACTGCTGCTACTGTTGTTATGCAAACACTAAGCAAAAGAGCAAGGCAATACTTGTAAAACATTGGGAATCTTTCCACTGACTTCACAAAAACTTCCTCCCTGCCAAATTTAAGGGCAAATAGATCCACAATAACTTAAATATGCATTGGAGCATTGCAGTTAAGGTAGACAGGGGAGTTACTATACCCCTTGCATCTGTTTTAATCATAAGTGCTCTCTAGAGATGGGCACAAAACAAAATATGACACACTGTTTCATTGTTTTGTTATATAATAAAATGTTATATAATGAAACACAAGCAAGCATTCCATCAAGCAATGAATTAAAACAGCATTTTCCATGTCAAAAATGAAACATTTTTTCCTATCTTGTCAAAACATACTAATACCATCCTAGGAAGTCAGGACAGCAGTCTGGAAATTGTAATCTGTATGCAGAGAGATGGGGCCTAGGAGTGGATGTTGTGCCAGTAAGATATAGTGGTCCATCTGGGAAGAGATGGGCCACCACATAGATCAGTGTGGAGGATGATTTGATGGTGATTGGGAAAGATCCCATGCAAAAATCATATGAAATCAAAGAGGATATGGTAAGATTGAGCTTCCTTTACCCATAAACCTCATTTATTAAATTCAAAGAGAGAGCAGCCAATACACTCCTCCTCCTCCCTAGCTTCCCTTGGGTGCCTCTTCCTCTCCCCAGGACCCCACCAGCCCTTCCCGTCCCTACCCAACCCAGGGACATGGGGCACAGAAAAGGTCCAGCCCTACTCATTGATGATCACCCAACTCTCTATGGTTGCCGGCCTTGTTGCTCTTGTAAGCAGCCATGCCCACTCTCGCACACCATTTCTCCAAAGGGGACATCTGCCTTGCCGTTCCAGCCCCTCCGAGGGGCTCCAACTGTTCCTGGCCCACATTGACCCTCACGCCAGCAGGAGAGGCTCAGGCAGAGCATGCACCTGGAGATGAGCCGCTTTTCTCTGGAAGGGGAGCAGCTTTTGCTCCTGCCACCCTGCTGCCCCTTTGTTTCCCCTTCCAAGTCTGCTCACCCGAGCCCCAGCTCTCACAGCAGCAGTGATGGGGCATTCTGTCTGTCTTTCCTGCTGGGGTGCCAGGCACAAATGTGGCCACAGCCTTGGAAGGCTGCTATGAGCCGCTGGACATGGTTGGGTGAAGAGGTGAGATCAGGTGGACTGCTGCCTGCAGCCAGATGAATCCCCCCCCCACCTCTGAGGCTCAGGGGCCACTTATCTAACTTCATGGGGTGTCAGTGTGCCCCACAGTCTGTGCCTCCTTGTGGCCCTGCCTCTGCTGCACTGCTGGGTGAAGGACCAGAAGTTTTGAACTTTCCACTTCAGTTCCCTGGACCTGAGCAGGTTCAAAGTTCTTTAAGTCCCCACCCCACTCCTCCAAAGGATGGCTAGCATGCAACAGCAGTGATGTTGAGGGCTTAGCATTGGTATGTTTCCTTTTTCTGTCTTTTCCCTCCTCACTACTGGGCTCAAGCATGGCCCACCTGGAGATCCAGCTCTACTCAAGGCGGCGGGTGCTCCCCGAGCTGGGTGTGCATGGGCAGCGGGGGGAGGGGTGTTCTGCAGTTGCCAGTGGGGTGATATTCTGCAGTTGCTGGTGGGCCGGGTTCAGCACCCTGGTGGGATGGATCTGGCCCAGAGGCCGTAGCTTGTGGTCCCCTGCTCTAGTAGCTCAAGGGTGACTGAAGAAGCAGATGGTCTTGAATCACAGATATTCCAGCTGTGTGAAAGAATAAAAAGGTAAAGGTTCCCACTTGCACATATCCAACTCTAGAGGTGGTGCACATCTCCATATTCAGTCCAAAGAGACAGTGTTGTGCAAGTTGCTGGCCATGTGGGCAGCATGGCTGTAAGGAAACACTGTTTTATCTTCCCGCTTTTTATGGTGGTACCTATTTATCTAGTTGCATTGGCATACTTTCTAACTGCTAGATTGGCAGGAGCTGGGGTTAACAGCGGGAGCTCACTCCACTGCGTGACCACCCAGGATTCAAACCACTGAGCTGCTGATGTTGTAGGTGACAGTTTTCAGTGCTGTAGCCCACTGAGCCATTCTAGATAAAGGACAAATTCCTTAGACTACAGGCAATATGACTTCTATAGGTGCCAGAAAGTATGAATGGGATGAGACAGAAAGATTTCTGGTCATTCATCAGTAGGAAACATAATCTATAGCTGCTCATACAGAATCTGTGAACCTATAATTTGTGTTCCTGGATGGAACAGTGATCTAATAGTTGTGCTTCTAACAGCCATATTCATTATGATTTTATATGGATTTATGAAGTCATAGTATCTTATTCAAAAGTAAATTCTACCATGGAGTAAAAGGCTCCACATTGCCTCTGTCATTTCCAAAGAGGCAGTATCTATTATTTTATTCTACTGGGAATTCAAGAGAAAGTAAACAACAACAACAACATTAACAACAACAACCAACAAAAGTATGGATCTTTTAATGGGATTGAAACTAGTGGCTATTTTTCTGGGATTGATTGAATAGGATCATTAAATCTCTTTTGTTGGCTTTAATAGAGAATGATTGAAAAATCAATGGATACATACTTGAGATCGCAGAAGAGATGACATGTCAAAATGTCACATAGGATGAAGAGGTAATGATAGAGCTCAGAAGAAAATGGATAAAGCCTCCCTTTGACTACAGTACATGCCAAGTTGAAATCATGAAAGTCACTCACTGAGCAGCCATTTACTTTTGAAAGCCCCCAGCAATTATTGTGGCTCAATGTGCATCTTTTTCTCTTGTTCTTTACAAGAGGGGGGATCCCACATCAAATTCCACAAATTATTTTTATTTTATTTTATTTTATTGCAAATTTGAAGTAAATCACATTATCTTGGTAGCTGCTCTAAACATCCCCCAGGTTACACATAAAATTACAGTACATTCAGGGACAAAAATAAAAACCCACAATAGTTGGTATAGATATATATATTTCATAATGCTTTTATTCTAGTGTCAGGTAGGTTCCACATATTTTAAAGTGAAACTTAGACATACAGATCTGCCCCCCACACCTTCCTTCCTTCCTTCCTTCCTTCCTTCCTTCCTGAAAGATTTTTTTTTTGCTCCTTCTTATTTGAATAAAGTTAAAGGTTTCCCCTGCACATGTGTGCTAGTTGAGCCAGACTCTAGGGGAGGTGCTCATCTCCGTATTCAAGCCGAAGAGCCAGTGTTGTGCAAGTCCATGGCCACATGGCTGGCATGGCTGCAAGGAAACACTGTTGTACCTTCCCGCTTTTTATGGTGGTAGCTATTTATCTACTGGCATTTACATGCTTTCAAACTGCTAGATTGGCAGGAGCTTGGGTAATCAGCAGAAGCTCACTCCGCTGCATTGGCACCTGGGATTTGAATTGCTGAGCTGCTGACTTTGCAGTCAACAGTTTCAGAGCCTTAGTCCACTGAGCCACCATATTCCACTCTTATTTGAATACACTGTACAGTGGACCCTTGTATAACAAACGGTTTGTATAACACAAAATCTGTACAACATAAAAAAATCCGGAGATAGGGGAAATTTGCTTAACAGAATTGCCTATGGTGCGAATCCAGGCAACAAAAATGGTCGCGATTAGGGATTACTCTGTTTTCAATGCATTCCTATGAGAAATCTGTATAAAGGAAAATTTGCTTAACATAATTTCATTTAGAATGAATTAATTCCTTTATACAAGATACCACTCTATTTAAATAAGTTACAAACTGTGTTTTGTCACAAATTTCTTTAAAACATATTAGCGGGAATGGATTTAGCTGAGGAGTTTGTATGAACAGTTTTGAACACTAGGCTTCTTAAAGCAGAGTAATGTTTAAAGCAACTAAAATGCTCTTCTAATGGCCCTCACCCTTGGGGCTGATGATTATCTGTACTCTGACTCCCAGAAGCTCTGAGAAATGCCATCGATTCCTGGCAAGAGTAACTAAGGTTTCTGGTGTTAGGATTCAAATGCATAGTAGATACGGCCAAGATCAGATTAACTCATAGATTCCTTTTCTTTTGGAAAGGTGTGATGTGGGATTGAGGAGTGACCACTGTTGCCTGAAGAGGACATCCTCATAAGTGTTTCTAGCTAGCAGAACGTGTGTTGAAGTTAGTTGTCAGAAACATGTTTTTCCAGGTCATTTTTCTCTGACCTTGAAAACAAGTTTGATTTTAACGCATTAATTTCCATCTGCTTTTGCAAGCTTAGCCTATGCATACCTTAGCAGCATAGAGGGATCGTCAGAGTAAACGTAAACATAGTGGTGTCATTGAAACAATACTGGTAAGCATTAAAAGGCACCGTTGGGCAAAGGTCAGCCAAATGGAATATGAAGGGAGATTGGGAAATAACATCCCAAATGAAAACATGGATTTTAAAACTACAAGAAAACAAGGAATCAGGTGCCTTTGATCTAGCTTCTAAAGTCTAAGGGAAAATATATTTTGACATTACAGTACTTTTATTTTAATGAATCCTCTTCTGCCTGTGTGTGTGTGTGTGTGTGTGTGTGTGTGTGTGTGAATTTGGTACACATACACACTCACACTGATATTAGTTCTTAGTGTCTAAAGTTAACTTGTAGGAGGCATACACATGACTTTTTATGATTTACTTCATGTAGATTCTATATAGAACAATGGTAATATCTGTAATCAATCCACACGTGGCATTGAAACCTGTACATACTTGTATGAGTATCAGAACCCTTCTGTAGAATACTCTGTGGCATTTCCAGCAAAATGCCTGTCATTTGCCGGGAGTGGAACAAAGAACTAACTAATTGGTCAGACTGGATAATATTCCCTTTTGCTCAGGTTGAGGCACTGGACACTGAGGTGAAATGCAGTTCCTGTTACCAAAGGACAAATTAGTTCTGCAGAATAAATTGGTTCCAAAATAACATTGAAATAGATTTTTCTAACTACATTAAAAGCAGCCTCATCATGCCAGGGTATCCTTCTGATGAAAAAATAAAAATAAAAAATGGGGCAGCTTTAAGATACTACTCTGGAAGGTTCTCCCGACTTAAGTAAAAAAATATGCCTTTAAATGACTCTATAGTGGATTTGTTTCCTTCCCTGGTAACTAGTCAAGTCTGTAAATTGTCCTCAATGTCTAAACATTTCCAATTTATCTTGTGCTCTCCTCTCAGTGGCATGCCTTTGCTGAAGACTTCAAGGTCTTCCTATCTTCTAGGGCCCTTGTTTGGGGGGGGGGGGAGATGGTGACAATTAAGGAAGGTGTGATTTATATCTTCACATGAGCAAAGCAGAGGGAGGGCCAGTTCAAACCAGTGGCCATTGTAGTCCCAGTTTCAATTAAAACCTACAAGCAGATAACATGCATTGTGCTTAAAAGCCAGAAAGTTTGAAGGGAATTTGTTTAACTACCAGCTTCCTTTGGGGCAACAAGCGACACGTGCTGCAGGTTGTTCGGGGAAAGTGTTCATAACTACCCAGATCTAATTCATACTGCTATGTGGAGCCCTGAGGTCACAATTATTTCTGAATTCCACAACAAATGGAGGCCTGATATGAAGGGTAAAGGAAAATGACTGAAGATATTTTTTCTTCCTCCTTTGCTTCAGCCCAGAGAAGTCCTCCTGGCTGAAAACAATATGTCACCTCTAATCTTATTTCCTACTCCTAGCCTGTATTTTCATTAACCCACTTTTTAACATTATTTCATAGCCTCCAATGTGACAGAGCACTAGCTTTTTTCTAACCAGAATAATTGTGGGTGACTTTCCAAGGGTCTCAGTTGCCGTTGATGGAATAGATTGTGAGGCAATTCTTGAAAAGATTTTCATCCGATTTCTTCAAAGCTGTTTTCCAAACAACTTCATTTTTGAAGCGGGAGTAGAAGGTGCTTTCTTTAACACTCAATGCTTTTTTTTTTTTTGTTAAACATATTACAGATAATAAATGGTTTTTTTTTACCTTTTCTCTCTTGGTCTCTCTCTCTCTCCCCAGCCCCTCTCCCTCTGCCTTGTTATCCTCTTGAAAAGGGAGGTGTGCCATTAAAGAACATATCACAATAATTTAATCTAAAATATAATGAAAAGGATGCAGAATAAATTGCATGAGCAATTGGCTGCTCTTTGGTGAATTATAAATGTAGCATAATGTTTTGCACCTGAAAGTAAGGTATTGGGTCACATTTCATATTCCAAAAATCGTTGTCCAAGCTCTAGTCATGTAAATTTGTCTTTTCTGGGCCAAGGTCAGTGTCACAAAAACACTCTAAACAGGTATTTTTAAGAAGCATAAATTTCGAAGAGTAAGCAGAGAGATAATTCTAACACTGTCCCCTGACCATTGGCCTCATGCGAAGAAGAACAGTCTGAGAAGGAAATTGTCTGATATATACTGAGTCATTCCACAATTTTGGAACTGCAGATTTTTCAGGACTGACTGAACAGGATTCTCTATTCATCTTTTTGTTTGTTGCTTTTTCATATCCACTGAGCTCAAGGTGACAGACATCGTTATCCTTACAAGCTTTTTCCAAAGAAATGGCTTCCATCCCTGGGTCCACAGATACTCTTGGACTTAAACTCCCAAAAGTCTGCAAAATCTACAATAACTAGAGTATGATTCAGTGAGGTTTTTCCCATATAGGCCGTTATACCATAATGCCAGTTCCTTTCTATGAAGCCAAATAATAATATATTCTACTGTAGGAAACAAACTACTGTGGGCTATGAAGTTAACAGAATATAACTGAATTTCTTGCTATCCCTGGTATTTTAAGGAAATATCAAAATAGTACCTGCTAACTGATTTTCTTTGGCAGATCTTCAGAGCAGTTTGACAAAAAATGCAGCATGGCCTTATGTATTCCCATTCAATCAGTGGTTACCAACTGTGTGTTCCCAGATGATCTTGGACTTAAGCTGCCAGAAGCCTTCCCCACCAGCTTTGAAGGCCAAGATTTCTGAGAGCTATAGACTAAGAACACCTGAGGACCCAAGGGTGGGAAAAGTTTTTTTTTTTTTGAACGGCACATTCTAGAATCCCCTAACAAGCATTGGCTAAATTATTTAGGAGGTTATATAAATTTTTGTCTCAAGATTTTTCTTTTAACTCTGTTATATTTAAAAGGTGGTTCTGTTGAATATCCAGCATTTCTATTCTCCACTTTGCCTCCTATAAGTAGAGCCAAATGCACAATCCCAGGGTGCCTCTGAATATTCTCTATCTCTATGACATAATTGGCATTACTGAAACATGGTGGGATGAGACGTATGATTGGAATGTAGTCATTGGTGGGTATAACCTGTTTCAAAGGAACAGGCCGAGTAAGAAAGGAGGAGGTGTAGCTTTATATATTAAGGACATTTACACTGCTGAAGTAATACAAGATAAACAGCAGGGGAAGCATGTTGAGAGTATTTGGGTTAAAATCAGGGGTGAAAAAACTAGCAGGGATGTCACTGTGGGAGTATATTATAAACCCTCAAGCCAGCCGGAAGAGTGGGATGATGCCTTCTGTGAGCAGATGGCCACACAGTCAAAAGGGAGAGATGTAGTAGTAATGGGGGATTTTAACTATCCTGATATATGCTGGCAGTCCTACTCAGCTAGGAATGCAAGGTCTAACAAATTCCTTACTGCCCTTGCAGACAATTTCATGGTCCAGAAGGTAGAGGAGGCAACCAGAGGCAAAACCATTCTAGATCTGGTCTTAACTAATAAGGAGGACCTTGTAAATGGGGTCAAAGTGGTGGGATCATTAGGTAAAAGTGACCATGCCCTCTTGGAATTTGTTATACAGTTGGAAGGTAAAGCTAAGCATAGTCAGACAAGAAATCCTGGACTGAAGAAAGCCAATTTTTGTAAACTTAGGGAATTATTGGCTGTGATTCCATGGACTGAAACACTGAAAGAGAAGGGAGTCCAAGATGGATGGGAGTTCCTGAAAAGCGAGATATTAAAGGCACAATTTAAAACTGTTCCAACAAGAAGAAAAAAATGGGAGAGGTCTAAAGAAACCACAGTGGTTTACTAAAGAACTTTCAACTCAGCTAACTATAAAGAAAAACAAGTACAAGGAATGGAAAAATGGGAAGTGCACCAAAGAGGAATATAAACAAACAGCTAATATATGCAGGGGGATGGTAAAAAAAAAAAGCTAAAGCGCAAAATGAACTTAGACTTGCCAGGAAGATTAAAGATAGTAAAAAGGGTTTCTTTAGTTATGTCTGCAGCAAAAAGGAAAAATAAGGAAATGATAACCAGTTACTAACAGGAGACAAGGAAAAGGCAGAACTACTCAACAACTTTTTTGCCTCTGTTTTCTCCAAAAAGGAAGAAAGAGATCTGCTGGGACAAAGAGTAGATGAGGTAGGATGGTAATTGCAACATAGAATAGGTAGGGAGGTAGTACAGGAACATCTGGAAACATTAAATGAATTTAAGTCTCCTGGGCCAGATGAATTACACCCAAGGATATTAAAAGAACTGGCAGAAGTAATTTGAGAACCATTGGCAATAATCTTTGAGAAGTCCTGGAAGACAGGAGAAGTCCCCATCAATTGGAGGAGGGCTAATGTTGTCCCCATCTTCAAAAAGGGGAAAAAAGAGGACCCAAATAATTACCGTCCAGTCAGCTTGACTTCAATTCCCGGAAAGATCCCAGATCAGATTATTAAGCAGTCAGTCTGCAATTATCTAACAACAATGCTGTCATTGCAAGAAGTCAACACGGGTTTCTTAAAAACAAGTCATGCCAGACTAATTTGATCTCTTTCTTTGATAGAATTACAGGCCTGGTGGATGAGGGGAATGCTGTGGATATTGCTTATCTGGACTTTAGCAAGGCCTTCGATAAGGTTCCCCATGGTATTCTTGCTAAGAAGTTAGTAGGAAGTGGGATAGATAGTGCTACTGTTAGGTGGATTTGTAATTGGTTGATTGATCGCACCCAAAGGATGATCATTAATGGCCTCTCTTCAGCTTGGAGAGATGTGACCAGTGGGGTGCCCCAAGGTTCTGTTCTGGGTCCAGTGCTGTTCAATATCTTTATTAATGACTTGGAGGAAGGAATAGAGAGTATGCTAATTAAATTTGCAGATGATACCAAATTGGGAGGGGTTGCTAATTCCCTAGAGGATCGGATGAAAATCCAAAAGGACCTTGACAGATTAGAATGCTGGGCCAAAGCTAATGGAATGGATTTCAACAGAGGGAAATGTAGGGTGCTACATCTAGGTAAAAAGAATGAATTGCACAGATATAGGATGGGGGACACTTGGCTAGAGAATAGTACCTGTGAAAGGGATTTGGGGGTCTTGGTGGACCACAAAACTGAACATGAGCCAGCAGTGTGATGCGGCGGACAGGAAAGCCAATGGGATTCTTGGATGCATCAACAGAACCATAGTGTCTAGATCAAGGGAAGTGATAGTGCCACTCTATTCTGCTCTGGTCAGACCCCACCTGGAGTACTGTGTCCAGTTCTGTGCGCCTCAGTTTAAAAAGGATGTTGACAACCTCGAGCGGGTGCAGAGGAGGGCGACCAGGATGGTCGAGGATCTGGAGGAAATGTCTTATGAGGAACGGTTTAGGGAACTGGGAATGTTTATCCTTTCAAAAAGAAGACTGAGAGGGGATATGATGACTATGTTTAAATATTTGAAAGGATGTCATATTGAAGAGGGAACAGGTTTGTTTTCCATGGCTTCAGAGACTAGGACTCGGGGCAATGGTTTCAAACTACAGGAAAAGAGATTCCATTTGAACATTCGGAAGAACTTCATGACAGTTAGAGCTGTTTGGCAGTGGAATATGCTGCCACAGAGGGTGGTGGAGTCTCCTTCTGTAGAGGTTTTTAAGCAGAGGCTGGATGGCCATATGTCGGAAATATTGTGAAGGGGTTCCTGCATGGCAGGGGGTTGGACTAGATGGCCCATGAGGTCTCTTCCAACTCTATGATTCTATGATTCTATCTGTTAAATTATAAAAATGGCTGTTATCAGTCAGACATATCTTGATGATGATGATGATGATGATGATGATGATGATGATGATGATGATGATGATGATGATGATGATTCCCTTCTCCACCGGTGACCTTACATTTGCTATTGTGGAACTCCTTTGTCTCCCCATCCGAAACAATGCAAGATGCGATTTAGCATCCTGCTCATAAAAGGGAGGGGGAGAAATAGGATATAAAGTGCTGTTTCTTCCAGGCATCAGCCTCTTCCAAGGCCAGCGTGCCACCCACCTAACTTTACACTAGTGTGAGTCTAACTAGTCACATCTTGGGGCCAGACAGGAATTTTTGCCTCTATCTCCATAACTGCCAGGTAGGATTTAGGGGATCTTTTGCCTATCCCATACTATTCAAGGGTTGGAGTGGTTCTGTTAGGATGTCATGTGTTTGGTCACACTGGTGGGTAGTGCGGAGAGTGCAAGGGTTTGGTTAGTACCAGTAGAACAAAAAAAAATCTGGCCCATCCGACTCCAGGATGTTTCATATCTCGAGATTACAGAGTCAGGGGAAGGATGCACTAAAAATCCTCCCTGGGCCAAGAGCAGCCAAATGATGGGACTTGTAGCCCAGAGGATGGTACAGACATTTGTGGCCACTGTCATGCTGTATAGAAGACTGTGTGATTGGGGGGGGGTGATTGGACTCGCCCATATATGTATGACTAGTGGTGGATGGTGCCTCAGGTGACCTCAGTGTCCCAGTCATTGCTCCGCACTATGCCCTTATCTCCTTGCATCAGGCAGTTGAATAAAGTTATGCAAAAGTAAAGCGTGGCCCAAGTTTAACCCCATCAATCTGCACATCTCACCTCTTTATTTCAGACTGGGAAGGCAATGATGAGGATGACGATTATGATGATGTACTCAACTGCTGAAGTCCTGTTGTGCTGCTACATGAAAGGGATAGCTTTCAGAGGATCATCACCTTAAGTTAAGCATTTACTTATTTATCCATTCATTCATTCATTACAAACTAGAAAATATAAGAGGGAAAAGGTTAAGTAGGTGGGAATGTACAAAATATAATCATAGGCTAAGCCTGTATGCTAATGTAAGTTGACCATATGTTCAAAAGGCATTTTATTTGAATCTAACATTGAAAGAATAAGAATTCAACTGCATCTAAAACAGTGCAACCATCTTACCACTGAATAATGGGTGTTGTATATTTATCTTTCTATCCTTGACATTACAAAGAGCTTGTAAAGTCCAGCCCTGTGGACCACCCAATTTCAGATGTTAGGAGTATAGTTTAAATGAGCATAAATAACTAAAAATTATTTTTCTAATTAAAAAATTAATTCACTGCCAGCTGTACAGCAAAGAAGCAGCATGACTGGAAATCTATAAATAAATGTGTCCTGACAGCTGGTACTACATGAAATACTCATGAATCATAAAAATACAAGCTCAGGTGTAGGTTAAATACATTTAAGCTCTACAGCAGATTAAATGCAGATAAATGTTCTAGCAATATTATGGAAAGGAAAAAGATACTGTGTTAAGACCATGTTCATTTTACAAATGTTAAAACATTCCATCTATTTGTGCGGTAAGCATGGCTGGCATAGCTTCTGCTTTAGCATATTTATAAAGAGAGTTTAGCAAAATGATATTTAGCACCACAAGGATTCACGTGTGCCCTTAAGGAGTCTTGGGACACCCTCTACACCTTCTACTTTTGCAAGTCAACATGTAATCCCAAAGGGCAATGGAATGCCTGGATTCCAACATAATTCTTACCGTGGCCACAAGTGGTATAGCACTATATGTTTCATAAGAGTATTTGTATGTATAATGCAGCAAGATGGGAAGATGCATACCATCTAGCACTCATTATCTAATAAAGGAATTCTTGATAACACACAACAGTAGGGGAGCATTATTTACTACTAGATTACAATAGAACACCTGTGGTATCTTATATTAATAAATAAATAAATATTACATTATTTTATATAAAGAGCCCCATGGCGCAGTGGTTAATTGCCTGTACTGCAGGTAAAACTGTGCTCACGACCTGGGGTTCAATCCCAGATAGCCGGCTCATGGTTGACTCAGCCTTCCATTCTTCCAAGGTCACTAAAATGAGTACCCAGCTTGCTGGGGGTGGGGGGGGCAATGTATAGCCTGCATACTGTAATTAAACTGTAAACCGCCCAGAGACAACTTGAAGTGGTATGGGGTGGTATATAAGCAGAACACTTTGCTTTTGCTTTTATATTCACATTAAAGCCAAATGAGCTCATTGTGATTAATGTTACCACAATTCATGCTGGAGGAATTACAAAAGATTACCCACTCACTGTAAAGAGTTGCTGATAATTAGTGCCATTACACAAAAGGTATGTTTTAAGCAGTCATCATAATTAATTCCTTGAGTATTGTATTATGCAGTGCTGATAACAATGAGCTCTCCTGTTTTTTTCCTGTGGCTCTCACATATACATCCATCAACTCTCCATTGCAATACTTCTCATGAGATTAGTGTCAAACCTCAAAGAGGCCAGCAAATGGGAGCCTATCTCATTTTTGCTTTAAGTAATCTACTAAAACAGTTGGTGAAATATTTTAAAACATTTTCATCAAGACAGCAGGGCTGTATTAAATTAATAAATATTGATTTTTGTGTCAGGGTAAACAAGGTAGAAGAGTTCTATCCTATACCAACTTTTGTTGCTGTTTTACTGGATATTTGCACCAAATCTAATTTAATCCAGGAATGTTTAAATTATTGACTCTTATTCTTCCTCTGAGGAGCTCAGAATCTTTATAAGATAGAGGTAAGGCACTTTGTGAAGGACCCTGCCTAGTAGGATGCATCAAGTTTTCTGACTTTTAAAATTAAAAAATGAATAATTTTGCTAAATTATAATTTGCTTGGTATATGAACATGTTTTGCTTGGTATATGTTTATTTAGCTTGGTATATGAACATGTTGAAATGGCATTTTTTCTACATTTTACTGCAATTTCTGATTAATTTGTATAATGTTGCATTTTAGAAATAATATGCTTTTTATGAAAATATATATGTGAAATCTAGAAAGTGATTTCTCTTTGCAGGTTACAAAACCTTAGTAGTGTGATTGTATTCATATCTTAGTCGTGAGTGTTAAAAGGGTCCTCAAAATAAAAACTAGGCAAAGAACAGTCACTCATATGAGCAGTTTCACTGGAATTAGTCAAGACCTCTCGCCTTGTGAACTACAGCAGCTCTGTGTGATGTAGAATCATATAATCATAGAGTTGGAAGAGACCTCAAGGACCTCCCAGCCCAACTCTCTGCCATGTAGGAACCCCCATTGCAGTACTCCTGACAGATGGCCATCCAGGCTCTGCTTAAAAACCTTCAAGGAAGGAGACTCCACCATCCTCCATGGTTGCATGCTCTACTGCCAAACAGCTCTAACCATCAGAAAGTTCTTCCTAATGTTCAAATGGAATCTTTATTCCTGTAGTGTGAAACCATTGCTCCGAGTTGCTCTGAAGCCATGGGAAACAAACCTGGCCCCTCTTTGATATGGCATCCTTTCAAATATTTAAACATGGCTATCACATCACCTCTCAACCTTCTTTTTGTAAGGCTAAACATTTCCAGCTCCCTAAGTTCTTCATAAAATATTTCTTCAAGACCTTCAACAATCTTGGTTGCCCTCTTGTCCTGAGATACGGATTATTGCTATGAGAACAAAGTGGTGAGGATGCTAGGAACTATCCATCAAGCATTCTTGCAAAGGACATTATCCCAAAGTGGGAACTTGCTAACAGTGCTTTTGTATTCCCTGTTATATATTCAAAAACCACAGTCTTACAAAAGATTCAAGACAGCTGAGAGCAAGCAAAGAATATATATTACTTGGTAGGGGGAAGCTAGAAGCCAAAGAGGCATTCACTTTAAAATGTAACAAGCTTTTTGACATCCTTAACTGCAAGTTGGCTGATGAGGAGGAAGAAATGATTGATCCTGAAGATGGAAAGGCTGAAAGTTATGGAATGTCATTAGATTTGCCAAGTACATCTTATACTTCAAATAAAAATAAACAGCACAACACTATGTAAATACACAATGTTGCTATGCAGAGCATCAGGTATGGTGTTGGCCTGCATACTACAGATGCCATTACCACTGCAGCTTATATAGATGCTGGCTCAGGGGGCACAGGATTGTGGAGTGAGAGGCATGACTTGTGGCAGAGACACAAGGGTCCAGCAGAAGCCTATGACTGGATCCTCATCCCTCTTAGCAGAATAACTCATGCAGTGTTGTCCTCGTTCTTCTAGGAGAGTGGTGGTGAATCTTCAGCAAGCCAGATGTTTTAGACCACAACTCCCAGAATTCCAAGACTTTATTGCCAGTAACAAATGACTGTGAGAGTTGTGGTCCAAAACATATGGTGTGCAAAATGTTCACTACCACTGCTCTTGGACCATGCTCATTTTCAACCTAATTCTAGGTGCCTTTCCAACACAGAGAGAAATTTGTATGTCTTTTGGTGCAGAATTATATTTTTCAGTTCTTTGCATTTTTGACACATATAATTAAAGTATATATGTGTGAGTTTTACAAATCTTCATAATTCCTTTCCATCCTTTATTTTAAAATGTGTGCATGATGCTGAACACATTTTGGAAATAGATATTTGCTACTGGAAATGTACAAATTTCCAAAAAACAAATAACTATTTCCAACAGCCATTCTTACCAGACATAATTTGAGGTGAATCCAGAAAGAAAGAAAGAAAGAAAGAAAGAAAGAAAGAAAGAAAGAAAGA
>JAHTLZ010000129.1:30038902-30053338 GCA_023846285.1 Phrynocephalus versicolor | reverse complement strand
AGAAAGAAAGAAAGAAAGAAAGAAAGAAAGAAAGAAAGAAAGAAAGAAAGAAAGAAAGAAAGAAAGAAAGAAAGAAAGAAAGAAAGAAATCATGCCTTAGGCTGAACTTGTACATTAATACAGTGATAGAGGAACCAAAGCAATGATTCTTCTGTTCTTGCAGTTAAAAATCCCAAGACCAGATGAATGTTTTCCTCACCAATGACAGGTGAATTCCCTCAAAAGACTACCAAACTCTGCCATGTGGGAGATATGTGCTCCATGGCGCAGTGGTTAAATGCCTGTACTGCAGGAAAAACTTTGCTCACAACATGGGGTTCAATCCCAGGTAGCAGGCTCATGGTTGACTAAACCTTCCATCCTTCCGAGGTCGGTAAAATGAATACCCAGTTTGCTGGGGGAAGCAATGTGTAGCCTGCATACTGTAATTAAAACTGCAAACTGCTCAGAGACTACTTGAAGTGGTATGGGGCAGTATATAAGCAGAACACTTTGCTATGTCATATGGAACTCTCCAACACGTTTCCTCTTCTTTTTCCCTTTGGGAAGAAGTGAAGAAGAAAAGAACATGCTACTAAGTCTCCCATGCCCCTCAGGGAAAGATAAGGCATTTATGGCCTTGGATACTAACATTCAGGCACAACATCATGCATTCAGGAACATTTTCCTTGTAACTGCATGCTTCGTTCTTTAGTCAGGACTCCTTTGTTACTGAGTCACATGGAAGGAATCACTATTACAAATGCCCTTTCCTTGAACAACTGTCATCCATCCCCCCTCTTCCTTTGAGCTCCCTGACAGCTCCAACTTGCATGAAACACCTGAAAATCGTGTTTTCAACAAATGTATTCACCTGTGAATGATAAAATGAAAGAGGTGGCAGCTGATAGTGCTGAATTATAGGGTGGTGTTTAAAAGCTAAAGAAAGATAAAGCTGTGAAGTCTGCAGAGTTCAACATCCATTAAAATGTCTAGTTTCAATAATGCAATTCAGCCATTCCCTTTTAGACTTGTCTAGAACAGAGTTGACAAGGCAACTTCTTGCTGGTATTGAAGACATTGCAAACTCCCCCTCCTCCACTATCACCACCTTTGAATAACCTGAATAAATTTGCATATTCTGGCACAATCACGCTATAGGAATGTAACATGACCTGCATTGCATTGATTTAAAATGTCCTCATATGTTTTAGATAGGGGACATTCAATTCCTGACAGCGGTGCTCACTGATGGATTGGAAAAGCTTTGCCTGTTTCACCATCACTTAACCAAACACACATTCTGATTTCTATGAAATATTCTATGGCAATAAGAAGATTAAATAGCAGCAAATACTTTGTATACTTGAAACACAATGTCTAGTATTATAATTCAACTCAAGAATGAATTCTATCTAACATAATTGAAAGTTTGAAGCTTTGCCTTTCATTCTGGGGAAACAATCCTTCACCGTCAAACAAGTACTCTTATAAGGAGGAGCCTCGTGATGTAGTGGTTAAAGTGCAGTAGTGTAGCCAAAATCTGCTTATGACCTGGATTCAATTCCAACCAGCCTTTTCAAGGTTCACTCAGCCTTCTGAGGTTGGTAAACTGAGTACCTACCTTGCTTCGGCATGGGCAATGTATAGCATGCATTTATAAACTGTCCAGAGAGTGCTTTAAGGGCTACAGGCCAGTATATAAGTACCACACTTGGTTTTCTTTTGGATTTTGTTAAATAACTCTTGGTCAATGAGGGAGCTTTGGCACTCCAGATGCTGATGATCAACAGCTACATCATTCCTGGCTAAGCCTCCTAGATTTCACCAGAGTTGGGATCCAACTAGCACCAGAGGGTGACAATTTTTGCATACTAACTAGTTCATTTTTAAATAAACAGATGCTAATAATATGTCATGTCTCTAGGAAAACTCTCTGCCCCAAAGGAAACAAACTCAACAAGTTTTTTTTCTGAAAAGTCTTCAGGGAAGCGAGGGGTCTCTGTGCAACAATGTTAAAGCCACTACGTGATGCATGGTTTTACACACTCTCTCCCCCAATTAATTCTTAATGATGTTTCTGTGCATGAAATGGGCATTCGTGGATATTAAGCAGAAGTTTCCCTCTGCCCCAGCACTTGGTCTACCTGACCCGGAATAACCATTTGATCTGTTTGTGCATGTGCGGGATGGCGTCACACTGGGTGTCCTCACACAGCAGAATGGCTGTTGGACACAGTGATGAAAGGGTGGCCCTAATGTCTATAATGTCTATAGGCTCTAGATGCCACCATGTTTCTTACTAAGAAAGCCCAGGGGATCACGCTGGGGGCTTTGGTTACGGTCTATGTTCCACATGCTGTCACTATTGTGTTGGAGCAAAAGAAGGGGGGATTCTGGATTTCAAATGTGAGATTGAGTAAATATCAGGCTGCCCTTCTTGAACTCATCTCACCACCAGCTATTCCCTAAACCCCATCACCCTGGTCCCAAAGCCCCTTATGGGCAATGAGCATGATTGTCTCCAAACAATCGAAACTGAATTCTACAGCAGGACCAACCTTCAGGACATCCCATTGAGTCACCCAGATCTAGAATCCTTTGTGGGTGGCAGCAGCCTTGTCTGAAATGGGCTGTGAAAGCAGCATATGCTGTGGTTACAGCTTCTGACCCCATGTGGGCTTCTCCCCTGCCTCCCCACACCTCAGCTCCAAAAGCAGAACTAGTGGCGCTTACTAGGGCACTGACCCTGGCCACTGGTAAGAAAGTTAATATTTACACAGACTCCTGCTATGCCGTCATGGTGCTACATGCCTTTGGGGAACTGTGGAGGAACTGAAGCTTCCAGACGGTGGAGGGAGAGGAGATCAAATATTGGGTGGAAGTACAAGCAGTCTTGGAGTCTGTACACCTCCCTTTTAAGGTTTCAGTTATATAGGGACATGGGAAGGATCTCAGGACTGGGGAAGGTAATAGACTTGAAGAAAAGGTGACCCAGCACACAGCAGTGTGCACCGCTTCTGTTGGGGTTGCTGAGAATTATAAAGAGATTCATTTGCTTTCTAATTTGTTTTTCAGTATTTCTATAGCTATTGACCTTTTGGATAATGTTTCCATGGATATCCACGCTAAACTACAAGTTGCAGCTGTTTTTATTAAGAAAATGGTTTTACAACATAGGCTTGCTATCAACATGATGTTCGTCCACCACGGAGGCCTTTGTGCCTATATAATCAAACACGCTGTATGTATCATGATGCCTCTAATGGCCTGGTACTGGGTCACGATACACATGCTGCTGCTTTTTTGAACCAGGATAAATAAGTTTATGCCCATCTCTAGACCATATTCTTTTAATGATGGACACTGTAAACCTGGAAGAAGCTTTGCAACCCTCACCAGAAAATACAGGAGACTAGGCAAGCAAACAGCAGGAAATGGCTGCAGTAGAGGTAGTGAGTGACTAGGAGGGAGAGTGTTTGAGAGGGTGGGTGTGGAGGGGTGGAAGATGAGGCAAGCTCAGCATTTATTTATTTATTTATTTATTTGTCTGTCTGTCTGTCAGTCAGTCAGTTTGTATTGGCCACAAGACTGAGCACAAGGAAGCATTGCTTCACAAGCCTGAGACCTCCAGACACAGAGACCACATAGAACCCTCCCATCCCCCTTTTTTCTGAGAGAAAAAAAACACATTTGCTTTTAATTGGGAGAGACTTGGGGTTGAGTTTCAAGACTTGAAACTAAAGACTCAGACTTTGGACTCAGACTCAATGTTTTGCTATCATACCTGGTTATATAACAGACAACATGAGCAATTATAACATGTTACAATGTGTGCACCCAAGTGCTAGGGAATGGCACCAATACAGAAGTAGCTTGTTGAATTGTTAAAGTGGAAGTGTCCCTTTGAATTCACAGTCAGATAAAAGTCCAAGACCTTTGTCAACTAGGTTGGGTGTTCAATACATAGAAGAGTCAGCTCCATAGGTGGAACTCTCAAATCCCCAAAATAAATTATCAATTCAATTGTATGCTATTCAAGAATTCACTATATGGATTCACTGCTCCAACACAAACATATAGGAATTCTACTAAAACTGATATTTGGAAGGAAAGACATGAAGAAACTAGAACAAAAACTATTTAAAACTAACAATATGTCATTGGAGACCAGGATGAAGACAATCTATACTGTGGTGGTATTCCAAGATGCGATATATGAATGTGAAAGACAGATAACAAAGAAAGCAAAAACAGAAGATTAATTTGAAAGATGGAGAATGGCTTTGCAAACATCATGGATTGCAAAAAAGACAAATAAGAAGGTAATAGATAAAATGAAGTCTGAACTCTCCCTAAACACAAAAATGATTAAACACAGGCAATCATAATTTCGGTCCATCATAAAAAGACTGGAAAACAACTATGATGTGGGGAATGAAGGCAAATGGAAAAGGAAAAGACCAAATACTACTTTATTTTATTTAAACAATTTTTACCTCACCCTTCTCCAAACAAAAGTGGCTTATATAATTAAAATGCAATATTAATAGCTAAAAATCTTAAATTATTCAAATATAAAAAAGAATTAATAATAGATTTAAAACATTAGGTAAAAGCATTACTAAAAACAGATTTAGAAGTAACAAAATATGAACCAGCCATTGGCTGTCTTCTAGACAGTCAGTCAATAAGAAAAAATTAAGACTATGCTTATTCTTAATTCGAATATGAAGAAATCTGAGAATGTTGGAGATTTCTTATGAATAAAATGAAACACAGTTTCATCTGGTTTATTCAGAGAAGCTATTAGGTTCTAATATTACCAAGCCATTTATGCTAACATGGAATATGATGACAACTGTGTTTGGAACAAAGTAAAGAAACCTGATTTCTAGTAAGTGCAAAGTTGCTAAGAACGGAACCACTGACAGAATGAAAACCAGGCCAATGCTGCTACTGTTTATTAAAATCATTAGAAACTGGTGCCTTCATATGGGAGGCCTTGGGTACTTGTCATTCCCTCATTATCAATCAGTGACAATTTTTACATGAATCTTTAATCTAGGTCTCCTAGGTTGATTCTAATAATTTTGCAAGGAGCTGCCAAAATTTACTTATTGTTCTGTTAATCATTGCTAATAGGAACCGAGGATGTTTTGAGATGTCCCATGAAAATCATACTAATTAGAGATGTCTGAATTCATACAACTCCTCGGAGATTAATTTATTCATCATAATCAGTTAATCACTTTTCCCCTTGCATAATTAGACAGCGCCTTGTGGAAAGGAGAGATTCTTTTTCTCTCTCATGGAAGACAACTGCTGTAAGTTTACACTTGTAGAATAGGAGGCAGAAAGTTATCGATACACAGTGAAGTTGTGTATATATATATTCTCTTATCTGTGCACTGGGATGGTAGTTAATACGAGGAGAAACACTGCAGTCCTGTGAATGACTGCTAAGAATTTGATTTGACTGAATTCAATGAATTAACGGTTAGACAAATATCAACTTGAAGCCTAAAAAGCAGAAGCAGAAAACAGATCAGAGTGACTGAAGGGATTAATTTCTGTCACTAAATTTCAGTGGTTCCAAAATGCAGCAGCCAGATTCATGACTGGGGCTGGTTACAAGGGTCACCCCCCCCCCCCGTTATAGTAGTTCTACTGGCTGCTGACCCCATTTCAGGGCACAATTTAAAGTGCTGGTTTTAACCTATCAAGTCCTAAACAGACTGGGTCCAAATTATCTCAAGGACCACATCTCCATTTATGAGGCTGCTTGAGTGTTAAGATCTTCAGGAGAGGTCTTTCTCTCAGTACCACCACATTCACAGCTGCATTTCATGGGGATACAAGAAAAGGCCTTCTCTGTGTCTCATCTCCGATTATGGAACGCCCTCCCATGGGAATCCCGATTGACCCCATCTTTGCTGTCCTTCCACAAGCCATCCAAGAGCCTTCTCTTCAGGCAAGCTTTCAGTGATTAGCTGCCTGAGTGGGATTTTAAAATGAATTATTATGCATAAATGCTTTGAATGTGCTTTCAGTTCTGCTTTTGATGACCATTTTTTGTACTTTTTCATGCTTCTATACTCATTGTCTTTAACTTTACATATTGTCTTTTAATGGGAGCTTTTAAGGAGAAAGGTAGGACAAAATATGATAAATAAATAAATAAATAAATAAATAAATAAATAAATAAATTTCTATGTTGCACTTATGCACCCATGCCAGGAATATACCTCAAACACTTTGAAACACTTTGAAACAAAAGTTCAGGTGAGTGAGTCAATGAATGAATGAATGAAAATTATTGTCTACAGAGGTACATGGTGTTAATGGTCCTCAAATTCAAGCAGAATAAGGAAACTGTGGAAGGAAAATAACAGGACATTTCCCTCATCATACTCCTTTGCTCATTCATAAGCAACACATCAATGGATGTGATCCCTAAACTACAGAAGGCTCTGGATATTTTGTTTTACTTCATTCTAATGTGAGTGAAGGCAAGAACTGCTGGATGGCTCAGTGGCTTAGATCTCTGGCTGTAGAGCCAGCGGTTGGGAGTTCAATTCCACACTGGGCTTCCTTGAGATGGGCTGGACT
The DNA here is from genome assembly GCA_023846285.1 of Phrynocephalus versicolor. Taxonomy (NCBI): domain Eukaryota; kingdom Metazoa; phylum Chordata; class Lepidosauria; order Squamata; family Agamidae; genus Phrynocephalus; species Phrynocephalus versicolor. The sequence continues at coordinate 30,046,747 of JAHTLZ010000129.1, read as the reverse complement.
TGATGAGCCATAGGGTCCCAACTGTGCATAAACTTGAGTATATCTCCTATGACTATTTTACCTGAACTCTGAGGTAATAGTCTGAATTAATAGTCTGAGAGGGGAGATGATAGCTATGTTTAAATATTTGAAAGTATGACATATTGAAGGGGGAACAGGTTTGTTTTCCATGGCTTCATATACTAGAATGCGGAGCAATAGTCACAAACTACAGGAAAAGAGACTCAATTTAAACATTAGGAAGAACTTCCTGATGATTATAGCTGTTCGGCAGTGGAATATGCTGCCACAAAGGATGGTAGAGTCTCCTTCTTTGGAGGTTTTTTAAGCAGAGGCTAAATGGCCATCTGTCGGAAATACTGTGATGGGGTTCCTGGATGGTAGGCAGTTGGACTGGATGGCCCTTGAGGTCTCTTCCAACTCTATGATTCTAAGATTCTAAAACTCTTTGCTCACAATTTCACTCCTGAGATATGGAATGAAACTGGATTGTGCATTCTAGGCCAGGGGTGTCCAGACTTTTTGCAAGATGGGCCATAATTGGCGAGGTGAAAATGTGTGCAGGCCAACCATTCAGCCGCATTTGGCCCCGGGCTGGACTTTGGACAAGTCTCTATAACATGCAAGGAGGTGGGGAGGACACTGTAGCAATGTAGCAGGTAGGCTGGGCAGGTGGCTGGGAGGGTGGACAGAGGCAGGGAGGGCAGGCAAACGATAAAACTGTAAGCTGACACCTCCATCCAGTATGGGGAGGGGCCAGCTGGCGGGGATCTGTGAAATGCTGAGCGGGGGGGAGAAGAGACCGCAGGCCACTCAAAATTTGAAAACGGGCCGCATTTGGCCCCCGGGCCTGACTTTGGACATGCCTGTTCTAGGCTATCGATTCCACAATTTGTGTGCAGTCAGTCAGAAGCCCAATACAAACTGCAAGATTTTGAAACAGTACGTTTCAAAAAAAAAAAAAAAAACCAGTAACAGCAATAATATGCATTCAGTCCAAAATGGGTGCCATGAATATGTGGGGGTGTGGTCGTAAGTTCTATACACAAGGCGGCAGAGTAGGAATCACAGACAATAAGCCCTCCCCAGAGTTTCTCTAATCAATAATTGCCAGGAGCCCAATCTCAAGATATAAGTCTTTTTCTTACCCAAGACTCAAAGAATGTGGTACAAGAGAAAACAAGCCTTAAAACAACCTTCGTGTGGCATTTGTTTGATCCTTTTCAGTATTTCTATGCTTACTGTTTAAATATTGTCTTTTAATGACGTACATCGCTTCAGGTCCTTTTTAAGGAGAAAGGTGAGGTAAAATATTTTAAATAAATCAAAACAATCAAAACATTAAAATAATAGAAGGACGAGCATAAGGCATTGCCCTTCTAACTCTTCTTCCGCACAAGTGTATTTATACTTCTGTTACATAAATCAAGGGCTTAATTCCAGCTCCAAGGGAATAGTAGCTCCTTTCTTCTCTCTCTCTCTGAAACTTTACAATCACAGACCCTTTTAAAAGATTTGCCCACCTGCTGGGCTGAATCAAATAGCCTATAAGAGTTACAATAGCAATACAATCGATGGTTGTTGACTTATTTTAAATGGCACAATTTTGGTGTGATGTATTTTTGAAGGACTAAAAAGGACAGATCACTGCCTGGAGGAGTTTATATTTTAAATCTGGAGCGGGGAAAACAGAAGATTAGAGAGAGGGAGAGATGGGAACACTGACAGGTAGAAGTTCAATACTTGGAGTCTCATAAAGACAAGAATGTCTGCAAAGGATGATTTACTTTGTAGGAGCACTATAATAAATGGCCAGGCTTTGATAAAGTGTTTGATCAAAATGTAAAGATGAACTACTTGGGTTGCTACAAAATGAAGATGTACATGCTCAGGTGTGTGTGTTTGCCACAAGATAAATATGCTCATTAGAGTTTATTAAAAGCTATTAATTTATCTTGTCTAACTCTGTGCATCAGAGTGGAAGCCAACTGAATCTGAGGGAATTTAATATCGGAGTTTTATTTACAGCCTCATAAACTGTATGTCATTTTAATGACTGGCAGGGAATTTTTCTGGGCCATAGTGATTGTCTATCTATTCAACACTATTCCTTTCAGCCTCTGATTTCAAAGAAAGCCTCGCCTCTACTGAGTGTCTTTTAACTCTCTTTCTTGAGTTGGTGGCAGTTTATTTGCTGCTGATCTGTTCAGGTCTCTAAGTACATGTACAGTAAAGAAAGCAGCATACTTGAAATGAAACTCATTCATTTCAAGGAAAAGAAAGTAAAAAAAGTCTTTTTTCTCCTTCAAATCTCTCAGATTGAGTTAATGAGAATGGTGTGGACTCTGGTGAACTTGTAATTATTCTACTCTATGGATAGCTGCACTCCTAATGTGTAGGGGGAAAAGGAATTTTACCAGAAATTCAAAACTCAGCAACATTTAGTGCCTTGCTTTTATTTATTTGCATATCAATTTTATTTTATTTTACTTATTTATACAGTAACCCCCTGCCTATCGTGGGGGTTAGGGACCCACCCGACCCGTGATACATGAAAATCTGCGATATGCAGAAGCGGGTCGGGTGGGGGTGGGGGGCAATCAGAGGGGCAGGTGGGGTGGCAGAGAGTTATGTGATCGCTCCCTGCCACCCCCCTGCACAGCTCCGAGGCCTCCCGGATGGGTCTGGGGGGGCGGCAGGGAGCGATGTGATCACTCCCCGCCACCCCCGCAGGTACTGCAATCACGCGACATAGTGGGACTGCAGTACCTGAACCGCAAAATGGCGGGGGGTGACTGTATTTATATACCACCTGACTTTCCAATGGAACTCTGGGTGGTTCACAACATGGGAGATTCATACAATTGTATAATACAAAAACGTAAATAAAACACGAGACCAAAGAGCAAAGACAATAAATTCAGTAAACGTGTGGGATATGAAATATAAGATGGTGGTGAAGGAAATGGAAAAAACAACAACCTCCAATAGTCACCCTAAGCAGCCTGGAAGAGCCAAGGTTTTAATTGCTTCCTAAAGGCTTCGAAAGGCTCCATGGTCCTAATATCACTGGGAAGCTGATTCCACCAAATGGGGCCCACCACCAAAAAGGCACGGTTCCGGGTGGAGGTCTCACGAGCTTCCCGTGGGGTAGTAACTCTAAGCATTAGGGCCTGGGATGATCTGGTGGGATGGACCAAAGATGATCTTGGGATGATATGCTCCATCAGATAAGCTGGACCCAAGCCATGGAAGGTTTTGTAAATCAAAACCAGTACATTGAACCTTATACAGGAGGCAGCGAGTAACCAATGCAGCTGGATCAGAATGGGGGTTTTATGGTCATATCTTCCCATACCAACCACCAATCTGGCCACCACACTCTGCACCCACTGCAATCACCGAATAAGGGTCAAGGGAAACCCCATGTAGAACACATCACAGTAATCTGTCCTCGAGATAAACAGTGCTTGCACAACTCTCCTTAGGAGGTTACCATCAAGATATGGGCAAATCTGGGCAAGAAGCCTAAGCTGGAAGAAGGCTGTGCTGGATACAGCTGCCACCTGGAGCTCCAAGGATGGGAAATCCCATCCAAGCTGGGAAGAGGGCCAGAGTACCCATTTGGTCATCCCCCAAGGAACAGTACCTCAGTCTTCTCAGGGTTGAATGTGAGCCTGATGATCCTGGAACTAAGGGTCCGCACAGCCTCCGTTGCAGAGAGTGGAAGAGAGAAAGACCTGCATCTCATCAGCATATTGATAACAGCAGACCCCAAAACTCCAAATGACCTCAGCTAGAGGGCTCATATAGATATTGAACAACATGGGGGAGATCACCAACTCCTGGGGAGCACCAATTGAAGGATAACAGGAGGCCGACAGAACTCCACTCAGCTGTATTATCTGGGCATGGTTGTGGAGAAAGGAGCCAGCACAAGGCTAGGCCACCAATCCCCACCTCCGAAATCCTGCCCAGGAGAATACTGTGGTCGACAATATTGAAGGCCATGGACAGGTCAAGGAGGACCAACAGGGTAGAGCAACCCCTGTCGGGCCCCCACAACAGGTTGTCTTGCAATGCAACCCGGGCTGATTCAGTCCCATGACGTGGCCTAAACCCAGACTAGAATGGATACAGTCTTCCTCGAGGAACAACTGGAACCGTATGGCAGCAACCCACTTGATCACCTTGCCCACAAAGGAAGCACTGGCTATTGGATGATAGTTCAAATCATTGATAGCCAGGCCCGTTTCCCCCCCCCCCAGAGTGGGTCTTATAACCATATCCCTCAGGTGATCAGAAAAAATCTTATCCCTGAAGAAGACAGAGGCAATGAGAGAGACCCATTCTGGCATGCTCCCCCCCCCCCCGCACTCTTAATTAACCAGGAAGGGCAAGGGTCAAGTGGGGAAGCCGCAGGACAGCAATACGCCAGTGCCCTGGAGGCATCCACAAAAGTTACAGGTCCAAACTCATCAAAATGAGGAAAATGAGGGGGTGAAGCACTGGCAATACAAGGAGACAAATTAGCGGAATCCAGACTGGTCCAGATGGCCTCTATTTTCTCAGTAAGCTTCTCTTTTTTGTTGAACATTTTGTGGCGTCTCCCCACTTCCAGATTACTGAATCTCAATGTCAATGTTCTTTTAGAAAGATGGTGCCCATTCTTAATTTTCATTGTATAAACATTTCCATTTTTTAAAAATGAACTGGTGTTAGGGTAGTGGGTGGTCCAATGAGGAAAGTGTAAGATTCTATATAGATCTATTTAAACTTATGTAAGATACAGTTATAAAGTCATTACCCACTCATAAAAGCTGTTGAAAACTATAAAAAAGTAAGCTAGTTCTGCCAAACACCTGTTAATTTCCTGAAATTCCAAACTTTTTATGAGTCATGTTAATCATTTCTATGACTGTTTTGAGGCCCGGATATGATATGAAGCAAAACATTAAGAAATTTATAAATCAAAGAGTTTCCTACCAGCTAAGGAAGGTGTTGCATCACCCGGTTTCTTTTTGGGTGCCAGTCAAAAATGGATTTTTATTCATAAAAATACTTTATTTCTAAAAAGGCATCTTTTGCTCATGGAATGATGGTTTCCGACTAAGCTAGAGATTGTTCTCCAAAACTTTATGGAGATTTTACATTTGTCTCTCCGGCTAGATTAATGAACAGTACAACCTGGTATACGGCAGTTTCCTACACATAAATCTTCATGACCACTTCTTTAGAAGTTCACAAAATGGCACTAATATGGTTTGTTATGTTTCTTTGTCTTTGAATTCAATCTCACATTTGTATAATTTTATGGCTGTACTAAGAGCAACAAGGCCAATTTAAGAGGGGATATATACTGTTTAATTGTAGAAATGTAATCAGAATTATAGTAATTTTGATGGGGTGGTGTCATTATACAGTCTATTTTGTCTTAAAAGCAACAACACTACAAAATGCCCAACATGGTATAACACAGCACATGCAAAAAGCCATATTTCCTTTTATTTCTCCTTCAACGGGTTATTTTATAACGCACACTAATAAATAAGTAATTTTCCTAAAATGGCTCTGTGGACAGCTATGGATAGCAATGCTATTGTTGTTTTGGAATTTGCAAATCACAGCTTCTATAGTACATTTTGTAGTATAGAGCTGTGCCTGGCCCCTTCCCTTCTTGCCTTCAACAGGATGTGAAAAACTAAATTTAGCCTTGGCTAAATGCTTTTTTAGTTTTTTGCCACTTTTTGATTAGTTTTATGCATATTGGTATTGTTGTTTCTTGGTATCTTAATTATTTTCTTTTTATTTGGTGATCTGATATCTTTTGATTATTACATTACATTGGTTGTTTTCTTTGCTGTTAATCACCTAGAGTCATGCTCAGTATTGATCAAGTGGTATACATGTTAATAAATATATAAACACATAAACACTTTTGACTAGGGTTGGGCACAAAACAAAACAAAATGTTTTGTGTCATTTTCTTTTGTCCCCCCCACATTTTTTCATTTTGTTTCATACATTTTTTTCCAAAAAAATACGAAAAGAACCACTTACAAAATGGTTCGGGGGGGGGATGGAAAGTGGCAGAGGGAAAAAAGTTTTTTCCCTCCCCCAAGCCCTGCCTGCCAGATGATCAGCTGGCAGGCAGAGCTTATGGGGAGGGAAAAGGTTTTTTTAAAAAAAGCTTGGGCTTTTTTTAAAAAAAAAAATCCCTCCCCCAAGCCCTGCCTGCCAACTGATGGGTGCTGAGGTGGGGGGAAAGGGTTTTTTCCCTCACCCTAGCACCAATCAGCTGGCAGACTGGGCTTGGGCAGAAGGATTTTTTTTTTAAAAAAAAAGCCCCAGGCTTTTTTAAAAAACCTTTTTGCCCTCCCCCAAGCCCCGCCTGCCAGTTGATCAGTGCCAGGCTGGGGAAGAAAGTTTTTTCCCACCTTAGCGCCAATCAGCTGGCAGGTGGGACTCGTGGGAGGGAAAAGGTTTTTTAAAAAGCCCAGAGCTTTTTAAAAAATCTTTTTCCCTCCTTAAGCAGCTTACAGATGAACAAAATGGTTCGTTTCAACAAAAACCCCACCATTTTGTTTCATCTGTAACAAAATGCTGCTTCCTCGTGTCGTTTCATTTTGTTTCATTTTGTTACATAACAACATGACGAAACAGCATTTTGTTTTTTGTTTTGTGCCCATCCCTACTTTTGACCACAGGCCTATTGCCATTTTAAACTTGCATCAGCAAAATCAAATAAGTCATGGTGCCAACTTGTCACTCATGAATAGGATATTCATTACTTTCCTGGACATGTACCTGATCATGTGGGGTACAGTCAGAGCCTCTTTAACGAGCAACAATTTGTTTCCAAGCCTTACACAATTTCTCTATAAACTGACAATAGGGATTCCAGCTACTGCTTTTAGTACAAATTTTAGTTTTTGATAATTATTTTAAAGATGAGATTCATCTTCCTGACTGATGGATCTTCCCGGCATTTTCAAATTGTAAAAGAATTCCCATGCCTCATTTACGAAGATACTTCCCAGCTCTTGGGTAGAATGATGTGCTGAAAGATAGTCTGTTCAGGTCTATTTTGTTCTTTTCCAAGTATTTCCCTTTTTTAGACTCTATAGAACTTCACATAATCCAGATAAGAGACAGATAGGTTTCTCAAGAAATTGGGCCCCATCCAATCTAAACACGAATTCCAAGAATAGGACTTTTGTGGGTTTGACTTATTTGAGACATAAAAAGGAGACCTTTGTGCCTTTCTGAGGCAACTTTTTCACTTCCAGAAGTATTAGAAGTCACACTTTCTTCAGGGGAGCGGGAAGATATGAAACATATGCTACTTTTCTTTAAATTCATACATAGAATTATTTTCCTCCATATAAGTCCAGGGTGCCAGGAAATTAACCTCCTGAGAACACCATACAGATCACTCCCTTTCCCCCTGCTTCAGCTAAATATGAGCAGCAGAGGAAGAAAAATTACTATGACATTTATTTTGAGAAGCTATTAGTTCTATCAGGAATATTAAGAGAGAAGGACAACTTCATTGGCAAAGATGAAGCACTTTGATAAATCATCTGTAAACCATGCCCCACTAAAACTAAGAAGTAAGACGTGCACAGGCAGAGTCTTTCTGTGAGAAATGCTGTAGTAACCCATAAAGTTCAATGCTAATGTTTTTTTTCAAATGTTGGTTTTGTATATACTGATTCTACATCATAGTTTTTTGGGGGATTCTGAAAACAGTGGAAGCTGGTCTTTTAAGGAAATTGATTGATTGATTGATTGATTGATTGATTGATTGATTGATTGATTGATTGATTGATTGATTGATTGATT
>JAHTLZ010000129.1:30011396-30023145 GCA_023846285.1 Phrynocephalus versicolor | reverse complement strand
TAACCTCCACAGTCCTACATAAAAAGGAAAGGAAAACAGTCAGTTTAAATCAACTGGCAGACACAGCCACCAAAAGGAAAGCTCAGCTGTCAACTGATGTGTGGGAAGAAAGGAAAACAAATCAATCAGTTTAAAAAAAAAAACTCCTGTTCTTAAAATAGCTGGATCAAGAGGTTGGACGAATTCTTTCATTTCCAAAACAAACAAAAATGTTTTGTTTAATTTCTTGACAACACACTGTTTGCTGTTTTGTTTCATTTTGTAAGCTTACAAAACAACTAAACAGTGTGTCATTTTTATAAGGTGCCCATCCCTAGTGTACACAAATGAAGTATATTGTATATACACATATAACACATGTAACTTATATTACTGTATTTGTACATAACATTCATGTGATATTTTAAGGCCTATTCTTGTGATAATTCTTCACCCTCTCCCACCCTCTAGCTGTGCTTTGAACACCCTCCCAACTCATATACTGTATATATCTTATGCCTATAGGTGTCCATTGTTACCAATGACTGCAAAAAGCTTCTGCGGACAGGAGGTACTGTAGGGAACAAGGTGCTCACCAATCACTTGCTGAAGAAATGCTGCTCAATCTCTACCAGGTTGTGCAGAACAGCCTTTGATTCCCCGGGGACAACTTATACAGCTATTTGCTTCTTCATGCAGGCTGTGATGGTCCATTATTCTTATACCCATGCTGTCATGGAGTAAAGGAAATGTAAGCTGCCTAGTACAGCCAGGGATTTGCAATCATAGTAATTTTTCTCTCTCTGGGCTAGACTGCAATACTTGTCATGACTACATAAGCACTCAAGTATGTTTTCGTTTCTTCACATGACTGTGAGAAAGGTCCATGCCAACTCTTGCAGTCAAAGAAGTAACTATAACCATGTCTTGTAGTGTTGGGCATGTGCACTCAAAGTCTGTTCTATAAAATCTGTGTAGAGATGTAAATAAAAAAATCTTCTTTTTTACCTTTTGGTATACAGATAATAGATTTCCACAGTATTTACTGTTTTTATAACACCAAGAGACTTGGGTGATGTGTGGCATTCTTTTCCCTCCTAAGCAAGGAAATACCTAGGTACATCAACACTCCTGATAACTGCAGAATCTGTGAGACAGTGGATTTTAGAGAGCAGGCTTTCAACACAGTGTGACTAGGTCAATATGCTCAACATTATTGTGTGTTCAGCTTTAATATTGGACCCCCTAGTTAGCATTTTTATATACATTTTTATGTATTTGAGGATCAGCAATACTGAAGCTAATGGTCCTTGGCTTTGAGAAGACATGTCTAAAGTTGTGGTTTGACTATCTTAATCCTACAGAAAACCAAGGAAAATGAATTGTTATGGGGGAGGTATCTATTTAGCAACCAAGAAATGTGAAGACTGTCTATAGATGCAAGGTGCATGGTGGAGCTGAATCAGAAGCTGTTTATTTCATTGTGCCCATAAAAGCTAGGGCAAAAAAAATTATTTTAATTTAATGGAAGCTTGAAGAGTTTTGGGAAGTAAAACTTCCTTCCTTCGTTCCTTCCTTCATTCCTTTGTTCCTTTGTTCCTTCCTTCCTTCCTTCTTCTGTTCCATCTCTGGCCTGATTCATGATTTCTCATTTTCATCTGCTTCCATCAGCTCACCCATGACATTGTGCTCCTTTTGTAGATGTTTTAAGCTAAAGGGAATGTAGATTTGCTTCTTGCAGGTGACTACCATATTGGTAATTGGAACAGGTGCCACACATACAGTTGGTGTACTTGGGATGGGAAGTATGCTAAATGTAACTTTTAAGCCAAGGAAATATGAGAACAAAAGGATTTCCTCAAACTCTCTGAGGAATACTTACAATTTCTTTCACTTGCAAGTAAAAGCTTCAGTCATGTGCAAGCAAGAGCCAATTTTGCCTACCAGAGTCGGTTAGTGAACAAATATGCAATCAGATATCCAAAGCAATAATTAATCTTACTGCCCGTCCACTCTGATAGACATATCTGCAATAAAATAAAGGCCTGATCCCTTCTTTTCTCTTCTTGCTTCAGTTCACCCAAAGTTGTGAAGTTAATAATAATGAACAATCAATACCAATTTAGTAGAAGGGGGGCAGGGTGAGAGAAAACTAAAATTGAGCCATTGTGTGGCATTATTTACCTGACATGATTCATGCTGTATTGAACCATGTAATGGCTCACAACTAACCTAATAGGATGACACTGGAAAAAAATGTACAGGGGACAGACTTATTGTAATTAAATTGCAGCTTTCAGCACGAATATAATCTATCTAATAAAGAACACCCAGAGTGAATGGAAGCGTGCAAACATGGTCGTAGTGTTTACAACAAACTAATCAAGACTCTGGGCTCCCTGTTAGTGGCAATATATCTCATTGTACAAGTCATCAGCAACTTCCTGCCCTGTTCTGCATTCTGACTGCATATTTATGAGAGGCCCATTTAAATCTGTAGTCCTCAAATCAACTAGCCACAAATAATTCAGAAGGAAATTGAAGTGCATTAGTATTCTTTTAACAAATGTAATTTACTTTAAAAGCACACTGAGACTTTATATCATCAATCCCTCTTTTTCGTGTCTACGAGCTAAAGGAATATGGTCAAGAAGACAAAGGATGAGAAAGAAAAGGAACATAGCTTCTCAACACACTGGGTAGGAAAATTGCATGCACCCTGGAATATATCTCTCAAATTGTTCAGTTTGGTTTTTAATATTAGAATAGAAGCAATACTGTGTGATTCAGGCTTGGGTCCTGATTATCTGATGGAGCATATTTCCCTCAGATCAACAAATGCCCATCTTCCTAGAGCATCCCAGGCACTCGCACTTCAGGGGGCCACTCCCAGAGAGGCCTGCAAAGCCTCTATACAGAACTGGGCTTTCTCTGTGGCTGCCCCATTGATCTGGAATTCCATCCCCAGCAGGGTTCACATGGCACAAAAAACGCCTGCCTTTAGAAGAGCTTTGAAGACCTGGGTCTTCAAGGAGGCCTTTGGGTGATTAGTGTTTTGTCTTTGTGTTGATTTGCTGGACACTTATATCTTTAATGTGTTTTATTGGTTATTGGTATTTGATTCTTTGTTGTTTCTGTCTTTGATTATATCTTTTGTTCACCACCTTAGGTTGCCTTGTGCAAGCTGGCGGTGTATGAACCCTAACTAGACATGGGCATGGAGCGGCAAAATCTTCGTTTCCGTTTTCGATTTTTCATTTCCGGAAGTAACGGAAATGGTAATGGTAATTAAGCCATTACAACTCGAACTCAAATCGAAAAATTTGGCCGGGTTTTTCGTTTCCGTTTGTGGCATCATGGCGATCGCGTGATGCAAAGCACAGAAAAAGTTTTTAAAAGTTTAAAAAAAAACCCCGACTCCCGGCCGAAAAAGCAGGCGAAAATATGCCTGCATGAGGCTTTGCCACCTACCAGAGGGGTGGTTTCTGGGGGGGTTCCCCAGCCTTTCCCCCCTCCTCTCCTGTCCTGGGCTGCTTGCACCAGGCTGGGGGGGGGGTCATCCTTGTCGTCTTGCCATGCCATGCATTGGGGGGGGGAATCCAAAATGGCGACCACAATTTTTGTTTTGAAATCGTGGTGAAAAACACACCAAATCACAACAGAAACATGTGAAATGTATTTATTTTAAATGCCTGAATTTTAATAGTAGCAGCAGTGGGTTTTTATAGCAATAAAATGTCGCATTGATTTTTTTTTTAATTTTTTATTTTTTTAGACCAGCCCATTTGGGCTGGGCATGGGATGGGACCATGCAAATTTTTTGAACAATTCCATCAATGGCATGGCTAGGTTTTGACTGACACTTCTGGATGTCTCGGAGGGCATAAAAAGCTGAGGCACCTTCCAGAAATCGCAGTTGGGTCTTGGATGTGGAGGGAGGAGGGCTCTGCTGGTGGTGCTTGTGAGATCAAGACAGAGATTATTCGAGGAGGGAGGCCTGGAGGCTTTAGGCTTTAGACTTTAGGCAGGCAGGGAGGGAATTGATTTTATTAGAAAATAATTTCTTTGATTCCCTGCAGCTTTGTCTGGCGAAGGGAAGCAGTTAGAGTTTTTTCTTTGTTCTCAATCTCTTCTCTGGCTGTTTGTGGGGAGAGGATTTTTCTGATATTGGATAAAGGGGGAGGGTCGACTGAGAGTGGGAGGTGTGGATTTATTTTAAAATATATTATATACAACCATTTATTTTCTATTTTTCCCAACTTCAGTTTGCTTGCACACACACACATTTGGGGTGCAAGCCAATAACATAACCCCTATCCTAAGTGGAGAATATTTTACAATATTATTTAGTTTACTAATTACTTACTTCATTATTTGTTTTTAAACTTGTGTTGTGCGTGCACTTGAACACAAAGACGCATTCCATTTAAGGGGATCAGTAGAATTTAGAAAATTATTTTCATTTTATTCCCTGACTACAACTACTAAATTATATTTTATTTATTTACACCCCAATATCTTTCTGTTGGGAGGCATAGTACCACACTACTCTCTTTTCACTTCGGGCTTATTTTTGGGGTGTGGCTGAAGCCACCTGTCCAGCTGCTGGTGCTGCTGATATCAGCCTTACAATTTTATATTTATTCATTAATCCAGCTCATTGTTTGTTTGTTTACATACATACACTTATTGTGTTGTGTGTGCACTGAACACACAGACACATTCCATTGGATCAGAAGAATTTAGAAAATTACCCAATTACCAATTGGTAATAACCTGTCTTGTCAGAGTGTGTCCATTCACTGTCCAGCCCAAAACAGAGTGCTATGCAATTCATCCTTTCCCACTCTAGAATATGAAAATTGATTCTCCAAATAAAGACCACTAGCATTCATGAAAAGAAAGAAAGAAAGAAAAGAGTGGGACGATGAGAAAAAGTAACCAAGACTCAGTGCAGCTACTTAAAAGAAAAGGCAAGAAAAATCTAGTGTGCAACCAATCCAATACATGAGGCACCAACTATCTCCTCGCCATGGCTGCTTGGAATAAAAATGGGCCATTGAGATTTATCTGAATACTTTTCTGAGATCTGGGTTTCCAGGAGTAGCGCTGGCTTTTGCTGGATCTGCTTGCAGTGGCGTAGCAAGGTTTGGGGGCGCCAAAGTTATTTTTGTGCCCCTCTGGCCCTCCCCAACTCCATCCCCCCCGAGCAAACCTGCAGGCGTGGGGTGGGTGGGCACACGTTAGCATGTGCACCTTTCCTCTCCCGCGCATGGCAACAAAGAGTTGGGGGGGAGGAGGGCACCACAGCCACCACTCTCACACGCCTGCCTGCCTGCAGCTGGACTCAGAGATGGTGGGGGGCAGGGGGCAGCAGGCAATTTGGTGGCCCTTAATTGCTGTGCCTGGGGTGCCCTGCCCCCTTGCCCTCCCCACACCTCACCCCTGTCTGGTTGTTTGTTGCAGTGAGAGGTGCTGCGTAGTTTTGTTCAAAATTTAGCACTATGTCTGTGAAGATTCTCAGTCATCCAGGTGAGTTGTTCTGGAAGTTGAGTCATGGCAAATGGCCATAGCAGCTTTGTCAGCCTGAGGAAAGTTAGTGGCAAGTCTTCCATGCTATAGTTCACCTTGATTTCACACACACGCTGGTCTGAATATGTTCATAAGATGGACACAGGCCTGAATAGGCTTTTTAGGTGGGCAATAGCCTGAATAGGTTCATAGGTGGGCCATGATCTGAATAGGCTGTTAGGGGGGCAAATGCCTAGGGTGTGTGAAAGTCCCACCTATGGAACCTTTCCCAGTATCCATTAAGCATGGGAAATTAGCTATCACATTGATGGTGGAAGTGTGACGTGCTTCTGGTTTGTTTGGGGATTGATGAAAGTACCACTTGATTAGTAGCACACAGATTGTGTCTGAGTCCCTTATCTCTGTTGAGTGAGGGGTTTTCAATACTCACATAAATATTTTCCTTGACCCTTTTCTCAAACCACCTATCTGTCTAATATGTGTACATCCTCATCTTTGAATGAGTGTCCTTTGGCCTTCAAAAGGAGGTACATTGCTGATTCTGTTCCTGAGTTGTTGCCCCTCCTATGTTCGGGTGACCTATGAGTCTATTCAGACCATGGAGATGTGAAATCAAGGTGAACTATAAAATGGAGGACTCGCCACAAACTTTCTTCAGACTGACAAAGCTGCTTTGATAAGTAGCAAAACATTTCACTCTCTCAAGAAAAGAAGTCCAGCTGCCATGACTTAGCTTCCAGATAAACCCACAAAATGCCACTTCAGACTGACCTGGGCACATGGGCACTTCTAGAACAATCATGTACTGTATTTGCTATGATAACATAGAAATGTCCCTACTTGACTTCATTTGAACTCTCATTTCAAAAGCTGGTGCACATAGCTGGTGAGACAGAATTCTTTTGTAACCTAAGGATGTCAAAACAGGACACTAGTGAAGTCTGCAGAAAGGCCAAATTCATTCATTCATTCATAATATTTATAAATCACCTTTTTGCCAATAAAGCAACTCAAGGCAGCTCACAAAACATTTAAAAAGAAACATAGAATTTTTTTTGTCTCAGCTGAAGCAAATAATGCTTGTACACTTCTTAACTATTAAGTGATTTATTCAGCCTGGTGCAGGATCAGGTATCAAGGTAAAGCATTAAATCTGAAATGAATGTTGTGCTAAATGTCTGTACAAAATGTTTCTGCTTGTTGTTTGTAGCACAGCTACCTCTGCTTTTTGCATCACATCTGAGCCACCTTTGGTCAATAATGAAGTGTGTGGGACTTGGATGTGCAAATCTTTTTCTCAGGCTAATAACAACTTGATACAGCTGTCAGGAGGCTATGCCACACATTTGTGAACCAATCCAAAATGCAGAAGACATAAATGTGTGGTGGCAAGTCAGAGAACAAGACAGAATAGCTCAGTGAGAAAGCCAAATAAAAGCCAGGTCATCGTGACAAGTCTTTTCTGATCTCTGAAAGCAGAAGATTCTCTTAAAAGGCTCCCATTCTCTGAAGTCCTGTAAAGAACACCTCAGAGTGTGACACCCCCCCCCATTCGACATGGCAGCAACAGGTTTAGTAACATTTTAAAATCAAATCTCAGTACCCCAGGTGAAACAGATGCTTGAAATATCTTTTCTGTAACACATTTGGGGTATGCTTTTGCCATCTTTATTATCATTGACAGTTATTTTCTGTCAATGTTCTTTGACATTTGAGTTGATTTTCCTGTTGTTAAAATTGGGGCTTCGCCAAGCCCTTGGATGTTTCTCTGTTTCCCACCCCCATATTGACAGTGATTGGGGACTATGTAAGCACTACCACTGAGAGAAGGAATTTGGTGTGAGGATTTCTGATGCTAGAAAAATCTGAGCTGATTAGCAATTGGAACTTAAGGAGCAGCTGACAGGGGAAAGGCCATGGACCTGCCTTGTTTGAACTTGATATGTGGCTCACTACATAATGCATTGTTATGTCAAGAACACCGTGTCCTATGTGCAAAGGTGCAGTTTCAAAACAACAAAGGTATTTGACCTAAAATCCATGGAGGCTAGATGTGGTCCAAAAGTAAAATTTCAGCTGCTGCTGAGGGACCCCAGTGAGTAATGACTATCATCTTTGTCTCCTTTTTGCCCTCTACATTTCACAGCTGCAGAATACCTCCTGAATGAGCTCACTGACTTTTTGACAATAAACATATTGATTTTGTGTTACCCTTCTTTCCACTGCAGTATATATAGATATATTATTCTTTTTTATTTTTTGCTCTACTTCACAAGCACGTTTCTGTTCATACACCATCTCTTGGAGTGCTCTTCAAAGTTAAAATCTCTAGGTCCGTGTCTTTGTCATTCCATTTCAACATAAAACATGACTTCCATGCCTCTCATGATGTCAGTGAGGGGTTTCTTTGGTAACTGACCCAGCAAAGGTAAGCAGGATCAACAGGGGATTGAAGGGGAGCTCGAGACAAACTAGCAAAGGGTTTTTTTTTTGTTTTTTTTTTTTTTTGTTCTAAAGAGCTTCAAGGTCAGAAATAAAATCCCTGATGAACACTCACAGCAGATCTACTGATGAGTCATTCCACAGAAGAGCTGTCTTGACTGAAACAGGTCATGTCACAAATTGCAAGCACATGATGCTAACTAATAATAATGAGGAGGAGGAGGAAGAAGACAAAGTGAGGGGAAATTGCTATCAGGTTAAAGTGACACAAAAGAAACCCTGGAAATTAATGTTTCAAGGTAGCAAATACATTCAAATGTTTCATGTGGTAAAATAGACCATACCTCTGCATGTACTATAGTCAAAGGGAAGTATGAGAATATGTAAACTGCTAGGTTCCTGAAAACATTTTAATAAACTCCAATTTAACAGGATTTTATTATGTGCAATTAAAGAGATGGTCAAGGATGGCCTACTGCTTTTGTATCTAAAAAAGGAGCTGCTACTGTTACAATAACCATGTATGATTTCCATGATTCACAATAGGTGTCTGTGCCATCTTGCATGCTTCTGCAGCTGGTTCTCATTCTTTGGTATCTAAGTTCTCCTCCTGTCACTTGTAAAAAGGTTTGTCATGTCTGCTTCTCACCCCGTATCACTTGCTCACTGTATACTATGTTTGTTTCATTTAGCCCAAGCAACTCCATACTTCAGTCCTCCAGATGTTTTGGACCACAACTCCCATAGGCCTTTGCCATTGGCAATCTAAGCTTTACAATTCTGGGAGTTGTGGTCCAAAATATCAGGAGGGCCAAAGTTTGGATATGCCTGTAACATGGCAGCTCATTTTCCTTTTGGAGGGTTGTACATATGTATACCTGTATATATCCCTTTAAGAGTTTGGGGATGGGTGGGTTTTCATTGAGGTGCTGTCTTTGGCACTCTGAGCTATGTTGACTCTGGGTTTTGTGTACTTTTTGTCTGCTGATCAATAAACAGGAGTTTTCTTTGGCTGTCTGTTGTGGTTTTCTCAGACTGGGTTTTATGTGTATGTGTTCAAATATATGGGGGGGAGGGAGGAGAGAGAGAGAGAGAGAGAGAGAGAGAGAAAGAGAGAGAGGCATTTTGATTCCACCAAGTAGAAGGGGCTGATTTTTTTACTGTAAAAAAAAATTTACTGAATATTTTTGAGTCTGTGCTTGGCTCGAAACCAGAGACCAGTAATTGAATTGAAATAAAGTACGGAAGCACAAACACTGTATTGTTTAAGTTTGATTTATTGAAGCCAAGCCAATAGACAGCGGTCAGTGGTCTCACCCTGGTTGGTGTGAATAAGCAAATAATCATTGATACATCTTCTGTTTTCATAGACACAAACTCGTTCAATGTGTACCTTGGTCTGCATTGGTGGGTGACTGTTCAGTGTGTCCTGATGATTCAATTTCCTCAGCCTTTAAGCTCTTGATGGTCCAAATTCTTGAATAAATGTTAAATTGATTGATTTCCTATTGTTTGATTGGATCCAATCTCATCCAGTTTGGGAATATGCAGTTCTGAAAAACGACAGGGAACTCTAACCTCTTGCCCCTCAGACAGTTTACCTTCAGGATAATACTCTCTCCCAGATGCTAAGCTTCTACCACATCCTGGAAACATGGTATACTTCCAGTTAGTTTACATTCTTAGTATATTCAAGTTTCTATAATTTTTCTACTTGGAATATAATAAATGTTTTGGAGTCTGATTTTTTCATGTTATCACATTGGTGCTGCAATAGGTTTCATGACAACTGCAAAAAGGGGGAAATTTTCACACTGTGCCTTTAACTGGAGTTTCCCTCTGAATTGTGCAGCTGTGCTTTCCTGCTTTACTGGATGCAGGCTGTCATTGGATAACTGTTCTGGTGGGTGGGGTTTAGAGCTGTGCTGGCTGTTAGTTCTTGATTGGTAGCCTGCATGCATCGTATCTGCTTGGATTGTGGGCTTTCAATTTTTAATTTTCTTTTTTTTCCCCCTGTGTTTTCTCCTTAGGCTGGCTAAAGTCCCTCCCCTCCTGGCCTACATCGGGTTCAACCAGCCTAAAGTTAGCATGGATAGTTAGGTGCCCTAAAACAGCATATACAGTAACCCATCCACCTTTTGTGGGGGTTAGGAACCTGAACCAACCCGCGATAGCTGAAAATCCACAATATACGGGGATACTGAGTTGGGTGGGGCCTGGGGGCCTGTATGAGGCACCTATGGGCTTCTGGAGCATGTTGGAGGCCTCAGAAGTGCTTTCTGGTTCACTAGAAGTGATTTCCGGTTCATCAGAAAGCACGTTTGGGGCGTCCAACAGGCCCGTTCAAGATAGAGGCCCTCCTGGGGTAAGTACAGGATGCCTGAAACAGGCCCATCCACCCTACCCCAGGGGTCTTTTGTATCATATACCGCAGTCTCAAGATATACCAGGACCGCAGTATATGAACCACAAAAGGGTGGTGGTGGGGTTACTGTACATTCTTACATTCAAAAAAATGATGGGGTATTATATGGCAAGAATAACTGAATTCTTGTAGTACGGTGTTCAGATTTAGAGGGTGCACAGCTGCTGATTAAGTGAGCATCCTTGAATGTAAAGGTTGCGTTTAGCCACCATAACTAATCGCCATTAATATAAAGCTCTCCTACAAATCTGGCCATTCTCAAAAAGTAATCTGCATTCCTATTTAAAAGCCAGAGGACATATGGCTGTACAAGCTGGCTTCTTAAAAACTAAAGCAAAAGTGTGTGAGTAAATTATCCTTGGTGAAAACTGTTGACCATTGAAGGACTTTCTGAGTTGTGGCAACTTTTATCATATAAAAAACAAAAGCAAAGGCGTTTAAAGTTCAGGCAAATTTGAAAAATACATGATAAAAATAATCCTGCAAAACTTTTAAATGTATTGAATTTGGTTTGCTTCATAGTTCAAAGCTGTATATAAGATCAGGTAAGTTCATATAATAAAACAATAAGTAAACAATTCTGAAAGCATCCAAAATTACAAAGACGGGGGAAATAGATCAGAAAAGAGATACAAGTTCACAAAGGACAGCATGCCAACTGATATTTCCTATATTAGGGACTAAGATGCTGACCAAGCCAAACTGAGTTTGAAAATTGCATTGTACCGTGTAACTGAAGGGGAGGGGGTTATCCCCTCCCTGCCTGCAAAAAAGAAAACTCATTTAAAAACTGAAATATCCCTTTTAGATCCATTTCCAAAGAAAATTTACTGCCCTTCCTACCCTTTGGGACTTCCCAGCTATTGAGAGTTCCTTGTTGTATTTTTGCAAAGTCCCAGGCCATTCAGTATATGTGACAATGTCATTCTCAGCCAGCTTCTGTGGGAAGTGTAATTGCTGACTTCATGAGAAATGCTGATCTGAGACAGAGCTCTGTACTGGAGCTTAAAACAAAAGAAAGAAAGAAAGAAAGAAAGAAAGAAAGAAAGAAAGAAAGAAAGAAAGAAAGAAAGAAAGGAAAGAAGGAAAGAAATAGAAGTAAAAAGAAGAAAGCTGTAGAGAGGTGGTGTATGAGAGCAATGTTGTTCGCTTTGCTTGTACACCACCCAGAGTTCCCTTGGGAAAATCAGTGTGGTTTATCAACCTAAAAATAATTAATAAATACATAATACACCATCTGGCAACCTTTCCCTACATCTGTCTGGAGCTGCAGTTGCATGGTTGTGTCATCTTCATTCGCCATGCTAGCACTAGGGTTGAGAATAATAATAATAATAATAATAATAATAATAATAATAATAATAATAATAA
>JAHTLZ010000129.1:29963229-30002539 GCA_023846285.1 Phrynocephalus versicolor | reverse complement strand
ATCTATCTATCTATCTATCTATCTATCTATCTATCTATCTATCTATCTATCTATCTATCTATCTATCTATCTATCTATCTATCTATTCAACATTTACAACCACCTGGCCTACGGCCACTCTGGGTGGTTCATGACATAAAAATAATACAAACGTGATATGAAACAACCCAAATATAAAACATAACAATTTAAAACAATATAAAATGCATTCTAAAACAAAGGAAACTACATACTAAAATACCTAAACTTTTAAGACAATGGCAAACTGGTTAAAAGTCCACATTTATCTAAAATTTACAGATTTGTATGTGCGTTTTCTCTCAAAATAAGCCTTTAAATTAACATTTTGATACTCTTAAACTGCTTATAATTGTCACTATGTCACTATGGAGAAGAACAAAATCTAAGTTACAGTATCTGCATTCATATGATTCCTTACCTGGGGATTATGACCCCTAAGGAGGACACAAAGTATTTTCTGGAGAGTTGTGGGTCACAGCCCTTGCTAAATGATTTCTTCATGATCATTTGGAAAGATATATTATCAGTTACTGTATATGCTTTTTTGTATAAAATACAAACCCTTGCAACTGAGTATGGCATTTGTGACATGAACATTGTGTCTCTGCTATTTATTTTATTTTCTATTTTTATGTAGATTTCTCTGCTTGTCTAACTGTTGAACCTCTGGGCGGTATCCCTATAGATATTTCAAATTTAAACAGACGTTTTGGGTCCAAAACTGATACATAAGATCAATAATCTTAAGACCAAATTCTTGCATGAGATTCTACCGTTCTTTCTTTAATCATCTTTTTTTTTTTTTTTGGTTTATACCCCTGCCTACAGCAAGATCCTGTTTTCCATTTGTCGACATAGCTTCCTGCTGTGTGCTGTCGAAAGACTGAGAAGGCAAGATGGAGAATCAATTGGAGGGAAAAAAGCTTCCATCAACAAAGCTTTACTGTAGATCAAGGGAATCTGGCTAGTTAAAATATCTGTGGAATAAGTTTTTGTGATTATATGCTCCAATGTAGTAAGTTTACCTAGACTCCCCCCCCCCCCATCTTATCTAAACTCTCACCTGATAATTTTCTTTTCATACAAGATTGCTTATTATGTCATTGGTTTAATACATTTTGTTTTCACCATGAAATACAGGGCAATGTGTATGATATCTTGATACAGAAAATCTCTAATACGTTTGGAATAAGAAAACATTAATTATAAGAATTTGTCCTTTAGCAAAGTTCACCAATCAAATCTTATTTACCCACTAGAGGAAAAAACCTAATAACAGTTTACACTTTCCAACTTGGCACTTTGGTGATATTTTTGTTTGATTCATATTGTGTTTTTATCGCTTATTTGTTTGAGCAGGTTCTGCTACAAGTATGGAATGTGTACAGAAGGCTACAAAGTACATGTATTTGCTTAATAGCTTTATCCAGATATCTGATATTTATTTAATTGGGTTTCACCACATTTGCATTTCTACAGTAATTAGTTGTATAACATTCTTAATAGCATGAAGCAAAAAATCTTATCAACTGGTTTTCTTAATATTCTCCCTCCCTCCCTCCCTCCCTCCCTCCCTCTCTCTCTGTCTCTCTCTCTCACACACACACACATAAAATAAGCATTTATATTGCATTTAAAATATTATAGAATCTAGTAACCCCACCAATAAAAAGCACATTCTTCAACATGCAATATGTAAGTAAATAATTTAGAAACTGATCTGAGTCCTGTAGCTAGATTAGAACAGAAAATGAATAATCTGATCCACATTGCTGAGTGAACTTTGACCTAATGCTACAGTGAGGTTTAAGGCTTCAACTTTGAAAACTTATTTAACTGCTTAGACATCATTTCTGCATTAAAATGCTGCCTTTTGATTTTATCTTCTCTGATGTATGGAGAGTCTGAAGATTCCAAGTGCAATGCTTTTAACAAACCTATGAGAGAAACAAGATAATGAAAAACAGGTTTTCTTCGATACCACTCTAACTTACTAAAATTGGTTTGGACATGTGGTCCTTCTGGTGTTGATGCAATGCTAAGTACCACGGAGGTGGGTGCTGCTTCCCCACACATTCTTCATTCTGAGAATCCAGATTTGGCAGAGCTGAGTAAAATAGCTATTGAAGTCTATCCAGAGTTCTAGTTTTCTAAGCGTTAAGATATATATAACTGTGTTATTTCTTAATTGTGATGTTGCTGGGGAACATGCTAAAAATGAATCATTAATTTATATAAGGAAGTCCTGTTACAAGACAACTAGACTTGCTGCTTTTTCTTTCTTTCTTTCAAAGAATGCTGCTTTTAGTTTTGAAACTTACAGAAAACTCGAACAACCAAGTTGTCAATGACAGCCAAATCAGAAAGCCATGTACTGCAGAGACCTAAATTGACCCAGTAGTTTAGTCTTCCCATATATTGCTCTTCCATCCAGGGCAATTATGGGACAGTTGCTGTTGTGTTGCCAAGATTTCACTTTGATTGTTTAGTCTTATATCAACTGAGGATTTAAAGATATCCTGCAAGTCTGGGATTCACTTGCGGAAAAAAGACGATTCTGAAGAAATCTCCCCTTACCTTAACAAACTGTCAAAATATTAGGTGGAGCTATTTCTCCTATTGAATCTGCAGTATACCTGCCAATCTGATTTATTTAAACACAACCTAATGGCCTGTGAATATCAGGAACAACTCCCCTGCTATCCACATAGCCGAGCCAGTAGGATAAGAAAGTCTTCATATTTCTATATATGGCAACCACTGAAATCTACAAAATACCTTGTATTATCAAGAGGAGTCTTGTGAGGAGGAATTGGTCTTTGATTTTTGTACTTCTTCATCCTTTCAACATTTTAGTTTTCCTGGCCTGCCTCTCTTCCAAGACCAGGTCAGAGATGCTGAGGTGACAACTATGGTTGTGTGTGTCGTTTCCCAGTGGCTCGTTTCCTGAAGAAAGCCTTGGTGACATGTTCCTCAGTTGCATTTCACTAGGTTGCTGCAGTGTGTCCTACATATGGCTCCTAGTGATAAGAAACTTTATATAAGAAACTTTACTTACAAGTTCAGAATAAAGTTGATAGGTTGTTGACCTAAAGCTGATAGATTGTTGATGTGATTCTGTTACAGAACAACTCCACTGGCCTGTGACCTGTCTCCCAAATCAGTTCAACATGTGAGTTATGATCTTTAAAGCCTGTTACAATTCCTGGGATACTTGAAGGAGATCTTGCACCCATCTGTTGAAAGCATTATCAAAGGCACTCCCATGAGTTTCAGTTTCTCCAGAAATAACCCCAGCTGGACTGACAGAGGGCTGCCAATGTAGGGGGTCTCTTGAATGACTGAGGCCTGTTAGAATTTTTTTTTATATCATGCAAATAATTAGCTTATTTTTAAAGGAGCCTTATGATGCAGTGGTTAAATGCCTGTACTGCAGCTAATTTATTTATTTATTATTTATTCTAGAGTATATTTTATCCCGCCTTTCTCCCTGGAAAAGGACCCAATTGTGCTCACAACCTGTGGTTCAATCCCAGGTAGCCAATGCATGGTCGACTCAGCCATCCATCCTTCCGAGGTCCGTAAAATGAGCACCCAGCTTGCTGGGGGGCAATGTGTAGCCTGCATAATTTAATTGTAAACCACTCAGAGAATGCTTGAAGCACTATGGGGCAGTATATAAGCAGAACACTTTGCTTTATTTTTTATTTGTTTTTGAATTTCTGTTCTGGTTTGTATAACACTGTGCAATATCGAAGGTTTTGTTTTGTTTCGTTTTTCTGTTCTGGCACAATCGTGTGGTGCAAAAAACTATTTTCTTTAATTAAGGGAAAAGGGATTTCATCAAGCCAACATCTACTTACAGTATCGTGTCTTCACCCTCTGTGAGAAAACTACTGCTAAATATTTTACATTTATATAATTATGGATTAGAAATTGGGTCTGAAGGAGAACCCAACTGTTAGCATTCTAATGGAAACACAGTCTAGTTCAGCAACGGATGCATCTACAGTTGTCACTCTCTGCTGAAGGGCTGCCTTTAAAAATCATTATGGAGGACATAACCAAGTTCAAGGTGGTGGGGGTTAAAATGTGAATCAGAAACATGGATTTTTGAAATTATACTTGTTCATCTGTTGTTTCCAAAACCAGAAGTTCTTTGTGAGTGTTATAGGTTAAAAATTATTGCCCCTTGTGTAAACCACAGACAGCCGTGCCAAGACTTAGATGTGTGAGTAACAGTTAACCTGAAGCTGTAGAATTGTGTGACTTTGAGAGCCTCAACACATGGGATTGAAATGTACTTGGAGGAGGGCTAAGAAGCAGACATGGCAACAGCTTGACACACTTTGGAGAGAGAAACTGGGAGCTAATATTTGAATGCAAAACTGTCTGCCTGGAGTTCTAGGTGGGATGTTCAAGGATCTTTGCTCCAATTTCAGTCCTATGACTTTGCTTTATTGTTTAAGATGACCCAGCTTTGGCTCCAAAGCAAATGGGGACTACATTATTCCATATGCTTCATTGTCGTCTTGCTCTCTCTCATGTTTTCTCACTTGCTCCTTCATTCATTTGCTTATTTTTCCTGAGCCACTGCTAGGATGTAGTAGACCCCAGACAGAGCCTCTTGCATTTCTTGCTTCCTCTCAAACTGATAATGTTCTGTTACTTGAATATGTCCCAGCTCCGGGGGTGGTTGCGCTTGAACTCTCATCCTGCAGTTTGGGCAGGGAAGCACATGGTAGCTAATCTCACTCTTTGGGGTGAGCTGGGGAGACTGCCAATCTATCCAGCAGCAACCAATTGTTTCCTCCTGCCTCTGAATACAAAGGAAGTCTCTGTTCAGTGCTCTTTCCTTCTATGTAGGTGCTTTTACACGACCCCTAAGATCTGCTGGTCACTTTAATTCGGACCAGAGATCTTAGGGGTTTGTCGCTCTTCGTGCGTTCCCACCCCCTCCGCATGTCCTGGCTGCTGGCTGCGTGAGGGGAGGGAGAAAAAAAGGGACAAAAGAATACTTACCTCCCCAGTGCTGGTGGAAGCTGCTGGGAGCCCCGTGACTTCCTGGTTCCTTCTCTTAAAGGGGCGGGAGGCAAAAAACAACAACAAAAAGAAGTGAGGAGAGCCCGGCACATCCGCATTAAGATTTTTCACCCTTGGAGAGCAGGAACAAGAAAAGTGCGCTGGGACGCGCTTAGGTGGGCGTGGCTGCACTTAATTTTCAGTAAACTCTGGAGCTGGTGGGTAAACAATTTTAAGCTCCAGAGCTGGGAGCCATTTGCGGCAGAGTTTAGGGGTCGTGTAAAAAGGCCCTGTAAGTCTGTTGAAGTCTGTTGCTGAAAGCAGCTATGTTTTTCAATGTTCAGCCATGTTTATCAGTTATTCTTTTTTTAATTCATTCTCCCACTATTATCTCAGAGTTAATTATTTAGATTATAGGTGCTAGTAAATGAGAAGAGGGGTAGACTATTCTGGGTTACCTGAAGCTATTCTTTTATGTGAAAGTTTGGTCATTGATTGTAAATAAAGATAATTAATCTGCTCTGTGCACTGGGGATAGAGGATGCATAGATCTCCAGATGAAAATGTGCATACAAGGTTTTGCACCCAAATACAAATCCAAGAGAGCAAGAAATGTAGAGGACAGAGTGAAAAAAATTCTAGTTTTCTCTTCCCATACAGATTGTTGTTGAACATAGTTTATACTTCAGAATGTATATGTCAAGGGATGTCTGCAAATGTGCACGTGCATGCACATGTGCATGCGCATACACACACACACAGAGGGGGAGGGACGGAGGAGGATAAAATGAATAGTTCTTGCCCCATAAAATGTGTGTTTGTGGTTGGAGGGAGTCAACACAAGGCAGTACAGAACCTGTAGGTGTTTAAGGAAGCAGGTTCACATTAATGGACAATGTAGATCAGGGGAAGGGAAACTTTGGCCCTCCAGATGTTTTGGAGTATATCTCCTAGAATCTTGAGCCTATGTTGCCAATGAAAGGACTGTCGAAGATGTATGCCAAAACTATATGATCATATTATTCATATAGTTTTAGCACACATCTTCAATAGTCTAAGGCTAAGATCATGTGTAGTGTCTGTATGCCAAAACATCTGGAGTAGAGATGGGCATGAAATGCTTTTTATTTCATTTTTCATTTGTTCCCTAATGAAATGAAAATTGAAATGACCCATCAAAGAAAAACAAAATGAAACGAAATGGAAATTTTCATTTTGTTCTGTTTCATTTTTTGTTTTCCCATTGGAATGCATTGAATCAATGCATTCCTATGGGGAAAAGCCTGCAGTTTCCTTACCATGCACCTGTTCAGGTGGGGAAAAGGATGGGATTTTTAAAAAAGCTAATCAACACTTGGGGCGACAAAGGAAAAGCACCCACTGACCGGCCTCCCTTGTGCCATCTGTTTGGCAGGAGAGGAAAAAACTGCCATCCAACCTCCTGTGCACCAGCTGGTTGGCGGGAGGAAAAAAATGCTGACCAGCCTCCCTGGGGCTTCCCACGTGACAGCTGGTTGGTGGGAGGGGAAAAATACATTGACCAGCCCCGCGGGCCAGCTGGTTGGCACTAGGTTAAAAAAAAGAGAAAGCGCCCACCAGCCGGGCTGGTTGGCTGTGAAAAAAACTTTTTAAAATAAAAATACAAAAAAAGAAACAAAATGAAAAATGAACTGATTTTTTAAAAACGAAACAAAACAACAAAACAAAATGAACAATGAAATTTCGTGCCCACCTCTAATCTGGAAGAACAGGCTTCCTCTCCCCTGTTGTAGATGTATAAACCTCTTGTTGCTTTGTTGTGCACTTATGAGCTCAGCAGTCCTTGCTTTATCTTTTCAAGAAAATACATATTCTTTCTGTGTTTAAGAATGTTTAACACAGCAAATGTTTAGCCACATTTTCACATGATCCTTCATTTCTAGATATTAAGAAGCAGGATTTTTTCCCCTTTTCCCCTGATGCATAATTTATTAGAGTTGCTTGGAAGGTGACCTTCACAGAACTCTGTTAATGATTACAAAATGAAGACCCTTTTATTTATTTACTTCCTGCCAAAATGGGTGACTTTGAAAAGAAGTCTCAGAAATGCTGTGCTTCACTTTCAGCTTCTTCAAGACAAAATCACAAATTACCTTGTGTACCTGACTTGAAAACACTATTGCTTGTGTTCGTAACATGTCCAATTCAATCTCATTTTTGGCACTGGCCTAACTAGGGACGGGCAGAAGAGTGCATTTGCCCCAGGGTGTGCAGCAATCTGGGGGCTCCTGGAGGGGAAGCAGGAGGAGGAAACCATGCACCATCCCACCAGCAGTCCTCCTTTCACCCCGCTAAGGCTTCACGATCCTTAGTCGGGGAAAAGGAGGAGAGGGAAGCAGGTGATTTCCCCCCCCCCAAGCAGCACCTCCATTGATTGCTCCCCCTCCTCCTTCTCCCCACCCCTGCTAAGGCTTGGCGATCATTAGCCGGTGGAAACGAGGAGAGGGAAGTGTGCAATGGAAGTGCTGCTTGGGAAAAAAAAATCCCATCGCCTGCTTCGCCAACTGCCTCAATAGTTTATTCTGTATTACTTCCAAATTAGGCTTGTCACACTCTCCCCCTATTTCTGCCCCATAGGGCATTTGGGCCAGAGTTTTTGTAATAAAAACCCTGAGAGCAGGCAGTATTAGCTGTCCTCCTCTGGCATAAAAGAATCTTTTAAGTTGACCAATTGTTCTAGCACTCAATATTTGAATGAGTGCACCTGCTCCAGAGCATGTCCATCTAATGACCAATTATGCCTGGGGGGGGGGTTTCTTCCCGAAAACCATATTATTCACCCACATTACTTGCACAGGAAATATCCCATCAGGGTGGAGAACTAGTATTATTGTCCCTATTCTTAAGAAAGGCGATCCAGCAGATCATTTTATTTACAGACCCATTAGTCTTCTTGATGTGGCTGCTATGCTTCATGCACGATCCAATGTTTTAGTAAGTGAACATGGCAGCCTTCCCATCCCTCCTCATTGGAAATATGAAGACATAACTTGCCAGGAAAACACTGCAAAGATTAATTTTGCTTTCGCCCCCTCTCCTTATGACCAATTGCTGTGTTTTCGGCTGTGTCTTGCGCAGTCAAGCTGGTTTCCTTGAAGGCTGCCATGGGGAGGTGCTCTTTGCGGGGGCTCAGGTTCAGTTTTCTTGTCATGTTTCAAAGATCTGACCCTACTCTCAAGGCATGATAAATTATCCTCCTTATCTTGGGGAAAGACTTACAAAACATTCATGTAAAACAGTTTGCAAGGTATAAATCTGATGTTGCTGTTTTAGATATCTGCTGGAGGATATGCACATTAAGATAAATGGATTGTCATCGCTGTGGAACTGTTTAGCTTCACATTTAGGAGGCCATCTGTTCTCTGATGAATGTCCTTGCATATATTGGTAAGAAAACCGGATTGGGTTTGAGATGCATTTTAATAAATGCCATAACTAATTACAAAATAAAGAGTGGTGGAAAATAACTTCCAGTAACTCTCTCTAATTGCTTTCTGCATTCTTTTCTTCTTTTCTTTTTCCTTCCTAGTTTTTCTTCTTATCTCCTGGGGGTGGGGAGACAGAAAAAAGTTTGTAAATGAAACAAGTCACATTACCGGAGCAGGTACAGAAACACCCCAACATAGTGAGGTGAGTAGGATACACTTAAAAATAAGTTTGCTTTGGAATTTTGAAAAATTAACATATGGGTGGGGTGGGGTGGGTTACCTGGCTTCAGTTGATGTAGCAAAAGAAAGAAGCATCAAAGTTGAAAAGAAATCTACAGCTGAAATGCCAGTGAAATAGCACAACCTCACCTGAAAACTCCCAAGTTGGAAGCCTGGGAAGGGCTCATATAATCCTCACTGAATGCTAGCTATTCCCCATCCAATGGAGCAAGCAACTGTTTTGTATCCATCTGTGTCAAGGAGAGGATGGTGGATTGTTTATTAGCTGACCATGTTTTCTTTTAGGTACTTGCATTTGCATTTGGAACTCTCTAAGTGAGTGTGGGATGGATGACTGACTGCTTCTCTTGTGTGACTTTGTTCATCAAGTCAGTAGCTCTTGAGATTGTCCTTCTCCACCTTCACCTCTGTTTTCTGCTTTGTTTTAATGTACCGGTATTTATTGTCCCTGTATTGTGGGTGTGTGATTATGTTCAACAGTAGGTGAGTACCATGTATATAGCATTCTAACTGGACTAAGCAGTGAGTGGGCACACTTGAGCAAGCCATAAGACTGACTTGGGGAACGTGAAGGGAACATCTCCCACATACATAACACAATGGGGACAGAGGAAGCTTTGCCTACAAACAGAAAGTCCATCATATTCCCAGAGCTAACTTTTTGTGTAGTGCTGCCATCTTAGATCATAACTAGACATGGGTGTTTTTTTTCAGAAGGGGACTGGTTCTGAAATGAAGCACACCAGCACAGCTGGTAGTTGAAACACATCCCACCCTCTGTAACAAACCACTGTCTTACTTTGCTTTACCTTGCACTTGACAAAATTCCAATTAGGAAGCAGGCTCTGATACATCATCTTTCCCTCTCCCTGGTGCTGGCCAATCAGACAGGGAGGCAGGATAATGCATGTCCTTGTGCAGCTCCTGTTTGGCCAGCACCAGGGAGAAGGAAAGATGACGCATCAGAGGCTGCTTCCTGATTGGAATTTTGTCCAGTACGAGGTGAAGCAATGCAAGACAGTGATTTATTTTGTTCCAGATGGTGGTACTGTGTGCTGCCATGTTTTGTTTTGCCCCCCCCCCAGAAGAAATAAAGACACAAGACAAAGTTTATGGAGTTAATGTGGGCCGCAATTTATTTATAAAATTAATTAACTGTAAACAATAACTGCAAGTTAAAGAGGGCCTGTGCCGTAGGGCAAGTGGTAGATAATTCTATATTATAATTCATCAGCACCTCTGCTTGATAATAAGAGATTAAACTGGCATGAATAAATAATGCCTTTGGTAAGATGCCAAACAGTAACTACACCATCTTACCATCAATTCTCATAAACACTGGCAGCCCTCATAACCTAGCAGGGCCTCCTTTTTAACAATAAGAATTGACATCCTAGTTTATAAATTTTATCCATGAGGGCTGCCCAACACCAACAGGTGCTGTATAACAGAGGTGCCTGTGGCGCATTTGGAGCATTTAACACATGCCATTCCTTCGCTGCCACCAAAAATATACTGAAAACTGCATCAACTCATCATCAGATGATGAAGATGACTCAGGATCAGGTTGGGACAAAGCCCTACGCTTAGCTGGGGCTTTCCCCCTGCCTTTTGCAGTGCCCTTTTTAGGTGGCATGATGAGAACCCTACAAATACAAAGAGATGCATGATAAAATATCAATGTTAAAAGTCCAAACTAAATGGAGGCGTGAGGGGTAATAGGGATGAATGAAAAACAAAATGGCTGCCACAGTGCCAACAAGGGGTTAATTAGGATTAATGCACCCAAGATGGCTGCCAAAGAAGAAGGCCAGGCAAAAGGGGTGCAACCACAAGGCTGTGATTGAGTGCAGAGAATCAAAATGACCGTCCCAATGCCAGGCAACTAGAGCTCCAAAATGGCTGCTAACCAGGACACCCTGATAATTCCCCGATAAGGATTAGATCGATGTGGTTGCCAATCAAATGTGGATAATTTGTACAGACATAGATGGAACTGAGGAAGCAATTACAATCAGATAAGATCAGTTCATGAGCAGAAACGACAAGCCCAAAATGTGTGCCACAGATCCAACCACCCCCCGCCCCAACAGTCAGGCTAAAGCACCAAGTAACCAAAAGGGGTAATCATATAATAACTGGATGGGACCTGGTGAAGGCACAGCAGGGAATTGAACTTGCAACCTCTGGCTCAGTAACCAGAGACCTAAGCCACTAAGCTATCCAGTCTTTCTTAAACAGAGGCCGAGACACACCACGACCACTCCCAGCGAAGCAATCCCCATTCCCACCCGAACCACCCCACCGCCCACTATTGGCTAGTCCTACAAAGGACGAGCTGAAAAAACCCACCCTCCCCTCCCTGCCCCTAATTGGATTGACAAACCGCACGGCTCCACAACACGGGAGCCGAGAAGTGGCGAAATTGGTGCAGAGCCAAGAAGCTCTGGCACATCCGGGAGGGCTGCAGCCAAACTCTGACCAAAAGCTGATAGAGAAAACAGCTGCTAAGGGTGCGGAACTCCGACGAACACGGAGCTCTGAGACCAAGCCGGCAGGAATAGAACCCAAAAATCAGCTGGAGAAAACAGCCGATGATCGGAATGGAGCTCCAGCAAGCAGGGAGCTCCAGAGGACAGGATCAAAAGCACGGAGTTCTAACAGAAAAGTTGGAAGCTCTGGCCAAGCCTAGGTGAAAGAAGACAGCTCTGAGCTAAAATGAAACAGCTGACAATGTTGACGATCGGAGCAGAGCTCCAGCAAACGGGAAGCTCCAAGAGCGGAGGAAAAGCGCAGCTGCCCAGAGCTGTCAAATTGTGCTGGCTGCAGGCGGGGAGCGTACAGCTCCTTAAATAGGCTGCTCCCCACCATGCAACCAGTGTATGGGCGCCGGACTTTGCACCCGCCCTCTTCTTCGGGTAGGCAAAGAACCCCGCCGAAGACAAGGGCTTCGAGCGGAGCCTCCATTGGAACCAGTCCCATTCTCTAATCATAACCTTTTATTTTCTGCATTTTCACTTTCCACTTTCTGATGCAGAAATATAAAATACATTTAAGTATCTACAGAAACTTAGGATCAAATCACCCCTAAATCTACGTGGAGCTGGGTGTTTCTGATATACATGGCAAATATTTGGATGCAAATAGAAATAGAAGATATTTACACACCCCAAACATCAGATGGCAGCCTTTTAAAATCCAGAAATGGCAGAATGAATGTTTATGAGTTGTAGGATTCACCAAATCAATTGGTTACTGGGGGCTTCTTGAACTATCCTGTAACTTCTCTGGAAATATGCAAATATCCCTGCTTCACTTTCTCTGGACACATTTGTCCCCAAATAATTCAAAATAACTCAAGGAATGAGAGAAGTTCATGTTTTGACACTCAAGATGCTCACATTACGCAATAATTGTTCTTTTCCAAATTGCAAGCTAACATCTGTTTCTGGCTGCAACCAGCTTTAAAAGAATTCCAACAAACTTATAGAAGGTAACCTACTAGCAAACTGGAATTGCCCGTTCCCATCTCACAATAACATGTTCTTGGCAGCAAACATCAGCTTCTAATGCCTTCCTACATTTTAGTAAATTTACTCCTTTTTTACCTGAAAAGAACAACCTAGACCAGATTAAACCAAGGATGTGTAGAAATGCCTGCAATAGTTCACTGGCCTGTTTGTAAGTGGTGGGTTATTTTTGACAGTGGTAATGTGCTGGCTGGCTCACCTGGCTTATGTGATGAAGCATATCAGGGGAAAAAGCCCAGCAGAGTGGAAACTTCTTAAGTTTTAATCTTGCCAAGGTTTTTACAAATATTCCTATCTTTGTAGGAAGGAAATTTTATCTCTTCTTTCAACTGCCAGTTCAGCATATACAATTAACACATTAGTAGGAAGAGCAAGAAATATGATATTCATTCCATTCCCTTACCTAAATGCACAATATGTAAAAGGGATATGTTCCTTCCTTCCTTCCTTCCTTCCTTCCTTCCTTCCTTCCTTCCTTCTTATTTCTATTATACAAGACACAGTCATTTACTGGTACAATAACAAATACGAGTTTTACTCAAAAGTCAAGTTAAATAGTGTAATATAAGTGTTGTTCCCAATATTGCCAGTTTTTGCAGCTCTGCCCATGTTATTTCAGAGAGGGCTGATATTTTATAAAATCTGGCAGCATTGTTTCCAATGCCCTGATGACTCTGGGGATGACTGAAGTATGTTTCATAAGTTATTTATTTTTCCAGATGTCTGTATTTTGATATCTTTTCATTATTTTATCTTCAACTCTGACATCCTCTGAATTGCAATATTGGTTATCCAGGGTCCAGACATTTCTTCATTCTACTACTGTTATGTCTGGTGTGTTATGCTCAAGATGTTGGTCCGTTTGAATCCAAGAGTCTCACAATATCTTAACTTGGTTGTTTTCTGACACTTTCTCTATCTGATGCTCCCATGGATTCTTGGATGCCGGGAGATCATTTGTTAAAAGTAGACTCTTGTTTTATAGTGTGCCTGCACAATCTTTGAATGTTCACAGATGAGGTGTGACACAGTTTCTTCTTTTCTCAGCAGCATTGACAGTCCATTCACTGTTTCCATGAGCTCCGTGATTTTTGGCTTTCATGACATTGTTTGGAGTATTTGTTCATGTGCAGAAAGGCCTTTGGTTTCTTTCTTGGGGATCTCCAGTTTTAGCCCAAGTTAAATCACCATCACATCAAGTTTTCCATCAATATTTCCCAGATAATATCCATTCAGTGGTTTATTTGTCCAGCTGTTTAACTTATTTTCAAATTGTTGTTTCTTATATTAAACCATTGTTTCTATTGTTTTCAAGATGCTTCCCACTTTTACCTGGGATGCCCCAGTGGGCATGGTCACTGGCCATGCTGACTTGGACTACTGGGAGTTGTAGTGTAAGAAATTATTCTAGAACAATTCATGAGTGTGCAAATGAGAGAACTCCTCCCTTCTCTTATCATTTTCTCAAACATTGTGGTAGCAATTTGCATTCCTTCTTCCAAAATACAACCTGAAGCCTGACACTCTAAATGGGTGGTACTAACCTAGTTGTTTGCAGCACATGAATAGCAAGGACCTCTCATCCCTCCTTTAACTTTCTCCAAATGGAGATTAATGGGCCTGAATAGGTTCTTCTGGAAAGTCAGCGTTCTATTATGCCATCTTCTCTTGTGGTCACTTATTTCAGCTAAAGAAGAAGTACGTGTAATTTGGGTATTTCTTTCTTAGTTCTTGCTGTCTAAAAGGAGGCTGCAAGAACTTTATCTTCATCAACTTACCTGGCTTATGATTTAGCTAACTGAATATTAATTTTAGCTATCCATTCTAATTCAGCCTAATTCAGACTTTAATTTAAATCTAGAGTGGTTGATTTGCTTCCATCTTTAATTTGCTAATTTTGACTTGCATACTAGGACAACTAAATATAAAGATGATTTCTTTCCAAGTGCTATCAAACTGTTGAATAATTATTTTTTTCTTCTCTTCTTCCTTTTTAAATAATAGGTTATATTGTGTTGTTGTACTGTGTTTTTATTGTTGAATATATGATTCTTATATTTCCTTCTTATATATGGAGAACATTTTTTACCAAAACAAATTCCGGGTGTGTCCAACCACACTTGGGCAATAAAAGGATTCTGATCCTGATTCTGATTTTCAAAGGAGCCATTTTAGGATTACCTGGCATTTTGGTTTGCATAGTGAATGTTAGAGGCAGATTATGCTTGATGTTGAATCAATACTTGGCAGCAGTTATGCTTTGTCTATCACAACCAGCAAGTCTTGAGAGAAAGGTGTCCTTGGGCTTGGACAAGAAACTTCATTTATAGACTGATTAGTCATGGTGAGCTGCAATGGTCAGACCTGCATCTCTTCATTGTTTAAAGGAAGCCATTAGAACAGGAGGTGCTGGGGTTGTATCTCCCCACTTTGGGGAACAATCACACCATGGTTGCCTCTTTGCATCCCAAAACTTTGTGATGTTGGCTTTGCTAGGATCCTTGCTGCAGTTTCTCACCAATAAAGTTGTATCATCTTTAAAACTTAGCTTTGATCTCCACATCTTCACTCCTAGTGGAAGGGCAAACTTCTCTTCTGAGTCTTCAATATCATGATTGTCTGTAGTTCATACTTGTTCAGCTGGCTCAAACACTTAAGAACTGGGGGATATAAAGCATAGGACAGTGGTTCTCAACCTGTGGGTCCCCAGATGTTCCTGGACTGCAACTCCCAGAAGCCTCCACCACTTGCTGTGCTGGAAGGTGTTTCTGGGAGTTGCAGCCCAGGAACATCTGGGGACCCACAGGTTGAGAACCACTGGCATAGGATATTACTAAAAGTCATTGTTGTTCCCATTCCTCATTAATATACAGGCTTTGTGCAAAATATGGCTAGGGATTTGCCCATCCATACATTCATAATGATTGTGAATAGATAATCCCCTTCATTGCACAGAGGGACACAATGATTCCTTGCAATCAGAAACTGAAAAGATAAATGAGCTTCTGTGAGCTATTGGGTCATCGTCACCTTCACTGACAAAGCTAAATGAGTACCATAAGTATGAGAGTCCCTCCTCTCGAACTCTCAAAAGAAAAGAGTATCCCAGATAAATGAGGATCCAATAGGACAGGGCAACAATGTGAAACAGCCATTTATTCATGATCGAGCACCAGTCTTAGAAATCAGTGTCTCTTATCAACTGTGACATGTGTATATATGAAAAATTGATGTATGGTGAAGGAAGTGGTGGGATGGGTAGAGAGAGAATCCATATGGAAACATCCCTAGGCAATCTTTTCCATTTTGAAAGGTTAGTTGTTTCTCGCTGATGAACTGTAAGGCAATGAAAAGTTTCAACCGGCACCCAAGACTTACTTTGGAATTTGTAAATGTAACTTCACAAATGTACATCTTTTTTTAGCTGTGCTTTACAAAACAGCTGTATGTTTTGCATATAAATCTATTATAAATGTCTTTTCTGGGACAAAGAATATCACAGCCCGGTCAGGTCTTCCTAGGACTTTCTACCAAATAAGCTATGGGATGGATCTAGTATGCTCCAATCAGGAGAAAGCTCAGAGTACTCTGGCTAAAAGCTAGGGGGAAATAATATGGTTGTTGCCTATGCATCTTCTTCTGCCAGCCATGAAAGACACCTCCTGCTGTGTTCCCTGAAGGGCAGCAACTCCACAGCAGAGAGAGATGGTAGCAGTGAAAAATGTTTTCTCTGTGGTTCTTCCTTAGTGGAAATGTTCTACTGGATCAAAAGCCTTACACAGGTGGATAAGATCTAAGCCTATGGTTTACAGACAAGCATATGTTAAATTCCCAGGCTCCATGCTCTTCTCATAATGTAGAAGGCCTGCCTTGAATGTGTTTCTATGGTAATAACTGTCCTGTGTTTGTCCAACTGCTTGTTTTTAAAAGAGAGCAGCGTATGAATAGGAGCTACTAAGTGAACAGAGTTAGAAGGTGATCCGTA
Source organism: Phrynocephalus versicolor (assembly GCA_023846285.1). Lineage (NCBI taxonomy): Eukaryota > Metazoa > Chordata > Lepidosauria > Squamata > Agamidae > Phrynocephalus > Phrynocephalus versicolor. The sequence goes on along the minus strand of JAHTLZ010000129.1, from coordinate 29,986,274 downwards.
CTAATCAAATAGCGGAGGTCCAACTGAGCCAATGCTTTACTAGCTGGAGTCAAGGGCATATCTGGGGTGGGGGACGGAAGGGTGCATTTGCCCCAGGGTGTGCAGCAATTTGGGGACACCTGGAGGGGAAGCAGGAAGAGAAAGCCATGCACCCTCCCATCAGCAGTCCTCCTTTCCCCAGGCTAAGGCTTGGCAATGAGACCCACTCCTCCACCACCAATGCTTCTGCCACCTCTGTGCACCAGGTGAGCACTGAAGCAAGCAGGCTGGCAGGTGTGTGGGGAACACGGTGGCTGTTGCACCCTCTTCCTCCTCCTCCTCCTCCTCGCCTTGCTCTGGGCCCACTGCAGGAGAGGTAAGGTGTATGCAGACAGACAGGCAGGCAGACAGACAGACAGACACACACACACACACAAACACACACACATACAGAAAACGCCCACCCGCCTACCTGTCCCATGCCCGCAGAATTGCCCCCTTGCTGGGTGGATGCGATGGGGTTGAGGAGGGCCGGAGGGGCGCAAAAACAATGTTGTCCCCAGGTGCTCCAAACCCTTGCTACACTCATGGCTGGAGTTGTACTAAATCTTAACCCCTTCCAACTTAAAGATGTTGGAAACTGCTTAGGATAAACTACACTGTGGCCAGTTTTTGTGGCACCATTTTGCCTGGCTCGGCCAGGGGAGAGTCTGGTATCACTCTTATCCTTGCTCTATCCTTTCTCTGTCCCCCCTCTTTTTTTTAGAGCTGCATTGCCAGCTAGCAGGCTTTAGCTGGCAATGCAGGTGTCACCTACCTTTGCCGACAGGTCTGTGAAACAGGCCAACATAAAAGTGAGTCTGCCAGCCCAAGGGCATTTCTGCTGGCATTGGAGGTTTTCTGATAGAAGAGGAGGCTTCTACCTATTCCTAACTCTCTGCAGCCAGTGCGTCTTGGAGTTTCAGTTGCTCTGTTCATTTTCATTACAATTTCCCAATGATGCTGCCAACTTTTATATGCAAAGAAAACTTTGTGTTGATTTTTCCTTGTTTTTGAACTCTGCAGTATTATGGATTTCCACAGGCCCTTTAGGGCTCTTGTCTGACAAATGTTATGATAATGTAAAAGGCTCTGTGCAGTTCGTTCAGAGAAATCAACAAATGTTATTACAAAACAGCTGGACTAACTACAGGATACAGCTACCAAACTGGCCTCAGGTATGCGGCTACTGAAAAGGAAGAAGCAAGACAAGGAGCTGTACTGAGGGGAAAACACAGTGTCAGTCACACTGGCGAGAAGATGCCTTAGGCAGTGCTTGAAATGTGAAGTTTCCAAAATTATTAGTTATGCTCATAAGTTAGAATCTGGGAAATTAATTTGTTTTTGTTAACATTTAAAAATGAAAATGTTCTCCTTAAATTAATGTTCATTAAGATTACTAATATGTAGATTAAAATGTTGGTGTATGTCACTCTACATTTCCTCTCTCTCCAGGGAGATAACCCTCTATTTTCCATAATAAATGCATTTGGACTGTGACACCCTGAAAATTTAGCTATAACTGCCAAAATTGAGAGCAGTGGTTCCCAACTTTGAGGCTCCAGATATTCCTTGACTGCATTTCCCATAAATCCTATCCAATGCAGCCAGCGGTGAAGGCTTCTGGGAGTTCAAGTCCAAGAACATCTCCAACAAAGTTGTGAACTACTGGTCAAGGGTATTTCTCAAAGCTTCTGGAATTGCAGTCTAAGGTATCAGAAGCTCCAACACTAGGAACCATTGCTATGCAAAGAGACAGTTGACTATCCTCAGTTAAAAAGTTGACTATCCTCAGTTAAAACAGTTGAAAAACAGCCCAGTCAATTGCTCTGTGTTTGGGTGTGAAGTGGTTAATTGATGAAAAAAGCAGTTAGATTCTGGGATTTTTCTATGCTTAATGTAGTTTTGAAAATAGCAGTGAGCATAAGAGGGTATCCTGCAGACCATCTTAAACATTACCATTCATCTCATTAGCATTCAGACTGCCCTTTCCATCTTTTATTCTTTATCATGCTGGTTATGCACTTTCTGGTGTTTTGAATCATAGAGAATTTCCAACAAAATTTGGTAATTCCATAACAATGTCCCCTGATGTACCTGTAGTCATAGAGGTAAAAGAAACATTATTATGCAGCACTTGTGGTTGATAGTGATTACTCCTGTAACTGATGCTCCATTCATATAAAAAAGCCCAACCAGGGATATGCATGCCTTCAGATTCCTACCATGGTACAATGCTTATACTTTTCTAAACCCTGGCTGCAATTTCTTCCATATCTTGTTTTGTTGTTTCTTATCCCATTGAACTTTTTTTTAGTTGAATTCACACTTATATTTACATTTACATTTATAGTTACATTTAGTGTGTGCATTTCACCCTTTGATGAAAGCATCCACTTTGTATTATGTACATTTATCTACATTAAAAAAAAGAAGATAAAGTAAACAAATGTATGTCCACTGTGATTTCTTGCCAAAGACAGGAAAACAAACAGATATGTATGTAGGGATCTCCAGACAAGGCTGGGAACAACTCTTGCCAAAATCAGTATCAGTTAGAATAGGCAATTCTGGGCTAGATGGACCACTCATGCAAATTAATGCAATGCAGCATCTTACATTCTGATATCTATTCAATCTTCAGGTGTTCAGGCATCAGTCCTCTGGTGAGACAATCAGATTCTTTTAAATGGAGGAAGAAAGTATTACTGACCATTCATTCATTCATTCATTCATTCATTCATTCATCATTCATTCATTCATTCATTCATTCATTCATTCATTCAATCAGTTAATCAATCAATTTTTATGCTTCCCAGCTAACCACTCTGTTAGGTGCCCAAAGAAATTCCAAGTTAGCGCGAATCACTCTGGGTTGTTCAAAATGCAATAAAACATAGACATCAAATGATTAGATGCACCACATTAAATTAAATTAAATTTAAAAAATATGTTTAAAGGGGGCTAAGTTATTTATGGCTGCATCACAATTTATGGCTCCATCTTCCCACCTTCCTTCCTACTAAAAATCGTATTGAGTTGGTTAACAAACATCACTAAGAAGAAATTAAATAATAAGCTGTTTAAATTGGTTATGGCAGTAAATAATGCATACATATTTAAACAGTTAAAAAGAGATGTGTTACGGCACCTTTCCTAAAAGGATTTATTTCTTCCTATGAATGAGGGCCCCTGGTTTAAAGTGACCTGATTCTTTTAAAGGCACAATTGCTGTTTTTTGCAGCATCTCAACATCCATTTTCCTGGCATGAGTTATTTTTTTCCCTTGGTCCGCCTTTCAATCTGTAACATTTTTAATCAAATATACCCTTGAGTTATAGCTGAAGGCACTGCATGATAAAAAGGGGTGCATTCCCAGCTTCCTCTTTGAACATTCTTTGTCAGTAAATACCTTTTGTTGACTAAAGAATTTGCGCTAACTTGGAATTTCTTTGGGCACCTAACAAGAAGGTTACAGATGGCAACCACTTCAGATGACAAATGGCTTGTTACCTGCTGGCATGTGAGAAGGGGAGAAAGAAATGTTTCCATCACAACCCTTCTTCGCTTAACAGCTTCTCAATCAAATACAGAAAATATCCCTGAGTCCTAAAGAAATAGATGAGTGAGACCACAATCAAGTCAAGAATTATTCATTGCTGCATCACCCTGGTTCTTAAACTAATGTACATAACAGCTACATCGTAGAAATTTGGACAGTGAGAAATAAAGGGAAATTCTACACACAGGAGATAGATGGCTTTTACCTGCTCTTTCTCTCCATCTTGTAATCTATTTAGGATGTTGCCGCTTCTTGGAGTATAGAGATAGATTATCTGTGCAGAAAAAACAGAAACATCACTGCATCCTGCAAGATTAAAGCGCAGGCACGCGAGTGAAGGAAAATACAGTTATATTCGCATTTACTCATAAATCTATATTATTTTTAGAGGAATACATAACTAAGTAAATAAATTTGTAACACTATATTTTGAGAAACATTTCCAGTCTGGTGGCAGGGACCTGGCACAGAATTTGGATTGGATCAAGATGAAGAATAGACATGGGCACGACTTAGCGGAATTCCCGTTTCCGTTTCCGTTCCTCGTTTCCGTTATGGAACGGAAACGGTAACGGGAATTACTCCGCCAGAACTCGAACTCAAACCGACTAAAGAATAATTGGGTCTGATTTGTCATTGTCATTCTTGGCATCGCAGTGATCCCGCGATGCCAAACGTCACAGAAAAAGTTTTTAAAAGTTAAAAAAAAACCCAATTCCCGGCCAAAAAGCAGGCGAAAATATGCATGTCTGAGTGAGTGCACCTAGAGGGGAGGTTTCTGGGGGGGGGTCCCCAGCCTCCCCCCTCTCCTCCTGTCCCTCCTGGGCTGCGCTGGGGGCGGGCATCCTCGTTGTCCCGCCAAAGTCGCCGCCTCGCCGGCTCGCCGCCATTCAAGCGGCACAGAAAAAAAGTTTTTTAAAGTAAAAAAAACCCAATTCCCGGCCCCAAAAGCAGGCGAAAATATGCCTGCCTGAGAGTGCACCTACCAGAGGGGTGATTTCTGGGGGGGGGTCCCCGGCCTCCCCCCCTCTCCTGTCCTGGGCTGCTCTGGTGGGGACTCGCAAGCAACAAGCCGGACTCGCCATGCCATGCGGTGCGGGCGGGGGATCGAAAATGGGGTGGCGACCACAATATTTTTTTTTTTTGAAATCGTGGAGTGGTCCAAAAACACACAAGCACCACACAGAAACATGCGAAAATTGCTACTTTAAAACTGCCAGAATTTTTACAGTAGCAGTGGGTTTTTCTTGCAACAAAATGTCTCCTCTTTCCTCTCTCCATTTATTTTATTTTATTTTATTTTATTTTATTTTATTTTATTTTATTTTATTTTTTTACACCTGTGCAATGATGGGCTGGCCATGAAGCCATGGGAGTGGACCATGCAAATTTTTGGAGCCATTCCACCAATCGCATGGCCACTTGGCCACTGAGACTTCTGGGATGTGCCAAAAAGCCCACTAACCCTGCCCTAGCCCTAACCCTAACCCTAACCCTTACCCATACGCCACACTGGGCCACAGTACACTGTCCTCTTAGTGTGTCAGAGAGGCACCCCGCTACCCCACCCTAACCTCACCAGTAACTAGCCTAACCCTAGCCCTTGCGCTAACCCTGTCCCCTAAGCCAGATCTGTACTTGCATTGCACTACTACACGCAAGTACGCTTCCCTTCTTAGTGAGACACAGCGGATGCAGAGAGTCTGCCAGTTCGTCACTTGTGGCTCTGGCTGACTCCTGCAGGCTCGGCTCGGCAGCATTTGTGTGCCATGCAAACCATGGCCGTCGAGGCCTGACTGATGCAGGGAAGGCACCCCAAAAAGAGGGGTGCCTCTGCCAGTCTGCTGTGTCTCTGCGTGCAACTTAGTATGCATATCCATATGGCTATGCATGCCCTTTTGCAGCAGGCGAGGAGAGGAGGCCCCCATGCCATGAGGGGTCTCCAGGAGCTTGCTTTCCCTTCCTAGCAGGTGAGGAGAGGAGGCACCCCCCCCCCAGAAAGAGGTGCCTCCAGGAGCCCGCTTCCCTTCATAGCGGGCCAGAGGAGGCACCCACCCCACAGAGGTGCCTTTAGGAGCCCACTAACCCCCCAAACCAGTATAACGACAGATGAAAAAATGAAAAACGAAACAACTATTTTTTGCGAAGTTTCATGAAACACAGAAACGAGCCGACACGGGCCGCCTCCGACACACGACAACTTGAAAACGTCATTTTCCCTAGTTGTGCCCATCTCTAGTTTGAAGCATAGAATTGATGGTGGATCTTTCCTGTGGATTTCAGATAGAACCATTGGTAAAGGACTTATTTTAAAATTACATCTGATGTGTGTTATTATAGTATGCCACACATAAGACGATACAGGGTAAAGCTCCATAATGTGATGAGTTCTGACAAAATGTTTTTAAAAACACCACCTCTTGTGCTTCTGTTTGGACCATCTGTTCAACATTTCTTAAGCATTTTGAACAAGTGTCTCTAATGAATAGAGCACCACTGTTGTTTTTTCTCTTCTCCACTTAAATCCAGATACTGACTTCCTCAATCAGGCTGCAGCTTAGAAACTGTTTTGTGAACAATCCATTATAAAAGTTTATCCTGTTCCTTTGGAATCATATCACTTGTTTGGGTCCAAGTTGATGTAGTTCTGCATTGGACGTTTTACAGCTAATTAATCATATCACTTCCATTCTGATTTTGGGGGGAAGAAGACCTCCCGTTCTCACAGGCTCATGAAAGGCTGAAGCTGCATGGAACCCTTAGATAATAATTTCATGCATGTCCTGAAGTTGAGTCATGGAAACTGGACTTCTTTTGTTGTGAGATCAAAATGTTTCACTACTCATCAATTTATTGTTCACCTTGGTTTCACACCACCCTGGTCTGAATAGGCTTGTTAGGTGGACAGTGGCCTGGATAAGGTTGTTAGATGTACAATGGCCTGGGGTGTGTGAAAGTCCCACCTATACAACCCTTCTCAAGACCCATTAAGTATTTTACAAGAAAAGTCCAGTTGCTATAATTCAACATCCGGATAACCTCGCCTGATGACTGAGTATCTTTGCAGGAGTTCATGGATGACAAATTAGATATATGGATATATGTTATGATGTTCCTTTAAGTTAAAACTGACTTATAGGGACCCTAACGGGGCTTTCAAAATGAGATATTTAAAAAGTGGTCTTTGGAGTTCCTCACCCCCTTTGAATTTACATGGCTAAGCAGTGGATTGAACTAGAGTTGGGCACAAAATGGAAATATAGTGTTTCATTTTGTTTCATTTCATTAATAACAGATTTTTTAAAAAGAATTGGCATCTCAAAATGAAACAATTTGTAAGGCTATAAAAATGGGGAGCTTTTAAAAAAACAGGGAGCCAACTGCCCTAAATCAAAGACCCTCCTTAAACCTTTCAAACAAAGAACCCTTGGTAAACAAGCAGGAAACCAAAGGGCTAGGTAGAGATTGAAGAGATAAGCTCAACAGCTGACTGGTGGGAGGAATGGAAATATTAAAAAATAACCTCCAAAGTCCTACTTAATTGGGAAAGGAAAACAAAACAATCCGTGAAGGGAAGAGCTCAGCTCCTGGCTAGCTGCACCAGGCTGATCAAGGACGGAGATAAGCTACTCAGCAACTGAGGCATGGGAAGAAAGGAATACAAATCAATCAGTTTAAAAATAAACCTCCTGTTCTCAGGATGGCTGGATCATTTCATTTCTGAAACCAAAAATTGTGTTTTGTTTCATTTCTTGACGACATGCTGTTTGCTGTTTCATTTGTTTCATAAGGTTTTGTAAGCCTACAAAATGATGAAACTGTGTGGTTTTTCGTAAGATGCCCATCCCTAGTTTGAACCCTTTTCTCCAGAGACTTAGTTCATTGCTCTATTTACTAAACCCAACAGCTATCACATAGGTAAATATTCCTGGTCAATGTGCCCTCTAATTTTCATGCCCTCTGGACGGGGCTCTTTTTTGTGCACAAGGGTGCAGAAATCCCCCGTCACAGTTTCATCATGACCACAACAAAAAACAGTTGTGAGGAATGTATGTGGCTTTCCCACCCCTCCAAAGAGGGTGATAGAGTGCACACATGCTCCTTAGAGAGAGCCTTGCTCCTATTAATGACAATTTTGTTTCCACCCCAGAAAGCAATCTATAATATTTTAGATCTTATCAATACTGAAGGAGAGAGAGGGAGGTGTAACATTACATAAGTTCTTCTTAACCCATTCATGTCACAAGTGTTCCAGTGTTGCTTCTAGAAATGAAGGTTCTATCATTGCCCAGGGAACACTCAAATGGGTTCAAAGTCCTCACAATATTTGGGGTGGTGCCGTTCATGTCCTCCCTATAAATTACTGAATTGTTGAAATGAACATTCATTGTATTTCTATGTCAGGAAGCCATTAACATTCCTCCAGGCTTCTACGTGTTTGTTCTATGGTCCCAAGTAAATATATGTCTCCCAAGCATACTGTATGAAAATGTCAAGGAAGAAAGTAGAATGAATATGTTTATATGGAGATTAGACCTTACGGTCACATTGACATAGAAAAATGGACATACGCATTACCCCTCAGTTTTCTCTTATTGTCTGGAGTTTGTGGAACTTGTTCTTATAAAATGCTGTTTGTGCATTATCTTATGTATTTAATATTCTCTATCAAAAACACAGTGAAGTCATTCTGCTGGTTTCACAGGAATCTCTGGAACAAATGAAGGAGAGTCAGATCAATATTTACATTTTTTTCTCTCCCAGCTGCAAGTATGATCTGCACCCAAATGTGGAGAAGAATATTTAATAAGCTCATTTCCAAGAAAGCAACTCAGTGTGTTGTATCAATAAATGAGTATGCTTTGTTATATATAAGCATAGAAGTTCACTTGAATATGCCAACAAAGACATTTCTGAGATTCTCCATGGAAAACAACTTATTACTACAGTGAACAAGTAGGTTCAATGCATTCACACATTTTTATATATTTTTTCCTCAGCGTTTACTGCAGCATCTCTGACATTAGGGAGCAGAATGAAAATTGAACTGTACATTTTTCATGTAACGATGTATTGCCTGAAATAGATTTCCGAATATGAAACCAAGCAACACCAACAAGTGTAGTATATAAGTAAATTCATTACCTTATACATTTGTCTTGGCAATGATAATTCTCCACCCAACAGAATGGAAAAGAGCTGGTAGTCAGACAGTACACGCTAGAGATCAGATTCAGAACCAAACTGCTGCTATTTTTTTCATATTCCTGGAAACATCAAAAATAAATACAGAAACCTAAGATATCCCCATAATCTCTTTTAAAAGTGGAGGTTATAGGCAGAAGGGTCAAGGTATCTTTAGCTTTACTTGGGAGGTGGGGTAGGAACAATCGTCAGTATTACCTATGGCCTAGAGCAGTGGGTCTCAGCCTGTGGGTCCCCAGTTGTTCCTGGACTGCAACTCCCAAAAATCCCTTCCAGAACAGCAAATGGTGGAGCCTTCTGGGAGCTGAAGTTCAGGAACATTTGGGGAAACCAAAGGTTGAGAACCACTGGCCTAGAGAGTTGAGCTCAGACTCCTACCTGAAGATGATAGATTGTGGTAGGGAAGAGGAAGTGGCAATAGTAAACCATTACTCAAACACCCCAGAAATCACGTAGAACACCCATAAGTCAGAAGCAACTTGACAGACTATGACAACAGCAAGAATACCCTTATTTGAAAATGAATTAACTTTGTAGAAAGCAACTTGGGATTAGCTTGCAGCAACAACTATGTGCAATGTTAGATGGTTCCCCATACAAATTAAATCCCTTAATTCTGTATTACTGTTGTTTCACACATCTGCAGCCAATTTAACAACCCCCTGGTTCTTATGAATGGAAAATACACACACTTCGCTATCCTAGACATTATCTCTCTCCCCCCCCCATTTTTTTCGGTTTTCTTTTCCTTTCCTTTTTTTTTTTTTTTTTTTTGGCTGTCAAGTCAAAACTGATTGATAGAAACTCTAATAAGGTTTTCAAGGTAAGTGAAATATTTAAGAAGTGGTTTTACAGGTTCCCCACACCCCAGCCAGTTTCCATGGCTGAGTAGGAACTTGAACCTAAACCACCCCCACCCCGAGTCCTAGTTCCTCAGACAATCCAGGATACCACACTGGGCATCCACTAATGGGTTACATACCATCTTTCTGCACCTCATCAGTAATAAAGCATACCATACAGTACCTCCTTGCTCATGGGATACATCCTATATCATTATTCATTTTACTTCCTGTGTTTTGCATGGCAAGCTAAAACTTTTCATCTTAAGAGACTTTAACCTAAAATTTGGCTAGAGGCGTGTTATGGTTGCAATCAGGTGGGTGAGGTGGTTTCTATACACCTTTGTCATGGGGAAATGATCATGTGATCTCTTGTTCCGTTCCTTCGCTTGTACTTCTTTGTTCTTGATTTTCCTCCAGTGCACTAGAGCATATTTGGTAGAATCTGGTGGCATCCCATGCAAAACAGCAGTGGTGGTGGGGTGACAGTTCTAACATAGTCCATTATGTAGGTATGGGGACCTCCCACTTTCTAATATTAATAACAAATGCTTACTGAATCCATCCACACTCTGTCATAGCTACTGATAGTTGGAAAGTTTCTTGTTAAAATGAATTAATTGTTTCAAGCATTCCTACAGCATGAGATACTCATATCTGTTTTCCACCCCATGATTTGTTTCTACTGATAATGAAAAAAAGTATTCAATTGCATTCCTCACAGATTTAGAACCATTGGAAGTTTCTCTTATATTAAGTCAGTCCAGAAATTAATCAATTTCTCCAAGCCAAGTACATTGAACTTGATTCATGTTTGAACTTATCTGAGTCACTCTCCCACTGGACCTTGTACTGCCCATTCTATATGGATTTCTGTAGAAAATATTTAGACCTATTTTTGCCAAAGAAGAGGTGCTGTTCAGACTGTGATGCTCTAAGGTATATCCTATCAACAGGGGAGTCAACTGAAGTGGAGAACATGGTGGCCTGTTCAAGCCAGATAGTAAGGAACCACAGACTTGGACAAAACAATTTTGTAGATTCAATTAACTAATTGTTTGTTATATGTAATGGTTGTACATGACAATTAAAGCTCTGACTGACTGGTCTGAGTTAAAATCCAATAGGCACCCTAAGGAGAAAATACAACCATGGAAATGTCAGCACCAATAATATAATCAAGAAGGAAATATTTTGCTACACATCTGAATCCTGTTGCTGTGCTCAGCATATGAAGTGTTCCTGAATTTATTAGCACCATAAATACAAATATTGGAGAGGTGGTAGCTGGTATGTTTTTGTTTACATTGTCTTACACATCTGTACATCCTATGTGTTACTGTGGTTCAGCTGAACCAAGCTCAGACTTCAGTTTGATGAAGTAAGTCCTAATGAACCTGATGGGACTTCTGATTGGACTGGATTACCACAAGACATTATATATGGATCTGCCATTGAAATTGGTGTGGGAATTTACTGTGGCTGTGCATGATCAAATTACTCCAGTTCTTTGTCATCTCTATTCAGTTTCTGACTCCAGTTAAGGTGTTAGATACTAACCTTCAAACAAGAGGTGCATAACTTACATTTTTCAAGCCTATATTGCATGTTGGGCAATATCCTGGAAGCTGCACGTTGGGGATGAAAAATAATTTCACTGAAGTCAGGATTCTCAGGGGAAATATCTATTTTGCATCAACTGACATGGAGAATAGAAGGTAATATCACCAAATTTTAATTCAGATTTTTGCCATTTAAATCTCACCTCCCATTTTCTTCCCCAATAATGTATTCTCCTTTGCTATATCCTTAGTTCTCATTGTTTATATTCTATCACACTTTTTTTCATAATGCAATGCTTTAATTTTATTAAGGTAAATTGCCAAGACAGCATTTTATTATTTATGGGAGTCGTAGAAATCTGTGAGCACATACGTATGTAAAAAGTAAAAAAAAAAAAGGAAGTAAAATAACCAGAATATGACTGTGCTGTCACTCAACTGCTTTATGAATGAAATAAGGAACCAATGATAGTTCTCTGAACCTTTCCTCTAATTTTAGAACTGAACTTATATTGAACCATTGTCCAGGTTATAAAATATTCTGGTTCCTTGAAAAGGCCACGTGTTTCTACATTTCATGGGGTCTGAGTGAAATCAGAGCTGCAGTTCTGGAAACCACTCAAAGAGTTTTTTCTGAGCATTTAAAGGTTGGTGAGAGAACTAGGTGTGTATGTTGATAGAGCATTTTTTTCCAGAGATGTGTAGGTTATTTCGTAGTCAGGTGGAGGAGCGGTTTAAACAAGTTGTGCTGACATATTCATTCTACTAAATTTCAGGGCTTAGTAGAATGACTGGGCATAAACTGTATGCATTTATTATCAATTTATTAATGTCATGCCCTTATTTAAATACAAGGCACCAACTGCGATAGCTAAGATATGAGATTGCTAGACAAAGCTAGTTAATCCATAAGATGTATGTGCTTGTATTAGTATTTTTCCCCAAAATATGTTAGCATTATATCTTAAACTAGTGCTCCATCATCATCATCATTGGCATCCTTCAGTGTCGAAAGAATATGGTATCATGCCTGGAGTAGAGATCCTAAAAACAACACCTAGTGTGACTAAATAGACCAGTTCGGGAATGGCAGTCTCTACCGCACTGGGGACAGATGTATTCTGTTTCTTGCCCGGTCCTCAAGTTTCGTTCTTTCTGTGCCTGCCTCTTTTCCTCTGCCTGTTGGACAAATGCCTCTTCAAATTATGTAGACCATGCTGTATCTCTTGCCTCCAGACAGTGCGATCGGAGGTCAGGTTTTCCCAACTGTTGAGGTCCATTCCCAAGGCCTTCAGGTCCCTCTTACAGATATCCTTATACCGCAGCTGTGGTCTCCCTCTGGGGCGCTTTCCCTGCACTAGTTCTCTGTATAGAAGATCTTTTGAGATCAGGCCGTCATCCATTCTCACAACGTGTCCAAGCCAGCGTAGGCATCACTGTTTCAATAAAGTGCACATGCTAGAGATTCCAGCTCAATTCAGGACTATGCTATTTGGAAATTTGTCGTGCCAGGTAATGTTGAATGCAAGCTTTACTAGAATGGTCCATGAATTGTTGGAGATCTTCAGCAGAGTGAGCAGTAATGGTGGCATCATCAGCAAAGAGGAGATCCCACAAACACTTCACCTGTACCTTAGACTTTGCTCTCAATCTAGAGAGGTTGAAGTGTTTTCCATCTGATCTGGTCTGGAGATAGATACCCTCTGTTGAAGTTCCAAAAGCATACTTCAGCATGGTAGCAAAGAAGATCCCAAACAAGGTTGGCACAAGGACACAGCCCTGCTTCACACCGCTTTGGATGTTGAAGGGATCTGACACCAGGCCATCAAAAACTACATTGCCCTTCATATCCTCATGAAAAGACCTAATGATGTTAAGGAGCTTGGGTGGGCATCCAACCCGGAGGAGTATTTTAAAGAGTCTGTCCCTACTAACCATATCAAATGCCTTCGTAAGATCTATGAAGGCTACAAAAAGTGGCTGTCCTTGTTCCCTGCATTTCTCCTGCAACTGCCTGAGGGAAAATACCATATCAGTAGTGGACCTGTTGGTTCGAAAGCCACACTGTGATTCTGGGTAGGCTCTCTCTGCAAGTATCTGGAGCCTCTTCAGTATAACACGTGCAAACAGCTTCCTGACAACACTAAGAAGAGAGATATCACAATAGTTGTAACAGTCGCTCCTGTCACCTTTGTTCTTATAAAGCGTAACAATATTAGTGTCCTTCATATCCTGTGGTACTCCCCCTTCCCTCCAGCAAAGGCAGAGGATTTTGTACCGTCCAGTGGCAATGATCTCTTTGCAGCACTTCAGAACCTCAGCAGGGATGTTATCTTTTCCAGGTGCCTTGCCAGAGGCAAGTGAATCCAGAGCTACATTTAGTTCTTTTAGTGTTGGTTCATTGTCAAGCTCCTCCAAGACAGACAAGCACTCAATATTATTTAAGACTTCTTCGGTTATTGTGTTTTCTCTGGAATATAGTTCAGAGTAGTGCTGCATCCAGCGTGCCATCTGCTGCTCACGATCCTGGATGATCTCACCTGAAACAGTCTTTAAGGGTGGAGTTTTCTTATGTATTGGCCATAAGGCCTGTTTAATTCCATCATACATCCCCTTAATGTTACCTGTATCAGCTGCCATCTGAATCTGAGAACACAGTTGCAGCCAGTAATTGTTAGCACATTTCCTGGCAGTCTGCTGGACTTTGTTACGAACAGCTCCCAGGGCCTGTAGGTTGGGCTCGCTGGGACAAGCTTTATATGCAGTTAAGGCTCTCCTCTTTTCCTCAATAGCTGGCATCAGCTCTTCTGAGTGGGCTTCAAACCAATCTGCTGTCTTTCGAGTCTCCCTGCCGAATACTGATAAAGCAGTGTTATAAACAACATTCTTAAAATGTTCCCAACGTTTACATGCATTATCTTCAGCAGGGCCAGGAAGAGCTTCCTTGAGTACATGGGAGAATTCCTCCACTTTTCCTTCGTTATAGGTGTTACTGGTATCATTTTTTGATCTTCTTTCCTTCTTCAGGTGGTGCAATCTCTTTGTTTTCAGTTTTACTTTGCTGTACACCAGGGAGTGGTCTGTGTCACAGCCGGCACTCTGATAACTGTTTGTGATTGTTACGCTAGAAATGCTGGATCACCTGACGAGAATCAGGTCAAGCTGATGCCAGTGCTTCAATCTTGGATGTCTCCAAGAGACTTTGTGCTGGGGCTTTGTGTTAAAGAATGTATTGCTGACACAGAGACCATAAGAGCAGCAAAACTCCAGCAGGTGTTGGCCATTTTCATTCATCTTTCCAATGCCGAACCGACCTAGGCAGGTGGGCCAGGAGTTATAACCAGCTCCAACCCTGGCATTAAAGTCACCGAGGATAGCTATTGGTCTTTTCTCAGGGATTTTCTTGATAGTGGCAGCTAGATCATCATAGAATTTGTCTTTAAGTTCTGCTGGAGATGATAATGTTGGTGCGTATGCACTGATAAGTGTGACCAACCCTGCTGTAGAGTGTAGTTGCATGGACAGGATTCTCTCACTTCCTACAGTAAAGTATTTCTAACAGCAGTAAAGTATTTCTAACAGCAAAGCCAACCCCACATTCCCTGGTCTCGTTTGACGGTTTTCCCTGCCAGAAGAATGTAAAGTTCCTCTCCTTGACAGATCCAGAGTCAGGTAGCCTTGTCTCTTGGAGAGCAACAATGTCCATCCGCAGTCTGCACAGTTCCCTGATGATGACAGCTGTCTTTCGTATAGTGTCCATTTCTTGGAGATAGACTGAACAGCCAGGATTCATTGTCCTAACATTCCATGTGCCCAACTTTAGGCTCAAGGTTTTTTTTTATGTTTATTGCATGGTATGGAGTCAACAATTTGTTTGCTGGTTTCCATCTTGATCCACTTACACCTAGGTAGCTGCCGCTTCCTGTGTTGTTCCCCCACTATTTCCTGCAAATGGTCCTCTCCAGGGCACAAGGCCTGGGTAATTCAATATTGGAGCCATTTTGGACATTGGTTCACAGCAGTTTTTGGACTTTTAGAACTTGGAAAGGTAGAGGTCTCAGGTTTCATTGCTTTCTTTTGTGTTTTTGCATTGGTTTTCTTTGCACTTTTGGCAGGAACAACTGGGGGTTTGTCTTGGTGTTTGCTTTTATTCATCTTTGTATTGGTTTTCATTGCACTTTTGTAGGAAAAACCTGGTGGTTGTCTTGGAGCTTACTTTTGATCATCTTTGCATTAATTTTCATTGCACTTCGGGCAGGAATGACCTGGGGTTTGTCTTGGAGTTTTTTCTTTTGCATAGCACTGCGTGGGGAGGAGGTCTTCCAGGGGTGTGTGTTCCAGCTTTGCATGCATATAAAGTGCATTTTATAAAGAGGTTTGAACACAAAAAGGTTTTTTTACCTTTTTTCAGACCTCCCAAACAGACTAATCAGTTTCCCATTCATTCCTATGAGAAACCACATTTTGTAGGACATTTTTTTTTGTAAAACAAATTAGCACATACAATGAATTAAATTTCTCTTGCAATGTACCACTGTATATCAACAATAAAACAATTTCTGATGTGAGCAATACATAAAATGTATATGTTAAGCACTGAAATTTGTACACTTGGAAAAGTGTCCACTAAATGCACACACATTTTCTTACAATTTTTGTAAAGTCTCTCACAACTCTCTGTAACTTAGGCAAAGCTCAAAATTGGAGCCTTGTGAACAATTTTAGAGAAATCAAAAAGTCTGCAGTGTGTTACTTATCAAATGAAGATATTACTCAACCTAGAGGATTGTTTCTATTTATGGGTCACACCCCTATTTGTTTCTTTCATGGGGACTGGCAAGCTAGTAGGATCATAGAATCACAAAATAGAGTTGGAGGGGGCCTATAAGGGGCCATCAAATCCCTTGCTCAGTGATGGAATCCAAAGCAAAATAAAGCTGACAGATGTTTATAGTATTCTGAGAAGACCAACCAAAATGAAACTGTGAGATTTGCATCCTGATCCAGCCTTCTTATTCCACCGAGAGACACAGCTGTGCCCTTTAAAAATAATGAAACAAAATGAAACAGAAATTTTCATTTTGTTCCATTTTGTTTTCATTTATTATTTATTTCAACAAGTGCCAATCTTGGTGCTTGTCAAAATAAATAATAAAAATAAGTGCTGACCAGTTGCCTCCATAGGCCAGCTGGTTGGCGCTGGATTTTTTTTTTAAAAAAAAATAGCACCGACCCAGCTGGTCACTGCTAGGGGGAAAAAGGGGGAAAAAAGCAAAAAAAAAAAAAAAAAAAGCACTGACCCAGCCCACAGGCCAGCTGGTCAGTTCTAGCAAAAAGAGGGGGGGAAGCAAAGCAAAAGAAAACAAAACAAAACAAACATCAACCGGCGGGGCTGGTTGACTGTAAAAAAAAAGGTAACAAAATGAAGAATGAAATGGTTTTTTTAAAAAAATGTGTTTTGTTCCAAACAAAACAAATAAAAAAGAAACAAAAAATAAAACAAGATGCCATTTTGGCATTCCATGCCCACCTCTACTTGTATCATAAGTAGAAGATAATAAAGAGAGACAAACTACACATTAAAAACAGTAAAATTCAGAAACTTGTTGGTGAGTATTTCAGTCTCTTTGGATACTGCTTTCCAGATGTCAGAGCCAATGCAGTGAAATGAAAGGGCACAGAAGAGGCCCAATGGAACACAGTGAGGTGGAATTCATGAGCCAATGCAGCAGTGAGGATGTCAGGCTGCAGAAACTAATGTTCCCTTTGTGATTTTATAACATTTGTTCCAGCTTCTACTTTCTGTAGCTTTTAACCTTACTATGTGAAACTGCTTTATAATTTTACTCTATTTAACTGCATTTTCACTGTTTTACATAAATGGCCAATTTATGGGCCAATTTATGTATTTGATTTTAGCATACAGAAGCTCATTCTTTGACTTGTTTACTCATTTTGTACTACAGATTCTTTAATGACACTTCGACTGAACAAGACAGAATTGAAGTTGAAACAGTTAAGTGAAATTTTTTTGAGTTCCCTGATCTTTTTAATCTGATGGAATGAAAGAACTGCTGAATAGCTCAGTGGCTTAGCTCTCTGGTTGAGGAACCAGAGGTTGGAGTTTGATGATTTATCCCTTCCAGGACAAAGGTAAAGGTAAAGATAAAGGTTCCCCTGAACATGTTGTGTCTGACTCTAGGGGCGGTGTTCATCTCCATTTTCAAGCCAAAGAGCCAGTGCTGTGCAAGTCCATGACCATGTGGCCAGCATGGCTGAATGCATTTCTGCACACGGAACACTGTTTACCTTCCCACTTTTTACAGTGGTCCCTATTTATCTACTTGCATTTACATGCTTTTGAACTGCTAGGTTGGCAGGAGCTGGGGTTAACAGCGGGAGCTCACTCCACTGTGTGGCACCCGGGATTCGAACCACTGAGCTGCCAACTTTGCAGCCAACAGTTTCAGTGCTTTAATCAACTGAGACATCGTGCCCATTTTCCAGCACAAAGGTGGCTATAATTGTTGTTGTATAAGCAATCAGCTGCTACAGCACCTTGTTTGGTACTGTAACTGGACTTGTGAATGAGCTACAACAGTTAGCTCTTCATCAATTTTTATCACTCAACATAAATGGTCCTATTATTACATCTAGATTTATGGTGGCCAAATACTCCTATTGGAAGGATGGCCCTCTATTTGAAAAACTGCTTTCCTTTTTAGTGATGTGGAAGTGACTCACTTACCCTACCCCCATGGCTGAGCGTGGAAACTAGAAACTTGGTTTGATATATCTAATCAACTGTCTCTCATTTTCTAAATAAAATGGTTCAGGGGCAATTTTGGAAGAAAAGGTGGAAACCAAACACACTGGTATAACTAATGGTGAATGGTAGGAAAGATATGGCAAAGCACTCCAGTTGTATGACCTTGAGATGTGAGGTGAAGGTGGAAATTCTGAAAGCATCTTTCAGACACTCCTTTGAAATAAGGACATCATGATGATGACAATTACAGTGATTTATCTCCTTTCTATAAATATATTCATTTTCAGTAATATATAGAAGGCATGGGGCATTTTAGAGAAATATTCCTTATTTGGTTTACTGTATACAGTAGCTCATATTTTTCCGCTCCTCTTTCTCTGAATGGGTGCCTGCCGAAGAAGGCAAGGTCCAGAATCCACTGTATATGCACAGCACCTCCAGGCCTAGTCCTCTGCATCACACCAAACAACCAGACCACCCGTGTCCATTTCTAGTGCTTAGCATTCTGTTCAGAACATCACAACACTCATTCCAGGCATCTCAATTTTAGAGCTTCAGTAAAAGTGAAATAAAAGGATATACTGGCTTGTATTTTTCTTTTAATAGTAGTTCTCACTAGTAGACATGGGCACGACTTAGCGAAATTCCCGTTTCCGTTCCCGTTCCTCGTTTCCGTTACATAACGGAAAAGGAAATGAGAATTACTCCGCCAGAACTCGAACTCGAACCGATAAAAGAAAAATTGGGTCTGATTTGTCGTTGTCGTTCCTGGCATCGTGGCGATCACACGATGCCAAGCAGCACAGAAAAAAAGTTTGAAAAATAAAATAAAAAAACCCGATTCCCGGCCAAAAAAGCAGGCGAAAATATGCCTGCCTGAGAGTGCAACTACCACGAGGGGTGGTTTCGGGGGGGGGGTCCCCAGCCTACCCCCCTCTCCTGTCCTGGGCTGTTCTGGGGGGCATCCTTGTTGTCTAGCGTCGCAACTCGCCGCCATTCAAGCGGCACAGAAAAAAAGTTTTAAAAATAAAATGAAAAAACCCTGATTCCCGGCCAAAAAAGCAGGCGAAAATATGCCTGCCTGAGACTGCACCTACCAGAGGGGTGGTTTCAGGGGGGGGGGTCCCCGGCCTCCCCCCTCTCCTGTCCTGGGCTGCTCTGGTGGGGGGATCCTCGTCATCTCGCCAACTTGCCATGCCATGCGGTGCGGGCGGGGGATCCAAAATGGAGCGACCGCAATATTTATTTTGAAATTGTCGTGGTCCAAAAACACACCAAAGCACCACAGAAACATGCAAAAATTGCCATTTTAAAACTGCCAGAATTTTTACAGTAGCACTAACAGCAGTGGGTTTTTCTTGCAACAAAATGTCTCCTCTGCATTGATTTTATTTTATTTTATTTTATTTTATTTTTACACCTGCGCAATGATGGGCTGGCCATGGGAGTGGACCATGCAAATTTTTGGAGCCATTCCACCAATTGCATGGCCACTTGGCCAGGTTTTGACTGAGACTTCTGGGATGTGCCAGTCGGGCATAAAAAGCCCACTAACCCTAGCCCTAGCCCTAAGCCTAAGCCTAAGCCTAACCCATACGCCAGTACACTGTCCTTCTTAGTGGGTCAGAGAGGCACCCAGAGGTGCACCCCACTAACTCACCCTAACCTTACCCGTAACCCTAAGCCTAGCCCTTGCACTAACCCTAACCCTAAGCCAGATCTGTGTACTCACATTGCACTACACACACAAGTACAGTTCCCTTCTTAGTGAGCCACAGAGCGCCCAGAGGGAGCCTTCCCCAGTGTGCACTGTGACTGCACTATACCAGCAGTATGCTGTGAGTCAAGACAGAGGCACCCAAAAGAGAGGTGCCTGTGCCACTGCAACTTGGTATGCATATCCAATTGGCTATGCATGCTCTTTTGTAGTGGACCAGAGGAGGCACCCACCCCAGAGAGGTGCCTCCAGGAGCCCGCTTTCCCTTCATAGCGGGCCAGAGGAGGCACCCACCCCAGAGAGGTGCCTCCAGCAGCCCGCTACCCCCCCCTAAACCAGTACTAATGACAGACGAAAAAATGACAAACGAAACAACAAATTTTTGAAAAATTTCGCGAAAAACGGAAACGAGCCGAAACGGGCTGGCTCCGACAGATGACAACTTGAAAACGTCATTTATTCCTGGTCGTGCCCATCTCTACTCACTAGTATAAAATGCATGGCAAACTTTCAAGCAGTGTTTCAGAAACTAGTTTGTGGTACAGGATCAAGGTGTGGTTTTCAAAGGGAGGAGGCAATCTACAATCCTGCTTGCACAAATCTTGTGCATAAATGCCATTCTAATGCATTGATTAGAAGTTCCTTCCTACAGATTATAGCAGTGTAGAACTGAGTTTAGAATCAGACCCATTGTTATCTGGTAGCACAGTTATTTTTTTGTCCCTATAGAGTCTTGCAATGCAATGTTTTTCAGTAATAAATTAAAGAAATTTATTATATTTTGAGTACAACATTTTGGATAATTAAGAACTCCTAAGTATAGCCATTTCCCCTACTAGCCAGGATTTCATATGTTAATATTGTGATTGCCCAAGATTTATCTTGAGATGGAAAAGTAAACATAATTATGCCTCTGACACTCTGTAAAATACTTCTCCCTGTAATTAGTGTAGTCTAATCATTATTGCCACTGTTCTTGTATGACCCAGTAGTAGTCAAATCCTGAAGCTGGATTACACTAATGTATGATTGATGGTGGCCACTCTCACTCCATTATGTGCTGTAAGTAAGCATGTAGCAGATGGATTTCATTGCCACATAACATATGAGTTTCACAACTTGATGGATTTCTTTACCTGCAATGTGCTACAATTTTTCTTGCAAAAATAATCCATTACACTTGTCAGAACATTCATTAAATTACCCAGTTTATGCATTTCATTATAGAACACAACCTTTCCATTTTACAGTAAAATGAGTCTTTCTGCTACTCTGGTGTATTTTTTTTCCCTTACGCAGTCCAGGTTGCCTCTGAGGTCTTTGGCAATAGCCCTCGTCCAGTGATTCAAGGAAAGTTTGGTTTGACTCATGTTAATTTTGTGGCAGTTTTTTTTAAAAGTTTATTAATACTGATTTATATGAAACACTTCATAAATTAAACTTCTGATGATTTCAAAGTCCAACTCAATATATATATTATAACTTAATGTTTATTTAAAGGCAGAGGAAGAACCATGCCAGATTAGAAGAAAGGCTTAACTAGTCCACAATTTTGTTCACCATTCAACCACTAGTCACCGTAGTCCATAGGAAGCCAACGAATGACAAAAAATGGGAAATTCACAAACTGTTCATGAGTGCAACAGCAATTTTCCACTCGTGTTCCAAACAACTTTCAAAAATATATATGCATTAGGGATGGGCACCTTACGAAACATGTTTCGCCATTTCATAAGCTTACGAAACAAATAAAATGAAATTAAACAGCAAACAGCATGTCATTAAGAAATGAAATGAAATACCATTTTTTTGTTTCAGAAATGAAATTATTTGTCCTAGTGATAAGAAGCCTCTTGATCCAGCTTTATTTTTAAACTGATTGATTTGCTTTCCTTCCCCTCTCCTGCACCTCAGCTGTTATGTATCTAATATTGATCTGCCTGCATGCAGCTAGCCAGGAGCTGAAGTTTTCCCTTCCATTCCCTGTGCTGGCTGTCCCTGTATCTGCAAATTGATTTAAAGTTTAAACTGATTGTTTTCCTTTCCTGATTAAGTAGGACTGTGGTGGGGTTTTTTTTGTTTTTGTTTTTTATTTTCCCTCCTCCTGGTGTCGATCAGCTGTTGAGTTTATCTCTCTGATCTCTCCATGCAACAGCTAACTCTTAGATATCCTGCTTGTTTCCAGAGGGTTCTTTGTTTGAAAGCAAATTGATTGGAAGATTTAAGGAGGAGCTTTGATTTAGGATAGCAGGCTCTCTGTTAAATAAAAAAAGGAAATCTTCCTATTATTTATAGCACGCCTGCACAATCTGTCAACCATCTGTCAAGGATGAACACAAGCACAATATCCAGATGCTTATGATCAGTTCTTGAGTCTACTACCACTATTCATACCTTGGCTGCAAATTTTCAAAGGCACCATTTAAGAAATCAAGTCCAAGAAATAAAACAAATAAATTCTTTCTTTTAAGCTCCACCAAAAGAGAGAGAGAGAGAGAGAGAGAGAGAGAGAGAGAGAGATTCTCAAATACTTCCCTACCCCTTAACAATCTTTGTTTTTCAACTCATACAGAGCTCTTAAGACTCTAACAATTTTACCCTGGGCATCCTTAAATAAGTTAAAGAGCTAGTAATACACTCAAAGTCCTATGGAGAGACAGTGATTTCTTCTCTTCTCTCAGTAAAATAAAGTTATAACTTGACAGTGACTTTATCCGACTTGTGTGATTGTGTTTCATGATCTGTATGGCGTGCTGTCTGTGTCTGTGAAATGTTGTGTTTGGCAATACAGTCCAATAACATTGATTTATGGTGATGACCAATTTCTGAAACTGTGTATACACTGCATGTTGAATGAATGCAACAGAAATACTTCACCAGGTACAAAGAGAACAGTTCTGAAAGACGGATTACTGTTGTGAATGCCAGAACTGGTATCATTTTACAGGTCTTTCATGTTAGGAAATGTAGGCTGCTTTGTGCGTTTCCTTAGGAGACTGAAGTATTTTTTTACACTTTCTCAGTATATTCACATTTTATATGCAATGCCTGTATTGTTGCTGGAAGAGGGGAAGGAACATGATTAGAAAACTTAATTACTTGTAACACAAACAGTTGAAAATGGACCATATAGGGTATGTATTGGACAGGAGACATTATCTCTCATTACTGCTAGGCTCCCTCCACCCACTTCTTTTTGGAAAATCTGTGAAGCATAAAGGAAATCACCTCTGCAGAAGCAGAAAATTAAGGTCTAATTCTAGAAATATTTGGGGGTGGAAACTGTCTTACACCACTCAGAACGGCCTTGTAGCCAGATGTACAGTAAGTAAGTAAGTAAGTAAGTAAGTAAGTAAGTAAGTAAGTAAGT
>JAHTLZ010000129.1:29946917-29963219 GCA_023846285.1 Phrynocephalus versicolor | reverse complement strand
AGTAAGTAAGTAAGTAAGTAAGTAAGTAAGTAAGTAAGTAAGTAAGTGGAGCCATATGATCTCTGTGCTATCAGGTATTTCTCCACAGGTATTCATGTTTTCTATGCCCAATGACATCTAAAAGAACAGACAGCTTCATTGCCAGCCTAGTGTTAAACCTATTTAACCACATTGCTTGGCTTCTCAGTAGGATAGGAAACAACTACCTAATAACTGAATAGCTTTATCCTCTGAGAGTGGTCAGGAGGCTGTGGTGTAGAAGCACTCTTCATACAAAGACATTAAGGAACCATTTAAAACATCTTCTTAGCTGAACTACACAATAGGGAAACCTGTAGTTAAAGAGCTTTGCTAGCAGGTGCTCCCAGTGTGCTAGTAAAAGCCCTGCATGTCTCAAGCAATAAAGAATTGTTTAGAAATTCTAAGGTTTGCTTTAAAAATTAGCATTACTGAGTTGCATCATATTAATACATTGCTTTACATTATCACTATCCTGGATGGGGTAGGCCAATTGATTCAACAATGATGAGAAGAAGATAAGAGCTCCCATTTACACTATTGTTGCCTTCATGGAAGCTATCAAGAGAATCCCATTGCTGGGAGTGAATTCTAGCACATCTTACAAGGTGTACCACAGCACTGTTCAAAGCAGCTGAGCAATATCGCAGTGGTAGTACGAATGCTTTGTGTTCAGAAGTCCCAGGTTTTGTTCCTGATATCTCTCTAAGCATCTCCTGTGTAGAAACCATAATAATTGCCAATAACAGGCTGCCAAAAAGTTCCAAAAAGTCCCCCAAATGTCAGTCAGGGAGCAGCATCAGGGCATGCCCAATCCCGTATCCCCACCAAATGCACCTGTCAGGGTGTTGGGAACAAGAGAAAGGCCTCCCTTATTATCATAATGCCAGACTCATATGTGGAGATCCAGCCCTTTAGATAGCTTTAAATCCTGACCACCTTCAATTTGGGGGCTACCAGCTGGAGTCTCATGGTTTCTGTATCCACGGGGGTCCTGGAACCAATCCCCTGTGGATGCAGGGGTCCTGCTGTATAAAAAAAAATAGATGCACAAACTATCTATTAGAGATGGGCACGAAACGAACAATTTTTTGTTTCCGTTATTCGTTTGTCATTTTGTTACGTAATGAAACGACAAACAAAAATTGTGATGAAAATGAAACAAAATGAACAGAACCACGAAAGTTGTGTTCATTACGTTTCATTTCCATTACCGGTGGCGTGCACTGAAATGAGCTGTTTTAAATGTTAAAAAACGCCCTGGACATCCATAAAAATACAGCGATAATTATTTATACTGTCTGATAATACGTACCAGGGGGGTGGGGTCCTTAAAATGTGCATTTATGTCTTTTCTCAGAAAGCTGTATTCTTTTCCTTTAAGGGGAGTTAGGGGATATCGACCCAAAATGGCTCCCAGATGCCTAATATTGATTTCTTTCTTGGGTATTAAAACGCCCTGGACATCCATAAAAATGCAGTGATAATGCGATAATTATTTGAAATTATTACCTACCAGGGGGTAGGGGTCCTTAAAATGTTTGTTTTTGTCTTCTCCCATTGCGATGTATTTTTCTTTTCCCTTTAAAGATGACAAAATGGATGTCACCACCACAAAATGGAGGCAAGCCATGTGATGGAATCATGTTCAACCAATAGCATGCCCAGGTTGCACACTGGGCAGGTCTGGCAGCCACAGAGGGCATAAAAAGTTCTGGCAGCCCCCGTCCTCCTTGCAGTCTCCAGTGGGAGTTAGGGTGGGTTTGCTGTCTCTGTGACTCTAGCTTCAGTCCTGCAGCTGCCCTGTGTACGTGTTTGCGTATCTCTCTGTGAGTACCCTCCCCTGCCCCGCAGTGCAGTCACTCTGCGGCTGCCTTGCACCCTGGGCAATGCCCGCCGCTGCCTTTGCAGCCTCCCTGTGAACTTAGTCTAAACTGTGTCTCTGCCAGCATCAATTTTTTTAGTGTTTTCCCTCTGGTCTGGGGCATTGGGGGATGCCCACGCACGGAAATGCTTTTAAAAATTGTGCAAAAAGCGAGTAGAAATGGGGGGGAGGAAAAAGGAAAACAATTTTTTCCAAAAAATTCACGAAAAATGGAAACGAAACAAAAAGGACCTCTCAACGACAAGCGACAAACGAAATGCCATTTTTTTTTATTTGTGCCCATCTCTGCTATCTATATCTACAGGTATATCTCTATCTACTGTACAGTACATCTATCTACATGCCCATAAGAATAAGAAATTGGTGTCTGTATAGGAAATAGTCTAAGTTCCCAGATCTACTGGGTAAGAGCTGTTGAAGGATGGAGAATACCAAGGGAGATATAATGTCACTGTTACACACACACACACACACAAAGAGAGAGAGAGAGAGAGAGAGAGAGAGAGAGAGAGAGAGGTTCACAACTTTACAGAACCTTTATGAGCAAACCTGATTTATTTTCTCCAGGTTTTGCAAATGCCTGATACAGTAGATTATACTCTTTTTAAGGCACCCCCTTTCAGTCTTTAAGCCTAATGTCTGTGAGTTTGAAATAGATGTACTTATTGGGGGGAAAGAAAAGATCCAATTCCTTGGAAATTTTCCATTAATATATTTCTGAGGAATATCCAACAGAGCCACTGTTCTCCAAAATTCATGAGATAGCACTGCTGTTGCCTCGTACTCACAATAATCAGTATTCAACATGCCAGCCCCTTACCAAGTCAAAGGTTTTTGGAGAACAATTGAAAGGATAACTGGGATTTGAATAATAAGAGGAGCTGCTTTTCACACAGACTTCAAAGTCTGTTTGTCTGAATCTGGTGAACAATCTCCCATGTGACACAAAGGTGCTCTCTGGATAGGGCACTTCTAATCTCTGCAGGAGTTGAGGTTTGGACCTGCAGACTTTTAATCCTGCAGAGTTTATAATTATCACAAGACCAAAGAGATATGCCTATTGGAGGGAGTCCCAAGTTCTGTGGATTGATGCCTTCTAGAAGAGCAGCTGAACAACCAAAGGTGCTCACAAATACACTGGAACTTGCCACCATTATTCCAAACTGTGTTACCATCGTCTCGTTTGTACAAAAATAGATTCAGTGTCCCCACTTCTGAACAACCTCTTCATTTCTGGAGCAGTTAAACAATATGATAGAAGTTTCTGCTCCTGGTGAGAACCATGAAAGAAGATCATCTGAAAACTGGACTGTGAAGAATCTTATATAGTTCTAGACCAGGGGTCCTCAACCTAAGGCCCCAGGTCCTGAATCCGGCCCCCGACCAATTGCAACCCCCACCTACCCCCTGCTTTGTGAGCAAGCCAGCCTCAGCAGCTGCTTCTGTTGCTGAAGCAGTTCAAAGCAGTGGGCTATGTCGCTTCTCTCATTCCCCCCAACTACCACCCAAGATGATCAGCATGCTGGCTAGTAGGGCATTCAAAGTGGGAGGGCTACGGCAAGGTCCCCCACTCCTCCCACCCCATGCCCAGATGGTTGGGGTGCCAGGTGCTGCCAAGTGGGGCGATTTAAAACAGGAGGGCTGCTGCAAGGTCTCCCACTCCCTCCATGGCCCTGGGGCCCCACCCCTGTTCCTCCACCCTGAACATAAGAACATAAGAAGATAAGAAGAGAGCCATGCTGGATCAGGCCAAGGCCCATCTAGTCCAGCTTCCTGTATCTCACAGCGGCCCCACCAGATGCGTTTGGGAGCGCATGAGACTAGATATCTGTCTCCTGATACCACTCCCCTGCATCTGGCCCTTGAAGCACTCTGGTTTAAAGCCTAGAGATTACACATCTCCATCATGGTTTGTAACCCGTGATGGACTTTTCCTCTAGGAATCTGTCCAATCCCCTTTTGAAGGCATCCAGGTTAGATGCCATCACCACATCCTGTGGCAGGGAATTCCATAGACTTACAACGTGCTGGGTGAAAAAAATATTTTCTTTTGTCAGTTCTTACTCTCCCAGCACTCAATTTGAGTGTATGTCCCCTAGTTCTGGTATTTTGGGAGAGGGAGAAGAGCTTCCCTCTATCCACTTTACTCCTACCCTGCATTATTTTGAACGTCTCAATCATATCCCCCCTCAAGCGCCTTTTTTTCCAGACTAAAGAGGCCCAAATGTTTTAGCCTTTCCTCATAAGGGAGGTGCCCCAGCCCAGTAATCATTTTAGTTGCTCTCTTCTGCACCTTTTCCAGTTCCACTATGTCTTTCTTGAGATGCGGTGACCAGAATTGTACACAATACTCCAGGTGGGGCCTTACTATTGTTTTGTATAACGGCATTATAATGTTGGCTGTTTTATTTTCAATCCCCTTTTTGATAATCCCTAGCATGGAATTGGTCTTCTTCACCGCTGCCACACATTGGGGAGACACCTTCATGGAGCTGTCCACCAACACACCAAGATCTCTTTCCTGATCCGTCACGGATAACTCAGAGCCCATGAGTTGATAGATGAAGTTTGGATTTTTTGCCCCAATATGCATTACTTTACATTTGGTTACATTAAAACGCATTTGCCATTTCTCAGCCCATTCCCCCAGTTTGGAGAGATCCTTCTGGAACTCTTCACAATCTTCTCTGGTTTTTACCACACGGAAAAGTTTTGTGTCATCCGCAAACTTGGCCACCTCACTGTTTATCCCTGTCTCCAGGTCATTTATGAACAGATTGAAAAGCACCGGTCCCAGGACAGAGCCCTGGGGCACACCGCTTTTCACTTCTCTCCATTGTGAAAATTTCCCATTGACACCTACTCTTTGTTTCCTGGATCTCAACCAGTTCTCAATCCATAAGAGGACCTGCCCTCTTATCCCCTGACTGTGCAATTTTCTCAGCTGCATATCTGCCTTTCTTGTGTGGCTGCTGCCTGTGTTATTGTAGTTGTGAGGAAGAGGGGGCAGGCAGAGGCAGCGCCAGCCAGCCTCCCGAGCCAGAGCAGCCATGGCAGTGGACCACTGGAGGGATGGACGGCAGGTGACCGAGGGGGAAACAGAGCTACTTCCCACCCACTCAGGCCCCTCTGAGCTCCTGCCTTGCTCCGTGGAGCAAGGGAGGGGGGAGGGAACCCAGCCATGGCCGGAGGCTGAAGCTGCCACCACCATCACCGGTTTAGAGACCAGCGAGGAGGAGGTGGTGGAGAAAGAAGAGAAGGGAAGAGAAGGCCAACGGTGGCCTGGGCCTGGTTCCTGGGAGGCTGGTGGAGCTGCATTTGTCCCCGGTTGGTGATGGGTGGGCTGGCGAGCCAAGAGAGCACCGCAGCCTGGCTGGACTCGGCCAGTGAGCGGGCTGTGGGTGGCTTTGGGAATATCTTCCTGCCTCCCCTCCCTCCTTCTCAGCCCTTGCTCTCTCCCTCCCTCCCTCCCTCTCTTGCAGCACACCAAGTCGGGCCGGGCCAGGCCAAGAGAGGAGGCAGCATTCCCTCCAGAGCACAGTGAGGACATGATGGCCAGGGCACATGGCTGGATCTGCATGCAGTGGCACCAGTCTTGCTGCCCTTGCTGCAGCTGCTGCTCCTCATCCTGAGTGGCCGCCCAGAAGGTGATGAGGGGCCCAAGTTTGCCTGGTCTGCCACCTCCTTCCTGATGCAGTGAAGGAAGGAAGGAGAGCTGCTTCAGCAGCTGCCACTGGAGGAGGAGGAGGAGGAGGAGAAAGAGGTGCAGCAGAGGGACCCCTGCGGTGGCACCTCAGGGTGGTGATCTGGAGCAGGAGGCATTGCTGGAGCCCTGGAGACACATTGATCATGGGTCAATCATGGGGGGCTCTGCCCAATTGCCCCTCCCTCCCCCTTTTTTACATGTCAGCCTTTTTTTTTTTTTTTGGAACTGTGGTCCAGCCCCAGTGGTGTCTGGGGCGTGGTGGACCAGCCTGCTGTTCGAAAACTTTGAGGACCCCTGTTTAGACCAATACATAGAGATGCATGCAAATCAGTCACATGCCTGTACAGTATTCCATATTGGACATCACAGAGGCTCAATGTACTTCTCTAGCAACTAATCCTCATAACTCACAAGTTTTCATAACCTGTTCTGAACAGGGTCCAATTACCGTAGCATTAATATGCATACAAAATCATATTGTGATGACGTTATTGATATCTTCATATGCTCTCTTTTCATTGTCACCTGTCAACAGGTTGTACAAAGGAGGAAAAGAGAATGTAGCTCTAGTGAACCTTTTTTTTTTGTCTTACATGGTTCTTATCACTCAGGATATGGAACAGATGAAGCCCACAATTATGTTGTGTAGCTCTCTATCTCTCAGAAGAGAGATAATAGCTGCCATGTGGGAATGGATGTGACAAAATGGGAAAGGATTATCAAAAAGAAAATGCAAGAGGCCTAGGTTTACATGAATGTACAAGAAAAAGAGGCCAAGATTGAGTAAAAGATTAAATTGATATATATTACAGTTAATGCATGGTGATTCCTTACAGACGTATTCTACACTGAGGTGCTAATCTTTACATAATTGATTTTGGGTGCATAGAAAATGTGTCATGGCACAGCTGGACACTATCTTTTGTGACCTCTTGACCCCACCCAAACAACCTTCGCTTCGGCCTAGCGTTGCATCCTAATTAGTGCTGCATCCTAACTTGTCCTGGTCCTATCCTGAAGTTTAATTTACTCCGAGGGTTGTCCATCACCTTACGGGTGACTTACTCCGGGCCAAGCTGAATACTGTTACCTCTTGCACTACCCGCCTACCAGTCATAACCATAGGGTTAATGCCCTTCCCGTGCTAGAAGGAAAATGGGATGGGCGGAAAAACATGGCCACTCTGGGCCAATCTGAGTGGCCACCAAAAATTCTTCCTGTATATCAGTCTTATATTTAAAAACAGGACTCAGAATAACATGGTTTTCACAGCCAAAAAAGAGCACTTGTTAATATTCATCCATAGAAACTGTATTTTCCATAGTCTCCAAAGAAGGTGCTGAGGAAATAAGAAGACAGCAATGGGCAGGAACATCATTGCACCTAAAGAATTTACCTACAGAATGTAGTACAATAGATGTGTAAATGTTAAACTACTTGCTAAAAGAAATGTACTTCCTTGCCATTACAGCCTCTTTTGCCTTGGCACATACCTTCTTCAAACCATTGTTAAAGACAGGCCTTTCATGTTCTAATGAAAGGGAAACAAAGCTTAAAAGAGTCTCTCTTTTTTAAAAAAAGAAGAGGTAGCTGTGTTAATCTGTTCCATATGAGGCAAAAACAAAAGAAAAATTCAAAGAACACAAAAGACAAAAATGTTGTGGCACCCTGAATATGGCTATATTTTAAAGTGAGATTCATGGACATAACAACATAAGAACATAAGAACAGCCTTGCTGGAACAGGCCACAGCCCAACCAGTCCAGCATTCTATCTCACACAGTGGCTCACCATTTGCTTCAGGGTGTTCCCAAGCAGAGGTCTTCACCGGCTTATGTTTCCTTGCAAATGGCATTGAGAGATATCCTGTCTATCTCTCCAACCCAAAGGTTGTCCTTAGGCAGCCATAATGATAGCCATTGATACCCTTGTTCTTTATAAGCTTGTCTAATCCTTTCTTAAAGCTGTCAAGGCTGGCAGCTGTCACCACTTCTTCTGGCAGGGAGTTCCATAGACCAGTGATCTTCTGGGTGAAAAAGTACTTTCTGTTATTTGTTTGAGATCTAGCACCCAAAAGTTTCATGGAGTGCCCCCTAGGTCTAGTACTGTGTAATAGGAAAAACAGTTTTTCCTTATCTATTTTGTCCACACCTTGTATGATTTTATAAACTTAAATCAAGTCATTCAAGAGTGAAGAGGCTCAGCCATTTGAGCCTCAGATGGTCAGGAAGGTGTTCCATTCCCCTAATCATTCTGGTTGCCCTCCTCTGCACTTTTTCCAATTCCATAATATCCTTCTGGAGGTATGGTGACCAGAACTGTACACAGTACTCCAGATGGGGCCTCACCATAGATTTATAAAGAGGGAAAATAACACTTGCTGACTTATTTTGTATACCCTTCCGAATGATCCCTAGTAGAGATGGGCACGAATAAAAAAAATAGTGTTTCATTTGTCGTTTGTTGTTTAGAGGGTCCGTTTTGGTTCGTTTCCATTTTTCGTGAATTTTTGCAAAAAAATTGTTTTCATTTTCATTCATTTCATTACCGTTTCATTACCATTTATTTCAAATTTTGTGATTTTTTTTAAGCATTTAAAGCAGTTCACTGTATTGCCGTAACGAAAACGAAACACATGACAAATTTTCTGGTGTTTCTGTTTGTTTTGTTTTATTTTAGAGACAAAATTCGTTTGTCATTTTGTTGCGTAACAAAATGAAAAAAAAACAATTTTTTTTCATTTTGTGCCCATCTCTAATCCCCAGCATTCAGTTTGCTTTTTTCACTGCTGTGGCACACTGGGTTGACACCTTCCATGAGTGACTCACCAGAACACCAAGGTCCCTTTCCTGATTTGTTGCAAGATGGTAGATTTTGTTTTACCCCACTGGCTTGCATTTCTAGAACAAAATATTGCTTTACTTGTTAAAGGAGCAGAAGGGAGAGCCCCCTTAAAAGAAACAAATTAACAATTGCCTGGTAAAGATTCTGGCTCTGATAAAGTTCACCTTTTAAAAAAGCTTGCTTGGCCTTTAAATGCACATTTGTGACAGCAGCATCTGAGACACCTAGTAAAACAAATTACAGCTGTAGATCTTGATTGCCTCTCATCTGCCCTCTTTATTACCATGTAATCTGCTAGCTTTTTCTTCCCACACACTGCAAATATCCTCTCAGGTGCTGTACTTTCATGATTATTCAGACGTCTTCGTGGCAAGCACCAGTCCAATCTATCATGATGGGAAGTAGCATTATAACCTAATGAATGCATTCATTTCCTGAATTTTTTTCCCAAAGAAGTTTAAATAGTTCAATAGTATGTCTACTGGGGTTCATTAATGAAAAACCACATGGGTTGATACGTAGATTTACCATGCAGTTATGAGCACAGATCAGAATCAAGAGTGTGGAGAATTATTTTTCAATCTCTTTTTCTTCTCCTTTCACTTCAGAAGCTACAAGCAGACCATGAGGGAAGAAAGGCATTGTGTTATGCATTCCAGGGAGCAGAGAAGGCACTTTTTCTCTTCAGGTTCACATCTAGATTCTGGTCTATCTCCTATGTTATTTAGCATTTATAGGAAACTACTGGGGGAAATTATCCAGAGTTTTGGGGTGAAGTGTCACCAGTATGCTGATGACTAGAGATGGGCACAAATAAAAAAATGGTGTTTCGGTTGTCATTTGTCGTTTAGGGGGTCCGTTTCAGTTCGTTTTTGTTTTTCGTGATTTTTTTGCAAAAAAATAATTTTCATTTTGTTACGTAATGAAACGAAAAACAAAAACGAAAATGAAAAATTGCTGTTTTGTTAGCATTCATTACAGTTCAATGTATTTGCTACAACAAAAATGAAACGCATGACAAAATTTTGATGTTTCGGTTCATTTCGTTTCATTTTGGAGACAAAAATTGTTTTTCATTTCGTTATGTAACGAAACAAAAAAATGAAAACGAAAATGAAAAATTGCTCGTTTCGTGCCCATCTCTACTGATGACACTCAACTCTCCCTCTTGTCACCTCCCGATTCCAAGGGAGCTATTTTGACTTTAGATCAGTGCTTAGCTTCAGTAATGAACTGGATGAGAAGAAACAAACCGAAACTAAACCCAGACAAGACAGAGGTGCTTCTGGTCAGTCAAAAGGGAGATCAAAGGAGAGGGATGCAACTAGAGATGGGCTTTTGATTTCAGAAGTGGTTAGGGCGTGACTTGGCTGAAAAAGAATCCTGCAATGCATTATCTTTCCTTCTAACTGGCACTGGCCAGTCAGACAGGGAGGCAGGATGATGCATTTCCCTGCACAGCTCCTGATTGACCAGTGCCGGAGAGAAGGAAAAAAATGATGTGTTGGAGGCTTCTTCCTTGTTGGAGTTGTGCCCTGCGCCACCCCAGTGCAAGGCAAGGGAATGGTTGATTTCATTCTTCCAATTCCGAACATCAGTTGGGCTCCAGCATTTTGTTTTGGAAGCTGACCACTTCAAAATGAAAAGCTCATCTCTAGATGCAACCTGTACTGGATGGGATTACTCCCCAATTGAAAAAAGAGAGAGAGGCACATAGTTTGGGGGGGGGTGCTTCTGGATTCATCCTTGAGCCTAGATGCCCAGGTCACAGCTGTGGCCAGGAGTGCATTTGCAAAATTAAACTAGTACACCAGTTATGCACTTTTCTCGAGAAACCTGCTGTGACCGCTAGTGACATCCTGGCTAGAATAGTATAATGCACTCTATGTGGGGCTACTGAGACAAAGTCTCAGGAAACTTCAACAGGTCCAAAATGCAGTGGCCAGATTGCTGACTGGAGTGGGTTACAGAGATCACATTACACCCCTACTAAAGCAGCTGCACGGGCTGCCAATCAGTTATCAGGCACAATTCAAGGTGCTGATCTTAACCTACAAAGCACAAAATCACCTGGGGACAAGCTACCTCAAAAACTGTATCTTGCAGTATGAACTGGCTCGGGTACTAAGGTCACCAGGAGAGGCCTTTCTCTCCATCCCGCCACCTTCACAGGTATGTCTCATGGAAATGCATAAAAGGGCCTTCTCTGTTGCTGCTCCCAGACTTTGGAACTCCCTTCCACTAGAGACCAGGACTGCCCCATCTCTGCTATTTTTCCAGAAGCAGGCAAATACCTTCCTTTTAAGGTGAATGAATGATTACCGGTACCTACTAAGTGACTTTTATATTGATTACCATGTATGATGACATTGACTGATTTCATAAGAATACCAGTGTTTCCATGTTTATTTTCCACCCCTCATAATGGTTTTTTTTTTGCGTTTTTTATAGCTTTAACATTACCTTTTAATATTCTAAGATGCTTCTTCTAATTCCCTGTTCTTAACTTGAATATGTCTTAAATGGTATGGCCTGTATATTGTCCCTCATTATTGTAAGCCACCTTGGGTCTTTCTTCAAGGAGAAAGGAGAGGAAAATATTCTAAATAAATAAATAAATAAATAAATAAATAAATAAATAAATAAATAAATAAATAAATTTACAATGCCTGGAATTTGAGTCATGGCAATTGGACTTCATTTTCTTGAAAAATTGAAAGGTTTTTCTGCTCATCGAAACAGCTTCGTCAGTCACCTGGATGTCTGAGAATCTTCAGACATAGATTTACAATGCTCTTGTAACCGAAGCTGTGTACTGATGTTCACTTCTGTAGCTTGGTATGGAATATCACAAGGATGTTGTCCCCATTACTCTGATGAATTTGTGGCATTCAAGGTTTAGATAGATCCTATTGGTCAGACATTTAGAGTTACAGCACACCTTTCCCTTGGATTCTGCACGTCTCCAGATTTGGCAGAGCAATTCTTGCTCAAATTGTTTACAAAACAACAGTGTGAAAAAAGAATATTTTAGTAAAAGTTGCTTGTAAAAATGCATAACATGCATAAGATATATTGTATAATAATGTGTGCATACTAAGATACATACAAACTTTCATTCAATTATTTTAAAAGCCTCTGGTTAATAGAATATTGTGTATCTCTATTTGTGGTTCAAGATGCTAGAAAACCAGTCCAGCCAAGAGGGAAAAGGATGCCAAGTTTTATATAGCAAAGGGGAGCTTGTATATTGACAGCACCAGTGTCAGCAGTCAAGATGGTCAACAGTACTCCTCTCTCTTGTGCTCACTAATAGAGATGGGCATGAAACAAACTTTTAATTCATTTTGTTATTCATTATTCATTTTGTTAGCTAACAAAATCAGTAACAAACCAAACCATCAAATAAAAATGAAATGAAACAAAATGGAAATTTCCGTTTTGTTCACTTAATTTTTCATTATCCCCCTCCTACCTTGTCCTCACTGCAGTCCTCCTGGTCCTGGAAATCAGCGGGGGAAGGTAGATCTGTAAGGGCACTGGCCCCAAGCCAGCGCCTCAAAAAGCGCCCAACTGGGGACTTTCAAAACCAAAATAAAACAAAATAAAATAATAAAATAAAATAAAAAGGAGCACTGACCTGTCTCATGGGCTGCATGGTTGGTGCTCTAAAATCAAGAAAAAGATCCAAAAAAATAAAAGAAGTATCGACCTGGCCCCAAGAGCCATGCAGTGTGCACTTTAAAAACAAAAACAAGAAATAAAAATGGAGCTCCAGCCCCAGGAGCATGCAGTCAGCACTCTAAATCAAAAAATTAAATAAAAAAATAAAACAAGTGCCGACTTGGCCCCTGGGGTCATGCGGTTGGTACTCAGAAGAAGAAGAAGAAGAAGAAGAAGAAGAAGAAGAAGAAGAAGAAGAAGAAGAAGAAGAAGAAGAAGAAGAAGAAGAAGTACTGCCTCCAAGCCAGGACCTCAAAAAGCCGCTGCGGCCAGGATCACCGCCTCTGCCGCCGCTGCTGCCACCTCCCAGTAAGTGGGACCCAAATCGGTTCGGCTCGGTTCTGGTTCAGACAATTTTGTTTTAAAATTTGTACAAACCCAAACCAAACTGAACCAAGGATGGGCCCGAAACAGAAGAACCTGAACCATGGGTTTTCAGTTTCATGCCCACCTCTACTCACTACCAATCACCCAATAAGACTTCTTTTTTCATTCGTTAACCACTTCTTGTTAAACAAGAATGTTTCTCTAGCCATAAACAAATGATAAACAGTTGTGGATGGAAAATGTGAAATGACTTTTATTTGCCATTGCAGTCACCTCACAGCTTTGTGTGGGGGAAATCACAAAGTCAAGTTTTAATTTTTCAGCCTATATTCATCTTTAAATAGAGCTAAGAACTCTTCATTGTTTTTAAAAAAGCAAGTAAGGTTAGTCAATAACTTTTGAAATTTGAACACAAAAAATCACTGTCGTCATCATCATCATCATCATCATCACCATCATCACCATCATTGTCATTTTTGAGGCACAGAACTGAACAATAGGTTTGCTTTGCATTCACAGAAGGAAATCTTTTGTGAAGGAAGACAGCTTAATTCTCAGAAGGCTTTCACTGACAGAAGATGCTGAGGAATTTTTTTCTGATTTGCCTCCTTCTACAACCTGTCCTGCTCTCCATAGTTTCCTTATAATCCTCCAGAAAATATTTACAGAGCAAACAGGGGCTCAAAGGCGGGAAATGGCAAATACCAACAGAAGAGCCCAAAGCCCTTCCCACAAGATAGAACAACTCAAACCCTTTGTAAATCCAAACACCAGAGCTACTTTTTTGGTTCCTAAGAACTTTTATGTGTGATGTGCCATCAACTTAGAACTGACTTATAGTGACCGTAATAGGTTTTCAAGGTAAATGAAATATCTGAGGAGTGGTTTTATCAGTTCTATCCCATGGTAATGAGTTTCCATGTCTAAGAGAGTATTAAGACCCAATTGACTGAGTCATAATCCATCATTCTATCCATTACACCATAACCTTCTGAAACAGACAGTTCTGCAGTCCTATGCAATGATCTGTTGTTAAAAATGGATTGGGTTTTAACATTTCTGTAGGACCTATTCTTCACTCCCTGCTGTTTACAAGTAAAGTGCTGTCTGCAAATCTAATGCATTACATTAGATGTTCTCTTTAGCATAACACAATGTTGAAACACTTGTAGCATTCACAAAGAGACACCAACTGATTGTGAGATGAGCATTACCCTTGAGCAAATTACGAACTCATTTATTTTAGTCTTATGCATTTGAAGCTAATTTCTGGTAATATCAGAAGTGTTCATGGAATTAATTTCCTGTCAGTTCAGCAGTATTCAAGTGAATATTTTATGATTTTGCATTAGCTGTATTTGTCTAGAGTTGTGACATGATCGAGTTATTTTCCAAGGGAAACATGTTAATAATTAAACTCTGTCCAATGTGCAGTACTAAGGATGACAGCATAATTGTACATTACAGGAGGCCATCTGACACAGCGCAGAATGAGAATCACCTGGTGACCATTTACAGTTTTTAGCTAATACTTCCTTTCTGAAATCAAAAGAGAAGCCTAGGAAATACAAGGGGCTACTTTCAAACACCTTCCCCTTGTCACCATATGCACTCACAAAAAAACCCCAACTTTCTACTCCTGTCATTATATAGCATTACCACTAGAGAAAGAATCATCCTTGTTGGTAAACACAACATGGATTGGTTTAGAGCCTTGTGGTGCAGTGGTTAAATTGCTGTACTGCAGCCAAACTGCTCATGACCTAGGGTTTAATCCTTGGTTCACTCAGCCTTCAATCTTTTTGAGGTTGGTAAGATGAGTAACCAGCTTTCTGCAGGGAGGGCAATATATAGCTTCCATAATTAACTTGTAAATCACCCAGAGAGTGCTTTAAGTGGTATGGCCTGGTATATAAGCAACATATTTTGCTTTGCTTTTTATTGAAGAGGAAAAACATTTCTTGATAAATATGGGTTGATTGGTTTCAGGCTGTATGTTTGATGTATGTCCTTTCTTTGCCCTCCCATGCGAAATAGACGCGAGACCAGATATTGAGTTTTAACTGGACCACACTTTATTAACTGGTAAACACAACTTCCAACCATGCAATTTAGAAGGGCCTGGCTCCATGAGGATTCTTGGTTGGAACCCCGGGGTCTCCCAGGACCCCCCCCAACCGGCACTGAGGGTGAGTCCTTGCCCCCTGTTCATGTACCACCCTCCGGGTCCTGTGGCCATGCTATTGGTTTCCCCAGGCCCAGAGAGGCATCCCCACACATCCTCCCCCTGACACTGTAATCTCTCAATCCACAGCATCCCTGGGTTGGATGGGCTAAAGACGTGTCTGATGAATTTTGACTCACCGGCTGCCATTTTCCTCCCTTTCTGCCACCATGGGAATGGACAATCGGGCCTGTACAGCTCCTCCTGCTATACTTTGATGCTGGGGTGGCCCACCACTGTACCAAATCTCTGGATCACTGCTATACATATTTCTCTGTTAACACCCCATCTGGAGTAATTCAAGCATTTGGGTGCACACCTAGCTCCCCATTCCTGTCTCGGGATTATTGTGGACCACATCACCTGGCAGTTGGGGTACAGCATTTTCTATTTGCCTAGGTCACTGATGATTTCTAGAATCACGGACTTGCCAGTTTGTTTGGTCAGATCATTCCCGCCCAAGTGTATGAGTAGGATGTCTAGTGGCTTCCCATAGGCAGCTAGTGAGGCCGTATGTAGGAAGTCATACAACTTCACCACCCGCTTGCCTTTCAATTCTAGAGTTGCCAAGTCACCTAAACTAAGGTTGGAGGCCCAACTGGTTCTTATTGCAAACTTATTGGCCCAGTAGGTAAAACTGTGGCCAATAATCAAAATGTGTTGCCATGAGGCCTGGCACCAGACTCCTGTAATAAGATAACTTCAACAGCTGAAAAACACGGCAACGGCCTAACATATCACCTGTAATATTGTGATGACCACCTGCCCAGGTGCTGGATGGCTTGCTGGTCATATCCTAACGCCACCACTGTAGAAGCTGCCTCAACCCTGAATGAGTGTGTGCTGAATTTCAGTGCTCCCATTCCGAGCCCCTGTAGCGCCACGCTAGCCATTTTGGAAAACTGAAATTTAGTCAATGGGTAGCCATCCTGGTGCCTGAACAAGTAGCTCTCATCTGTCCCTCTCCAGCTTTTCTTTCTAGCTCTAGTTGTGGCTGCTCTCCAATGCCACGCTTGCTCGGGTGCTGTGCCGGCACCTTGCACCTCGATGTTGCTTAGGCCACTGACTGCAGCCCAGCTGAGGCTTCCTGCTTGCACTGGGTCCCAGGCTGAGGATCTTAGAAGGGTGCTGATGCTGGGCTTTCAAAATGGCGGGCACAACTCAATTGCTGAGCATTTGTCAGCAGGCTCCTGCTGGAACGCTCGGCTGGCAAGAGGCTTGTGTGTGGGGAGGAGTCCTGTTATATACAGTCCTCCTCCCCCTCCCTTACCTGAGCATGATTATCGCACCCATCCTTGCGTCTTCTCTCACACGGGCAAAAGAGCCTCATGTGTCAGAAACACCGGCCACAAAGCAGCCCTTCTTTCTTTCTTTCTTTCTTTCTTTCTTTCTTTCTTTCTTTCTTTCTTTCTTTCTTTCTTTCTTTCTTTCTTTCTTTCTTTCTTTCTTTCTTTCTTTCTATTTCCATTTGGCCTTAATAACTTCATTTGTATTATAAAATTTGAATCTATCTCTCAGTCAAGGGCAGTAGACAAATCACTACATTTACACTTATTTATGCTTCCTTTCCAGGCA
>JAHTLZ010000129.1:29930556-29944832 GCA_023846285.1 Phrynocephalus versicolor | reverse complement strand
TATCTATCTATCTATCTATCTATCTATCTATCTATCTATCTATCTATCTATCTATCTATCTATCTATCTATCTATCTATCTATCTATCTATCTATCTATCTGTATCCCTCCAGCCCACGGGTCAGTTGGTCTGGCCTGTGGGCAAGCCAGTTTGGCCCACAAGACAGCAGTTCAGGAGGAAAAAAATATTAAAAATATAAAAGTGGGGCACCTGGCAGCTAATGCCTCTCAGCTGTGGAAAAAAAATAGTCCCCGGAATCAGGGACTTTTTATAATAATAAAATAATATATCACTACCACTGCTGCAACCATCCAGGTGCCAAACCAGTTTGGCTTGGTTCAGTTTGTATGAATTTTTGTTTTAATAATTTGTATGAAACAAAGTGAACCAAACCGAGGGTGGGCATGAAACAGAATTTTCTGTTTTTCCCCCACCTTTAGTTACAGTCCATTTGGAGAGCCAAAGTTGGGAACCACTATGCTAGTTGATGTCACCCTTTTAGTCCCAGTTGGGTAGCCAAAGTTATTGATGTGAAGTGAAAAATAATACCATTCAAGTGCAAAAACACCAAAGGGTGATTCTCTGATACCAGTTGTGGGGGATTATGGTGGCTCTCCAGACCTGGACACATTCTTGTCTGCCCCCCCCCCAACTCCTCAGTCCCCACCAGAGGAGATACTGTGCCTGGGATAGCACCTTCTGCTCCTTTCTCTTATCAATGCACAAAATAACCATTCCACTGTAATCAATGTTGGCATGGCTAAGTTGAGAATGTTGAAAACAGGACATTTCAGAGATTACTTATTTACAGGCTTGTCATAAGTTGGAGGCAACTAGACAGCACATGACAACAAAAACAACATGAGATTAATAAGTGAAAAACAATTATCCTGTCAACACACATTTTTAGCAGACATCACAACAAGCAATAGAAAGGAGAGTGGGTGAGTGAAGATCCACAGAAGACCACTGGAGCTATGGCCTGAGCTCACTTGTATCCTTTCATGGATGAACAGGGTGAAATCTTCTCCCTGCAGACCCCCCAGGGAAAACCTTTGTCTTCCCACTTCAGACATCCCCTCCCCCATTGGCTGTCTTCTGTTTGCTGTCCCAGTGCCTCCTTCCCATCTGCAAGGCAGCCAGGCACAGTGCTTTCAGACTTAGGCTGCGGTCTCACCAGCGTTTTCTGCACATTTTTGCTGCAGCAAACTGCACAGTAAAAGATCGCGTCCTAACCACTAAGGGAAGTAATTTGGTGCCCTGACTGACCACGCACCCGGAAGTGCACTTTCACCAAAGTTTTTTAAACCACTGCTAGGGTTTGGTTTAAAAATCTTCCCTTAAAGATGTGCAGTTCTTTGCTACTCTAGCGAGGTGCGACCCCAGAAAATACGCAGTAATTAGCTTCATACCCATTTTCCTGCCAATTCCCATGGGTCCGCCTTAGAAAATCGACCCAGGAAAAAGGGAAAAGATGTGCAGTACGCAAGTAGAGATGGGCACAGAGTGGTAAAATGCTCCCCTGTTGACAGGACACTAACTGCACATCAAACATCACATGACCGCCCAAAAAAAAAAAACCCTACACATCAAATTAAGATGCACAGAAAACTTCAGTGAGACTGTGACCTTACTGAGTTACAAATTGGGCCCCCGTAGTAACTTGGATTGGGATAACATCAGCTTCTTTGGGCATGTGCATAGAAGGATGCAGAGTGTCCCTGCCCAAACACTGGGAGCAGGAGAAGGTTAGCTTTGGCCCTTCATACAAAGAGGCAGAAGACAGAGTGTTCATACAAAGAAGTCCTGCCCTCACTTTAGCACCTTTTTCCAAACTGTGACATTCTGTTGCATTTATCTATGAGGACAAACAAAGCATGTAAGTGAAATTAAATAAAATAAGATTATGCCCACATGAGAAGGATAGAGGATGGACAAAGCATTTCACCTAGTATTTGCAGGTGTTAGATAAAGAGAATTTGTATTCAGCATGGTTGTTCTACTTTTTCTAGCATTCCTATTACTTGTGGGCATTTGATACATCCTTCAAATTCTACATTGTGGTACCACTTTTTATAATCTACAAAGTATTATGCAGGATATTGTGTGAGGCCAGTCAGGAAGTACCAATGACTGATACATTTGCTCAAGTAGTGTTTCTTTATCAGGGAAATGGTTCTTCCTTCCTATGTTTTGACCACATATTTACAACAGCCAGAAAAAGACTGGATTTTATTCAGAAACTAAACATCCTTCTACTGATTTTTTTTCTTGCCTTACAGCATATTGCATAAGGATATTTTGACTAGGAACCAGTAAAATGGGCAGAGGTAGTCAACAAACAGAACAGTAGATGCATGCTTAATCAAACTCTAAAGGTCAAGAGGAACAACTTTTATTGCTTTCCATAAAACACATGGGGGAGGTATATTCAGAAAATATGAGTCATGATTCATTTTACTTTAATCAGGGAAACCCCAGACCATTCCAGGAAATATTTGTCACAGGTACTTCATCAATGGGATTAGAAGAAATAATCATTATGTTGTTTTCACACAAGGCTCTCCAAGGACTTTCATGGAGGGCAGGGAAGACAGAAAGTTGAGTCTCCTGCAAAGTTTTGAATTTCTGGTAAGCTTCCTTGTGCTATGTAGTAGAATTATAGTGATCTACAAAGAAGAATAATTACAAGTTACCCAGAGTCCACCTCTTTTCTCATTAACTGGCACTTATCTTACTCTGAGATATTTGCAGGCAATAGAATAAAAACATTTCTTTACTTAATAGTCGCTTGCTATTACAGACTTGTGGTTACCACTTTCATTTTGAAAACATACTTAGCAACCAACTGAAAAGATCAACAGCAAACAAAATTAACATTCTGTTAAGAGGTAAGACAGGGAAAGAACACTCAGCAAAAAGGTATGGTTCTCTTTGAATTCAAAGGCTGAAAGGACTCATTGGTTAGTGTTGGGTAAACAGATAATCACCACTGCCCATAAAATGTCCTTCCCAGTCATAATTAGAGATAACATGTTGGGGTTGCTGATAAAACTCCCACAGAGATACCTTCTGATCATGCAATAAATTGGAAAATGAGTTGATGCAAGTGAGTCCCCTAAGAACTCAGGCAACATGTATTTGAGAAAGTAAATACATTCCTTATATTGTGTGTTTGTGTGTGTGTGAGTAAGAGTGAGAGTGAGTGAGTGAGTGAGTGAGTGAGAGAGTGAGTGAGAGAGAGAGAGAGAGAATTTTATGTATGAAAGACAATTTGAAAGGGCCTTACCGTAAGGCGACACACTATCTCCCTTTGATTTCTGACTCACACAATTTGTGCTCTTTCTATGATTTTCGAGTGGCTTGTCGGCTACTGTAGTCCTGCAGGTATTTCATGGGCAGGATATCATCAGTAATTGATCATACAATACCAGCCCATGGCTTGCAGGGTGCAGGCTGCTTTCAGGGAATGTCTGCACAAATTAATCAGTACTTTGGTTGTCTCACTGCTCAATGGCTTTCTCGGTGTTGTCTGCCCTACTACCTTAAAAATATTATTCTTTATGTAAATGACTGCACAAATGTTTTGTCACTGCATGTATATGTTGGTATTAGCCAGCTTACTTACAAGCTCACCATCTTCTGAGGGAACCACCACCATTGCTTTCTACGTGTCTGCAGAAAAATAATGGTTCTGTGCATGTGTAGGCTTGTCACAGACATGAACCTGGAAAAAAAATCATTCCTGATTAGAGATGGGTGTTTCGTGCTCCCTATGAAGCATGAAGCGTTTCTGGCCAGGTGTTTCAAAGCATCATGCTCCCCCCCCCGCTGTCCAGTCCACTTACTGGGCTCCACCAGGGTCCTCCCTTGGCAGCAGTGCACCAGTTCCCATTGCAACCTAGCTGGCTCCCCCTCCTCTTCAGACAGATGATGGCCAGGAGGCAGGAAGGAGAGTGTCAACACACAGCCAATGGTTGGCTGCCCAGGGAGGTGGGAAAGAACTGTCTGGGGTACAGTAAGGACTGGTGCTCCACTGCTGATGAAGGACCCAGATATTGTATGGAGCCCAGTAAGTGGACCAGCAACAGGGGGGAGGGACAGTGGTGTTTGGAAACACCTTGCCTGCAATGCTTCCTACGTCACACGAAGCACAAAGCACCCATCTCTATTCCTGATCCTGTGACGAGCCTATGCAGGACCTTTTCCTCTGTAAACATATGGCTTTCCACATGTAGATAGTGATGACGGAAAGGAGAGGAACTTATCTCTCCCCTCAAAGTATGGAGAGTCTGTCGAAGAAGGGGAACTTTCTACACAGGAATATGAATAAAGCCATATTGAATCAGAACATTATTTATAACTGAAAGGGGAAAAAAGAGAATGCTTTGGAAATGGGTGGGCAACCATATAATTCCAGCCAAAATTTCAAATCAAAATCCCTCACTGAGATGCAGTTGAAAGGGGAAGAGAAAAGGAAAGAAAAATTGCACATCAAGGTTAGCCTGTCTAAGTGAATCCAAGTTGAAGATGAAGACGAATAAATAAACAAATAAGAACCAGTGAACACTCTCTAGAATGATCAGGCATTTTCTGCATTTTCATCAGTTTAGTTGGTGCTAACTCAATATGACAACTTGCCAAGAAATCTTTCAGCCCCCCACCCCCAATATTCTTTATATGGTGACTAGTGAGACTAAGGGGGCGAATTTGTCTCTGTAACTATAAATTGCACAAATTATCTCTGCAGAAAACTGCCATCTTTTCTATGTTCCATTTTGAGAAACAAAGCAACACACAGGCAGCAAACTGCTCTCATCATTCCGAGCTGAACAATATGAAGGCAGAAGAGTGGAATCTGAAGCATTCCACCTTACTTTCGAACTAGGCTGTGACAGAAATCTTTTGAAATGAAT
Organism: Phrynocephalus versicolor; assembly: GCA_023846285.1. Taxonomy (NCBI): domain Eukaryota; kingdom Metazoa; phylum Chordata; class Lepidosauria; order Squamata; family Agamidae; genus Phrynocephalus; species Phrynocephalus versicolor. The sequence continues at coordinate 29,939,915 of JAHTLZ010000129.1, read as the reverse complement.
GATTTGACAGGTCAATTGATCATGATTCAGGAATAGTTTTTATGCATGAGTTTTGCTGTCTTTTCACAGCGTGGATCAGTTTGAGGCCTAATTTGTAGACCTGAAACAGTAGTTGTCTGTACACAGGGTTGAAAGAAAGGCTCACCAAAGTTAGTGGAAGGTTTGAGTAAATCTATGTAAAATGAATCTACATGTATCTTTAAAAAAACAATATTCAATCAATTATTCTCAAGGGAACATATTTTGCCCATTTGGTGCACCTTATCATGACTTCTATAATTCATGTGTCCCAAGATACACATCCACATCTGCAATATAATTATTTGAATTTGTTATATCATTAGTGTTACCATTTTAATTAATGATGCATATTTATAACCATGAATATTCATTGAAGGATGTGCACATTTTTCAATGTTTTGATGCATCAGCTCAGTCCCAATGGCAAGACTAAAGGGGCTTGGCGAACAAGCTAATCATAGGTGAGAATCATCATGTTTCTCTTTCTCTTCAAACAATGGCAAGATTTTACAAGATGTATGGCATGTGTCAACAGGGTCATAACACAATGTTGTTTCATATGAATGCATCAAAACCCACATGACAAATTACTTCAAAGAAAAAAAAGGTTTTAGATATGTATTTTTAAAATACTCTTTCCCAGGAATAGAAACCATTGCAATAAATCACATCATTTTCCTAAGATGTACTGCTGTTGAAATAATTTATCAGCCTTTGTAATAGGGTGAGTCACAGCCTAAGTAGCTCACATACATCATTCATACATTAAAGGAAAAAATACCCAGAAATACTCCTGAAGAGAAATTTGATTTGAGTTAATACTGATGAGTGCCTTTACTTTGGGGCAACTTTGGGGATGCTGTGTCACATCTGAATCTTCATCCTTAGGAGTAATAGACATAGGCATCAGCTATGACAGTCTACTGTGATACTGGATATACTGTGTTTCCCCGAAAATAAGACACTGTCTTATATTCTTTTTTTCTCAAGAAGACACACTAGGGATTATTTTCAGGGGATGTCTTACTTTTATTAAGTATAATATGCTTGCATGTCAGCCCTGCACACAACCATAGCCACGCCCATCACTAGGTTTTATTATCAGGGTAGGGCTTATATTTAACAATGCATAGAAATCCTGCTAGGGCTTATTTTTGGGGGAGGTATTACTTTCAGGGAAACAGGGTAATACATTTCTAACAACATGCATTCCTTACAGAATGAAGTCCTATTGGTTTCAATGAGACTTCTGCCCATGTAAGAGTGTGTAGGATTACAAGCTATGAGTCCCAATAAATCACACAAATGGATGCAGAAAGCTGTTCATAAGTTTTTATTAGAGATGGGTGTTTCATTTTGGAACTGGGACCCACCCTCTGGAATGAAATCAACCACTGACTTACCTTCATTTGCTTCACATGGGGGTGAAACTCCAAAAAGGAAGCAGGCTGTGACTCATCATCTTCCCTTCTCCCTGGTGCTGGCCAATCAGGAGCTGCACAAGGACATGCATCATCCCACCTCCCTGTCATAATGATCAGTACCAGGGAGAAAGAAAGATGGCACATTGGAGCCTGCTTCCTTGTTGAAGTTTCATCGTGTGACCCAAAGGAAAGTAAGTCAGTGATTGATTTTGTTCCAGAGAGTGGGTCTTGGTTCTGAACGGCAGCTGTGCTGCCATGTTTCATTTCAGAACCAGACCCCTTACAAAATGAAACACCCATCTCTAGTTTTTATTAAATTCTGCTGTCCCTTAAAATTTCTATTAAAAGACCAAGAATGTGGTGTGACATTCACCTTTCTATGGTAATCCAGTTTGCTGCTATAGAAATAGACTCTTGGGCTTAGAAAACACTAACATTTGCCAATCTTTGGCTTTTTTCTTATATTTCTGTGTTTATTACAGACCAGCAGACTTATTAAGAAGCTATCTTCATACTCACATGTTGAGGGCAGAGACTAGTTGCTTTCCTCTCCACCATTGCTTTTGACACATAAAAAGCCATGCATCTGCAGATAACAGGCTTCTCTTAATAGAGAGCCTGATGGTGTGCAAAAGAAGGGGTTGCATGGAGACCTTAAATATATGTAGGCACCTCTGTGCAGATATTTTGCTTTCCCACAAGAAAAAAAAATGAGAACTCGGGGGAAGATCTAGTCACTGCTTCCATCAAAGTACGGTGAGTCTTTAAGTGAAGGTAACAGTTGAATCAAGCTAATATCAATTAGTACATTTAGTAACAGCACAATGTAGGTTTCCCTACATTATAAATAAGTCTAAAATGTACATCCCAGTTTCCTGAGATGTAGCCAGGGTTCCTCAAAGAGTGCTTATCTTTATTTTATTTATTTATTTATTTATATAGCTTGTATGCCGCCCACTACCCAAAGGTCTCTGGGTGGCTCACAATCAAACTAAACAATTTAGACAATTAAAGCATCAAATTGCAATAAAATTAAAACAATAAAACATTTAAATACAATAAATACAATATATTAAAACACTGCACTAAAATTGCCATCAGGACCCACAATAATCAGTTAAAAAGACTTCTTTAACAGGAATGTTTTTACCTGGCACTGTAATGTCATCAATGTTGGTGCCAGGCGGGTCTCGCTAGGGAGGGCATTCCATAATCTGGGGGCAACTGCCGAAAAGGCCCCATTCCTACAAGCCTTTCCTTTCACCTCCTTGAGGGATGGCTCTTTCAGGAGGGCCCTTTGGCTAGATTTTAATTGCCGGGTAGGTTCATGTGGAAGGAGACAGTCCTTCAGGTATCTAGGTCCTAAGCCGTCTTAATCTTCTCTGTGCCCTGGAACCTTGTGGATCATGAGACAGGCTTAGTTGGTTACCTAGTCATGTACTCTAGCCTTTCTTAATGAGTGCTCATGTGAAGTCACATATCTAAGTGACTGTTTAACATCTACAGGAGGGAGGGGGAGATATTCTAATAGCCTAAGAGGCAGAACGTACAGATGTGGAGTGGGATACTGGTATTCTGTTCCTTTAGGCTGAATCACACCAGCTTTTCCCAGGTCTACTTTAAAGCCACATGTTCAGTGAAACAGGGGAATCTCCCCCAAAACTCTCCTTTTGGAATGAGGTGATCCAACTACTTAGATCATGAGCTGCCCAGTGTTGAAAGGAACAAGAGGTGAAGTAACACTGCAGTCCATTCAGATAAATAAGATCTGCTTGGACTGCTAAACTTGCGCTGACATTTAAGATAGGGAGGTCATTTTGCTTAAATACTGGAGGAAGAGGGGAATTGTACATCAGTAGTTCTTTTTTACATTTCTGCGGGAGAGATGCTGTGGATTGCATAAATAAAAAAAAAAAACCCAGCAAAGTCCAGCTAAAGACGCTTTGAACAGGATGTGGCCGAATATGTATAGAGTGTTGTGAATTAAACACACATAGTTGCATCGGCCTTCTGTATCGTTGCAAAACTTCAAGTGGGTATAGCTGAGATTTGACCAAGCCCACTTATTCCTCCTATAGCCCACATGATCCTTCTATAGATCCACAATCTTCCTATATATTCTTCACAGAAGAATCAGATCACGTCTAGTTAGCATGTCAATGGCTGCAGCAAGTGTGGTTTTTAACAAACACAACAATCAGCCAGACTGACAAAAATGAATCAGAGGAGAAGGCATCAGCCCCTAAGACCAGTGTTTAGACAGCAATGCAATTCCATCAACACATCAGTGTAGTCTTCTTTTTCATTTTTTAAGAGGGTGGGTGAAAGAGAATTGTCATTAAAATGTAAGGGGCATGTAAGGACTTGGAAAATATAAAATCCTATATTGGATTTTATCATCCAATATAGGTCACATGATATCAATGCACAACCATATAGGAAATTGAACATGGGAGAAATTAGAGGGACAAGTCATGTGTGAAGCTAGTCTAAATTGGATTGATACCTGCTCTGTGTTCTTCAACTATCAGTCCTGTGGATGCAAAAGTGGCCTTCCACAAAGAAGGAGTGTATATGTTAAACAATTTGACAATGCTCCGCTTTTAGACAAAATCATTTAAAATGTGAAAAGAGCCTGTGTTTGTATTTCTCCTTCTGTTCTCCTCTTTACCTCCACTTTTTTTCTCCTGCCTGACTTTAAACCTGAGCTAAACAAGCAAAGCAGTGATGAAGAATGACCTGGGCCACTGTGACATTCCTATGGGGAATATCCCAGGATATCTTGACCATTTTTTCAGCAATGAAAAATACTTTTCAAATCCCTATTGTTTCTAGAATTTTGCTTCTCTCTGTGTCTTTCTCTCACACACATAGAAAATAACTAGTTTTAAAATGGACTAGGAAGACCATCTAAAAACATACTGTATATCACCCGCCTTTGGCAATGCCAATGCAATGATGCAAGTGAGAGTTGCAAACTGCTGCTAATTAAGGATTCATCACTTGTTCTCTTCTTGAACACCAAGTCCTATGACTGGCATACATTAAAAAGAAATGGTGGCTCCCAGGGCCGGCGCTAGATTGTTTTGCGCCCTAGGTGAGGGGCAGGGGGTGGGGGTCGGAGGGCAGGCGGCGGCGGTGGCAGTGGCAGTGGAGGCAGCAAGGCGGCAGGGGGCAGCGGATGATGGGGGACAGCGACAGGCATGGAGGCAGATGGCGACGGGCACGGGGTGGGCCGCAATGGGCATGAGGGGATGGACGGCGGTGGCCAGTGGTGGTGGTGGGGCGGGGGGCAGCAGGCTGGCCAGCACCTCCTCTCCATTTTGACGCCCTAGGCAACTGCCTAGTTCGCCTTAATGGACGCGCCGGCTCTGGTGGCTCCTTAAGTAGAACCATTTTTTTGCAGTGATTTGTACTATACACATCTTAACTTGACCAGGGATTCTGACCAGTAAGGACAAGCCCCAAAGAGTACATACAGTATATAAATTTCATGACAATATTTTGTGTGGAGTTAGATTCTCTGAGCTTTTTCCTATATTTTCTTATTTTAATGAGAAAAAAAAACCTAAATCTCAATGTGAATTGTATTTCTGTCCACCACGGTGTGAGCACTTTAATTAATTAATTTGTTGTATTTTGTCTGTCACAAAAAAAAGAAAGAGGAAAAAGCAAAGAAAAAATCTAATAGAGAACATCATTTTGTGTATTTGTATGTGTGTGTGTGTGTGTGTGTGTGTGTGTGTGTGTGTGTGTACGCGCACAAATGCATATTGTTCTGAGGATAGCAGCTTGAGTGTGGCAGAAAACACAATAACAACATATTTAAGTGGTGCTGAGAAATAAGCAAACCAAATGGGAATTCTGTTTTGGATGCACAATCACCCCATTGACAACAACCAACCAACCAACATGTCTGTGATCTTATCCATCCAGAAGCCATAAGGGCCATAAGTAAGGTCTATTCTGGACCTAGCATCTATACTAATGATAATGATGATGATGATGAATTTCTGGCCCTTGCTTGTGCTGATTTTTGCTGATTCAGCTATTCCTGATAGACAATTTGTTGCTATAGCTGTTGGTTCAAACAAATAATATGAAGACAATCCACAGAGATTGAAAAAGGCTGTTTTTGCAGCCAAGTGAAGAAACTTGTAATTTTGCATACAGGAAGCAAAACTGTTGACGATCATCAAATATTTTCACTAAGGCAAAACTGTGATTGTGAGATTGCAAAGGCAGGAACATCAGCATCAATGGATACATCATGGGGCTCCTTATTGCAATAGCAATTGATTGCACTGTATATTGGATAATGCATTTTATTTAGTCTAAATGAAGCATTCATTGCCAGTAAAGTACACAGTTTAATTATTGACAGAATGTAATGATGATCAAGAAGATCATAATTATAAATAATTCACAGTGCCTTACTATGAGTCAGTCCATCAGTGTATGATGGGATTTATTGCTAGGAATAGATGGATCTGAACTGAATTATTCTTTGACTTAAGGAAGAAAAAGTGGACAAGGCGGATGTCATTTTTCTGGTCAAAGCAATTGGCAAATAAAACACTGCATTGTCACAACAGGAAGATCACTGGGGTAAAAGGTCAAGGCCTGCTCCTCTTCATGCTCCATTTTCTGCCCATGGTTGTCAATCCTACCCACCCCAAAAGCTTTAAATTCAAAAAATCCAGTGCAATCTCAATTTGATGAATTGCTTCATTGAAATGCTGAATTTGCTTTCTTTTAAAAGATATGACAGGATGACAGAGTGACAGGATGGATTGTTCAATGGCAAGCAAGTCAACCGTAATAATCTGTCTACCACTGGACAGGCATTATATAAAGCAGCACTTATCACTGGGAAATGTAGGTTGACAGGTGTGGTGCCCCAGAATTTTTTTTTTAAAGTAGAGATGGAGTATATGGATAAATGTGAACATGAAGAAAAACAAAGACTGTTGTCTTAAAACACATCTCCATTCAGCATGGTAGGAAGTCATTGGCTGCAGTTCAGTTGCATACAGGATTGCATGCAGAAGGTCCCAGGTTTAATGCCTAGCATCTCCAGATAGAAGAGACAGAGTTTATCATCCTGAAGCTTGGAGAGTCACTGCTAAGTCTGAATAGATCATGCCAAGCTTAATTGACCAATGGTATGACTTGGTGAGAGGCAGTTATGCTCACATTTGTTTAGGTCATGTGCAAAATTTTTCCATCAGAGCATGCATTAATGGCTGTTGTGGGTTTTTCGGGCTGTTTGATCATGTTCTGGAAGTTTTTCTTCCTGATGTTTCACCAGACTTTGTGGGTGGCATCTTCAGAGGGCAGGACCTCAGGGAGCTAGGAGTTGTCTCTGTACTCTGGGGAATAGAATGAGTGAGAGTGTGGCTTTTTAAGTTGTGGGAAAGGGGGAACTTCTCCTATTCAGGAGAATATACATTAGTCATTGCATTGTGATGTGAAGGGATTAATAAGTTTCACTGCAATAAGGGAGGGCCGATCTGTCTCTGTGGCTGATGGGTGCTGTTAGCCATTGCTGTGAAGTGGTCACTGGTGCTTATGGCTAGGTGGGAATCATTGATCTTTTGCAGGCTGTATTTTTTCAGTACTAGAAGCCAGACTTTGTTGATTTTTTAAGAATTTCTTCTTTTCTGCTGATGCTGAGTTGGTGTTTGTGGATTGTGGTCTACAACCAAGCCTTGTTTGAAATTAGTTAACAAACCACACTGACACTTTTTTGGAGAAGAAGGCCTCAGCTTTATTATTATTGGTCATACAGCACAGGACTCTGGCCAGGCATTGGATTGGATCCAGCTGATCAAGGGACCCGCCTGTCCCTCAATGTCCACCATATCTCTGCCAGCTGGAGGCACACTCCCATGTTGACAGCTTCCGGAAACCCCGTGGGTGCAGGCTCCTTTGAAGTTTGTTCCCAAGCTGGGTTGAGGGGCTATCTACTGCCCAGGCTGAGCTGGAACAGCTCCTGCCCCCTCCTCGGGATGGCTGGTGCCTCGCATGATTCCCAGCTGAGCAGGCTCCATCCTGCCGCCATCTCTGCCTGGATACAAAACATGGCTATTAATGACGAAATAACTTGTGATTTGAAAATGAGGAAGGAGTATCTCGCAATGACTTTTAAAGGTATCTGGAATCCATTCTTGACATATGTATTTAGAAAAAGGGAAAGGATCTACTCCAAGTAAGGATTCAATGTATTTCTGGAAATAATGGGGACAGCGCTATGAAAGCTGATAATCAGCAAATAATAATAAAATAAGTTGATTTGGAGCAAAATAATAGTCCCGAGGGTGAAGGGTGCACAAAGTCACAAATCTGGTAGTTTTTTTTTAGTGTTTGTACTGTTGATGGTTTTTATGTTTTTCTTTATTCATATATTTATTTATTTATTTGATTTATATACTGCCCACCTGGCAGAAAGCCACTATTTTCTTCATGTTTCATGACTGTTACATTATATGGGATTTGTTTCAACTAATGTTTGTTTTATATACATTTCTTTGAGGAGGAGGAGAAGGAGGAGGAGGATGAAGGGGAATAGAAATCATCTGCTGCATGTCACATCATGTGACTGGGGATGCAGTGGATAACGTCTACAAAGATTTTATCAGATATGGTTATTTATGTCTAAAAGTTATGCCTTTTGAGTAACTGCACATCCAGATTTCAGCTGTTATGAAAATGTTATTAAGGTAAGAGATTCTTAACAAGGCTACACTTGACCAGCTTCAGTTCTGAATAAAATTAGAGGAACAGAGAAAATCATTGGATGGTTTCTTGGCTGGGATTTGGAAAAAAAATAATAACATTTTATTAAGACTTTTTATGACATCTAGTACAAATGATTCTAGGGGAAAAACACCTGTGGACCTGTGGTGGGCTCAAAGGCTCTCTATCTCAGAAAGCTAAAGAAATTGCTTTAATATCAGTTTATTGTCAGGAGGGGATTCAATACACTGAAATTCTGACACTGATCAACGCTGGGGTTGTCATGAAATATCTTTCTGTTATTGACTGGGTACCTTTGTGGGAAGATGTCGTGTCTGATATCTCTGTAAATGTGCATATTGCACATTGAAGAGAAGACATCACAGGTATTTGACACAACAGGGCTCCAGAGATAGAATCAGTGTGACGGATGTAACTATTCTATTATTCCATATCCAAGATAGCTGAACTGGAGCTGGGGGTGGTGGCAAACAAACAATTTTTGAACTAGCATTTTCCCTATTTAAATGTAGGCATCATCTGCATAATTTTAGCAATATGAATGAGAGTATATATTTAAGGAAAGAATTTATTTGCATCTTCCTACATCTATGGAGGCCCACACACAAGCAAACACACACAGACACACAACTCATTCTATATATGAGATCTGAAGGCAAGTGCATTAAGACTTCATTTAGTGTTAACTAGAGATGGGCACGACTTAGCGGTATTTCCGTTTCCGTTTCCGTTACTCGTTTCCGTTACTCTACGGAAACGGAAACGGGAATTACTCTGCCAGACTTCGAGCTCGAACCGACGAACGAACAATTTGGTCTGATTTTTCGTGCTCGTTACTTGCATCGCGCGATCGCGCGCGATGCCAAGCGGCACAGAAAAAAAAAGTTTTTAAAAGTTAAAAAGCCCGGTTCCCGGCCAAAAAGCAGGCGGAAAAATGCCTGCCGTGCCTCAGGGCACCTACCAGAGGGGTGGTTTCTGGAGGTCCCCGCCCGGCCTCCCCCCCTCCTCCGTCCTGGGATGCTCTGGTGTGGTGGTGGGACTCGCCCGCCGCAAAAAGCCCAGTCTCGCCGCCGGCCGCCAAAGCGCAACCAAGCGGCACGGGCGGCACAGGAAAAAACTTTTTTAAACTCTCCCCCGGGTCTCCCCCCCACCCCT
>JAHTLZ010000129.1:29899059-29929906 GCA_023846285.1 Phrynocephalus versicolor | reverse complement strand
CTCCTACACCTGGGACAGGAACTTGGAGCAAGTAACTTACAAGTAACCGAGTCACAGATCACACATTACTTTTCTTGGTGGTGAAAGTAGAACAAAATCACGATGTGCAAATGCCAACAATATGAACTGCAGGGCTGTAATAATATTTTCTAGTGATTTGTTTGCTTGCTGGCTTCTTTTATAGGGCATTTAAAAAGCATTCTTTAAAGTGTTTTGAGTGGAATATTTTCTGATTTAATGCTATTCTCTTCCCAATCCACAAATGAAATGAAGTGTCAGGTAACAAGTTCCTTAAAAGACTATAAAATGTCAACAGGCATGAATTATTCCCCACAGCATAGTAATGTCTTATAAGTAATTTCCAAGGTCTGATTAGAACATCTTGTTCAGTTAGGTGCCACTAGACTTATTGTAGTTTCTATGTTAACAAAATCATTTCTGTTGAGTCAATTTAATTATTGTACAACCAACCGTAAACACAACTTCATCTTGTACAGTTAGGACTTAGAAATTAAGATGGGAGTGGTTTCAAATCCTTTTAGTGTCTTTTTCTGGCCCCTGACACATACAAGAACAGCATGACTGCAGCATGAGGTGGATATGATCAGGCAGAAGGCCATAGCTGATCAGATCTGCTTTGGAAATGGTGTATCCAGAGGCCTTTTGTTCTTAGATGACAGACAACCACGGTTGCAGAAAGCTGTTTCTGAGAAGTAACAGGTCTGCCCTGTGAGATTTTACCTATAGGGTGCTTTGCGACCACAGAATTGAGCTCCATAGTGGGTCTACCTTTGGAAAAAAATGCATTGAAATGGCATTGCTCTTTTTAAAATGTACATGCCTTCACATTCATTCTCTTCAGAAGGATGAAACAATATCACACCAAAAGGCTCACAACCACTTGAGGTGTCTTTGTGTTTCTAAATCTACAGGCTCTGTGGATTCTCTCTTTTGTTGAAGTGCACAGGCAAGCTGAATAAGATCCTGGACAATATCCCTTGCTGATAGTGTTGTATTAGAACTCCATGGCTTACCTTTCAAGTTTTTCCAGGCCCCGGCCAGGACGGGAGAAGAGAGGTGCAATGCATGTGCACACACCACTCACTATGCCCCTCCCACAATGAACTTGTGCCATGTTCAATGGTACGTACTCCCAACAAACATGCCTTCGTGAGAGGAGGACGGTCAAGGAGGGGCACACAGAGCCCGACCATGGTGACACAAGCCTGGGGGCAGGTGGGAGGGGGGATTGGGCAGGAGGGGAAGCAAGAAAATTGTGGGAGGGAAAGAAAGGGAGAGTGTGCAGAGGGAACAGGAAGAGAAAGGATCGAGGAAAGGGAAGGCAGTGGAAGGGGAGGGAGGGGGAACCCCAGGAAAACCAGTGAAAGTGTTCAGGGGGTGCAGAAAAGAGAAAGAAGGAAGGGAAGAAGAGAAGGGAAGAAAGAAGAGAAGGAAAACTAAGTGGAGGAGGAGAGGAAGGCAGGACGGATAATAAAGAAGAGGCTGAGAAAGTTACAATAGAAAGGGATTTATGTTGGGGGGGGGCAGAAAGAGTCCAAGGGAAGGGAAAGCCAAGGGATTTTGAACTGGGTTTGGGCTCCAGCAGCACCAGCATAGCCAGCCTAACACCACACTGTCAGTGGTGAGGGAGGCGATTGGCCTCGCGGGGTTATAGTGCTCCCAGGGGAGCCAGCATTGCTCAATGGGGTTGTGGAGGGGGAGAACGAAGGGAGGGAAGGAGTGACAGCAGGATGTCTCTCCCAGAGCCCCTTCAAGACCTCCCCAGGCTGCTGAAAGCTCCTGCATTGGGTGCAAGCAAAAAGCCTCCCTATCAACCACCACTGCCCAAGATATTTCCGGGAAAATAAATGTTCCAGGAAGGTGGTGGGACAAAGGTTGGAAAATGGTAATGTCCCGGCCAAATCAGGACACTTGACAGGTCTGCTCCATGGCAATGCCTTGCCTACTTCCCTTGGCTAGCTTAAGAAGCAGACCTTAAAAGAGACATTTGGTTTATCATCAGTTGATACAAAGTGCTTTGTCTCCTGTTTTTAGATTGGTAAAGCTGATGCATTTGTTATGACACTAATTGAGACATTTTCAAATGAATGGTGGTGTGTTGTTTTTGAGATATTTTTCTCCCTAAAGTATAAGACAAGATGATGTCCTTCCTGTCATGTGGCATTCATATCTTTTCTGTCTTTCCAGAAGCAGGCAAAGACCTTCCTCTTCAGGCAAGCTTTCCCTGAATGAGAGATCACCTACTATGTGACTTTTATATGGATCACCATACATAACTGCATTGATTGATTTCATAAGAATACCAGTGTTTCCATGTTTACTTTCCACCCGCATAATGGATTTTTTTCTTTTGCCATGCTCTTTGAAGCTTTAATGTTATCTTTTAATGTTCTAAGATGCCTCTTCTAATTTACTGTTCTTAAATTGAATATGTCTTAAATGTTCTGGGCTGTATACTGTCCCTCATTATTGTAAGCTGCCTTGGGTCCTTTTCCAAGTAGAAAGGTGGGGTAAAAATATTCAAAATAAATAAATGAATGAATGTGTAGCACCGATTAAAACTGCCAGTTTATTTCAGTCTTGGCAATGTAGCACCATCTTTATTTGCTGCTAGGAGCAACAGCCAATTTGGTGCGTACAGCTCTGTCTGTCCACTTTACATTCCTCACCACAAGAAGATGGCCATCTGGGGAAGGGAAAAAGGCATGGAGAGGAGGTGGCCTGTGCCAGCATTCAATGAACCTCTCCCATGGCCGAGAAGAAGCTGTGGCAGGACAGCTTCACAGCTCCTCAATGGCCATCTCCTTGCCTTTTCCCCCTCCCCAGATGGTCACCTTCTTGTGGCGTCAGGCTCGTTGGCACTGAGGAAGGAGAGCCATATTAGCAGAAGTTAAGGTTTTGGGAAATGGTATTCATGGTGATCTGGTGGACACTCATGGAGAAGAAATGCCGGGATCAATGTGGGGCCGTGGGAAGGGACAGCTGTCCTTCTTGGAAGCTGTGACTGTAGCAGCTCCATCTCAGCCACTCGTCCTCCCCCCACCCATGCGCACCCCACTCCCTCTTGCCAGGTGACTTTTTGGTCCGGCAGCATCTGGCACTTTGTGTGGCTGAAGCCCTTGATGAGCCCTGTTCCTCCATTACCCCGAGTCAAGAGGTTGGAGGCATTGCCCAGGATGCTGTGGCTCTGTGTAGGGAGGTAGGCAGTGTTGCATTTGTCCATGTGCCAATTCCCAACACCTGGCAGCACCTGGATGCTGCCCTCCTCCTCCATATCAAGATGAAGAGGTGCCCTTGACTCTTTCAGTTCCTGCCAGACAGAGAGCCAAGTGACTGGGAAGCGATGGTAGAAATTAGAGGGGGGAAGAGCATTCACTTTTATCTATGGATTTGTGTATCTGCTGGGGGTCCCAGAACCAATCCCCCATGGATGCGGAGGTCCTACTATATACCCTATTGCTGGTCTGAAGTAGGAGCAAACCCATCAACTCCTCAATGGTAAGTCAGCATTTGATTAAATCCAATTGAATTCAGGAGATCTAAAGGATACTGGCCCAGGCATCAAAAGCAGTTTAGAGAAATGATATGAAGAATACATCTGGGTCAGACATGGATCACATGTGAATGTAATAATGTGAGGCTATCAGATAGAATGTGTGGGAGGAAGAGTCTTTGAATATCTGAATGTACTAGGCAATATAATATTTATTTTTGAGTTAGAGCTATTTGAAATTAAGAAGGGGGAGAGAAAGGCTACACATTAAGCATTGCTTGTGAAAATGGCCTAATAGCTGAATGCTGTTTAAACTTCTCTTTTCAAGTGTGGGAGGAGAACTCAAAAAGGAAGCAAAATTCACCCAGTAAGACTACTCATACTGCACAGAGTGAACAAAATGTTGGAGCAGCAAATTAATGAGAAGATCTAAGTGTGAGATTAATAGGCTGGCCCACAATCCCCTCCTCCAAACCAGCATGTACCAAAACTCTTTAAAGGATATTTTGCACTGTAGCCCTCCCGCGGGTCAGTACTTAAATCTTAAAAAAAAAATCTTTGAAGCCCATCTGCTGTACTGCTTCATTTTTAATGAAAATGGAAGGTGCCAACCATAGCTGACTCTGATAACAGCAAAGCTCTTCCATAATGCTAGTTGTTATATCTCAGAGGAGACAATTTAAACCGTGCATATTTCTAGAGTTGTTCATAAGCTCATGAGCAAATTTCCTAAGAGAGGAAATGATGGAATGTACTGACAAGTAAATACTCCACAAAGGACCATCTTGTCAATTAATTCATCCAAGTAAGGTCACTGGTAATAATGTATTATCTATGGAAAATGGTCTGTGTCTTTGGAATTCTCTGCTTGCCAGCCAAAGCAAGTGTTGTTCCTCCTGCAAGAAACTGTTTTTAAAAAAACAAAACACCTACCATATCTTTCACAGCTACATTTACAATGTCAGCAACTATTCATTAATTCAACTACCTTAATTTAAAAATTGTTAAATACCTGTTGAAAGCTTCCAGACATACTTTTTCCATTTTTAATGTGTCCAGAAGCAATGTCTCTTGTTTGTAGAAAAACATCTTTCCTCTGATATGCCAGTTCTCTCTGAACTAAATAGGTATCAATGTAATGACTGTGACTGATTAAACCGTGGCTGTCTTTGTTCTTCAGAAGTCTTGTTGATTAGTGTACCCCCATCATTTCCACAATCTTCATTTCTTAAAATGTTAGGGAGCTAGTTCAGTGTTGGCGAACCTATGGCATGGGTGCCAAAGGTGGCACTCGGAGCCCTTTCCGTGGGCACCCGACATCGCCCCTTCACAGCCACCCACATTCAAGTTAAATTGATGTATTGGCACTTTGCAAAAAATTAGTGGGTTTTCAATAGCAGTTTGGGCACTCGGGCTCTAAAAGGTTCACCATCACTGACCTAGTCCATGTACCAAATAACTGAGTAGCAACATCTAGAGAAATCCAGCAACTTGCAGCACCACTTAGAAATAACTAGTTTCATCAGTTGCAGCATAACAGCTACAGAGGACTTGGGAGGTCTGGGTTCACCTCTCTGTTCAACCAGGAATGCGTTGGCATTTGTAAACATCCAATGCTAGTCCTTGATCATCTCACATACCTCAAAAATCATGTTACAGTCACCAAACAATGGAAGGGACACGGTAAAATATAATGGTTGCTTGTTAAAAATATCTGATTCTTTGGATGTATTTTTTTTCTTCCAGCAACACTGGAGCAATTGGGTGAGAATTATCGTCACAACTGGTTGTGGGAAATTGTAACACAAACCAGTAGCTTCTCATTTTGGGGGGAACACTAGCAAATATACAGACAAAGAAATGAGAAGTGTGTTGGAAATGGAAGCTGCAGAAATAAAGTGTTCATGTTCAAATGTCCTGAGTTATCATAAATGAAGCCTAGAACTCTCTATGTTGCTTGCCTTTTCTGACCTTGGGGTGGGGTGTGTGTGGAGGGTATTCCAAAAGATAGCAACAATCCTGCATTGTAAACAGTCTCTCACTAAATTAGCTCCCATCCAGGCTACAAACTGTACATGAAGGACAGGGAAGGGCAAATGGAAGGTGGTGTAGCCATGTAAGTCAAAAAAGTGATAGAATTGCATGCATTGGAATATCTAGGTTAGTGGTTCTCAACCGGTGGGTCCCAAGATGTTCCTGGACTGTAACACCCAGAAGCCTCCACCATTCGCTGTGCTGGAAGGAATTTTTGGGAGCTGCAGTCCAAGAACATCTTGGGACCCACAGGTTGAAAACCACTGATCTAAGTCAGGCCTGCCCAAAAGGTAGACCGGGGGCTACCAGTAGCCCATGAAGGATTCAAAAGTACCCTGCCAGCCATCAATAAAAATGTGAGGGGATAAGTTCTCCACCTCTACCTCCCCAACCCCAAGGACCACCACTGCCCCAGCAAAGCTCTGGGTCTGTCAGCCCACTGTCTCAGCCGAGCAGGGCAGTTCAAGGGGCGTGGCACAGTCCCCTGCTCTCCCTACCGGCCAGATGATTGGCGTGCCACTGTCTCATGACTAATTGAGTTATTGGTGCAGAGCGGAGGAAGGGGAGTGGAGGAGACAGTGAGGTGCGTGGTCATGAGCGTGCCCACCTCCTTTGTGTAGTGACATCCCCCTCTTCTCCCCCCTGGATAATTCCTTCCTCCCACCCTTCCATCCTCCTCCTCCTCCTCCTCCTCCCCCCCCACAGCTGTCTCACAGAGACTGTGACCTGCCACTCCTCCTGCTCCCCTTTTGAGCCATTCCCTCCTCCTTGTGCCGCCGTAGTGATGTGATTGCCCTACTGCTGGCTTGGGCCATTCCAGCTGCACAGAGAACATGGCAGAAGTGAGTGAGAGCTATGGGCGGCAACGGCAGTGACAGCAAGGGGGCTGGAAGGGAGAAGGGGAAAAACAGGAGAAGAAGCAGAGTCAAGTCAGGCCCCAGGCGGGTTGGGAGGGAAAGTGCACCTTTTTAAAAAAAGTCTTCCAGCAGCCTGGGCAAGTGGAAGGGGCGATCTGTGCAAGCATGCATGCGCCTCCCTTGCACCTGTCCACACTGACTCAAGCGGGTGTAAGGGAAGAATGTGCATGGGCAGCCTTACCATAGGAATACATTGAAATATGTTCCTTCCAGAAAGGATTAATTGATTTTCAATGTATTCCTATGGAAACCGCTGCTCTACTTACAATTTTTTTTCTTATGAGCATATGCTCAGAACAGATAAAATTCATAAGTAGAGGTTTTAGTGTAGTAGGCCTCAGCCATTTTTGTCTGGAAAAAGTAGGCCTTGGCCTGTTCAAAGATGGACAGCCCTGATCTAGGTGATTTGGAGTCGCCATTGGACCCACAGGTTGAGAACCACCATTGGAAACTGGGGGACTTAAATTACCCTCACATAGACTACGTGAAGTATTGATCAAGAGAAAAAGTTCCTAGATATGCTAAATGATTGTTCCCTGGAACACATGTTGCTTGGACAGAAACTGTTTTGAGAGCAGGACATGCACTATCAATAAACTTAAATACTTCCAGTTGAATGGATATTGGCTCTTAAATCTGGGAAAGAGTTCCTGCATAGCTATTGTCAAATGCAACAGACAACGCTACACAAGATGGAAACATTACCTGCCTTAAAACAGGATCCCAAGTAGGAATGTGGCTCTCACAGTAAAGAAAAGAAAGCTGGTAAGGTGAACAGTGGGACAAAAAAACATAGTGTCTCATTTTCCCAAAAAACTGGAAATCTTGCTGGCATAAAGGAAAGTTTCAGTGAAGAGTCTCAGCATGGTGACATTGGGAAAACAGCCAAGAATTAGAAATTTTTCGAGTAGCCTCCACATCCATACTCTCAAGATGGATTTCATTGATTGCTATATTTGAGCACAGCATGAGAAGGCAACAAAAGCTGAAATCCTGATGCTTAGTGTAGTCAGTTGCAGTTAGAGTAGTTCTACCAAAGCAATAGAATTTACACAGGAGTTGCAACTCAAGAAATTCCCACTGATTCAGTGGGTCTACTCTAAATGCCAAGCAATGTAGTATGAGCATGCTTCCTTCCCTAGTCAGGTCACATGGTCTTTGATTCTTCTAAAGTGTAACTGTAAAGTTGCATAAAGTTCATTACAAGAGTGATTAGGAACTGAATCTTTCTTGACAGTAGGTTTATAGCAGACATGGTCAAACGACTATCAGAGACACACATAGAAAGGAAGGCAAAAAGCATTTCAAGAGTTATAATTACATTCACATGTTGGCTAATTGGGCCCTTAGGGGCCTGCTTCCTAATTATAAGAGGGCATGCAGAAAAGACATATCACCAAAAGAAAATACGGATAGAATGAATATGAGTTTAAATGGGCTGTGCTGGCTATATAAAAGCTGTAAAACATTATAGCAGTGGAATGCAGCTATCATGAGCCATCCATTACCTATCACTAAAAATGCTTTCTTGAGACCATTAGCAAAGAAAAAAAAACGGTAGTGAGGGAAACAATGTTTTGAGAGGAAAAAGTTATAAGAAATCTATGATTTCTTAAGTCGGCAGGTCTTGTCAACATTTTCAATAATTGTTAAAGATTTATGAATTCTGAGAAGCAAGCATACCTATTTGTTCACATGTCACCAGACAGACCAGATAGTGATGGAGGACTGGCAGATAACAAAGAACTGAGAGTGAGTGAGAGAACCTGAAAAGAAATGCTTTTTGAACTTTAGACATTCATTAATTAAAATTGCATATGCTTTAATGACACTGTTTATTAGTTTGGCTATGGGCAACTTTTTATCTCACATAATTAGACATGGGCATGGAGTGGCGAAATTGTCATTTCCGTTACATAACGGAAACGGTAACGATAATTATGCCGCTCCAGCTCGAACCTGACCCGAAAAAAGAAAAATTGGGTCGGTTTTTTCGTTGTCGTTAATGGCATCGCGGCGATCGTGCGATGCCATTGCCAAGCAGCACAGAAAAAAGTTTTAAAAAGTAAAAAAAAAACCCGACTCCCGGCCAAAAAAGCAGGCGAAAATATGCCTGCCTGAGGACACCTACCTGAGGGGTGGTTTCTGGGGGGGGGTCCCCGGCCTTTCCCTCCTCTCCTGTCCTGGGCTGCTTGCACCAGGCTGGGGGGGGGGGATCATCCTCGTAGTCTCCATGCCATGCGGTGGGGGGAATCCAAAATGGCGACCGCAATATTTATTTTTAAATCGTGGTCCAAAACCCACCAAAGCACAACAGAAACATGTGAAAATTAGGTATTTTAAATGCCTGAATTTTTATAGTAGCAGCAGTGGTAGGTAAGGTAGGTAGGTAGTAGTTTATTGCTAAAAACCATTGGTCACCACAATCTTGATTTACAACAGAGGAAAAAAAAACTTATGAGGTTACATCTATGACAAATATAATTAAAACTTTTAAAAAAAATGTGTGACACTTGCAGAGCAATACAGTCCTCCCAAAGTTAGAGATTGACCCGGATTTTCATAGCTGCCAGCGCAAACTTTGCAACTTGCTGTGTAACAAACCTGTCTGTACCAACAAGTAGCATACTAAGTTGGGCTCCAGGGGACCTGTCGGCCAGTGAACCAAGAATCTCAAAAGGGATTGAGTGGAGTGGGAGGCTTTCAAAACTGTTGCTTTCAGATGATGTTTCCAAGAGAGCAGGGCATTAAAATAAAGACCAAGATATCTAAAGTTTTTTAGCTGCTCAATAGGTTTGTTGTCAAGTGTCCACCTATGTCTAGTTCTTTTCCTCCCAAAGACGACTACTTTGGTTTTAGAGTAGTTAATGGACAAATGTTCTCTAGTACAAAAGTTACTCAGCTTAACCAAAAGTCTTCGCATACCGACTTGCGCTGTAGAAATAATTGCAATGTCGTCTGCATAAAGAAGGGCAGAGATCTTAGCGTCTGCTATAGAAGGGGGGAAAATACTGGGCCACTCAGTTCTTGGACAATATCATTAATATAGAAATTAAACAGAAAAGGGGCCAGAAGACAACCTTGCCTGACCCCTCTGTCTGTGGGTATAGATTCTGACAGGAGCCCGTTTGCCCCCAGTCTTTCCCTGAGATGAGTATTGGAGTGTAGCTGCTGGATTAAAGCTAAAAGTCTTCTATCTATGTTTGACAGAGAGAGTTTTTGCCACAAACGGCCCCTATCTATCAGATCAAAGGCAGAACTAAAATCTACAAAGGTCACATAAAGTTCCTTCCTACCATGACAAACATACTTCTGAATTAGATGGGAAAGTACAAAGCATTGGTCCACTGTAGATTTTCCTTTTTGAAAACCAGCCTGTTCTTCAGCTATGATCGAATTCGTGACTGCCCAACGTACTAGTTTGTCCAAGAGATACTTAGAATAAAGTATGGAAACTACATTGAGAAGGCTTACAGACCTGAAATTTTGTCAGTCTTAGAGCCTTTTTTTGTGAATAGGGACAATTATACTAGAGCCCCAACTCAGGGGGGATTTTCCCATATTGATTTATGTAAGTAAACATTTTAGCAAACACTCCACACCACCAAGAGGGGTTAGACTTAAACAATTCTCCTGGGAGCATATCTTCACCAGGCGCTTTATTGCTAGGCAAAGAGCCGATCAGAATTTTAACTTCCTCAGGGGAGACTGGTTCCCAAGGAGGGTACTGGGAAAAATGGAGTAAGTTTGAATGTAGGGGTGACATGATGTTGATTCTGTCACTAGTAAGGCTAAAGAGAGCAGAAAAGTGGGTTTGCCATTGAGAAGAGGTAATTTGGTTTTCTAAGGGATCTGCGTGGGGTCTGAGTCCTCTCGACACCAGGGACCAGAACTTAGCCGTATTTTTATCCATGGCAGCCAGCCCTAACTCTAGCCATGACCTCCTGAAATGTGCATCCTTTTTTTTGGCGGAGCAGATTTTTATATTCTCTATGGCGCAGGATGTAAATGGTAAAATTTTCTGGAGAATCAGCTAGCTGTAGTTTTCTGATTGCTCCTGCCAATAGACGTTTCTGAACCGCACAATGGGAATCAAACTAACCATCGTGAGAATGAAGGTCTGTGGAGATAGGCTTGGAGGTGGTCAACATAGGTTTGACTAGATGGGTGATATTTTCAAAAATGGCTACAGGATCGGGGGAGGTGAGGGCTTGCTCTCTGATGGCTAACATCTCCGGGGACATCAGAAAAGAGTTAACCTGCTCTTGTAAGGTAGCAGACCAGCACAGTTTTCTCACTCCCTGTACTATCAGATTATCCTTAAGGGGTAAGATATTTGGGTCTGTTATGAGTGGTAAGGCGAGAGAGAGAGAAATTGGCATATGATCACTTTCGGGCCTGCAGAGAACCTTGAAATTGTCAAGGAAAGGAAGTACAGCAGGAAAGACAATTATGCAATCAATCACACTTTGGCCCGTAGGGCCAATGAATGTGCAAAATCCAGCAGAAGGGTCTGTGTCAACTCCATTACAAATATATAAGTGATACTTAAAAATAAGGCTGAAAAGGGCAAGACCAGGTTTGTTAATTCCTGAGTCTTTGGAGTTCCTGTTTGGTAGATAACACAGATCTTCAGAAGAAATACCCAATTTGTCTCCAACTAAAAGGTTGTTTCCCCCCATTCCCCCATTCAAGTCCCCTGATAATATAATCCGGGGATTCATTTGTTGTTCAAGAAGTTTGGAAAAGACAAGATCCAGTTCTGTCAGTATAGTGTTACCTTGTAACCTTGAATTGTGCGGGGGCAAATACACATTTATCAAAAAGAATTTTAAACGGTTCGGCCAGGTAACTTGTATGATTTGAATGTTATGGCTAAGACCAATATCCAGTACTAGAATATTGGGGTTATCATAGACAGAGATAAGTGTAGCCAGCCCTCCCTTTGCATGCCCCCTGGTGGAACACTTGGTGGCTGGCCAAGAATGGGCAACATATCCAGGGAGGGTTGGGAAGGGCATGGCAGTCACCCAAGTCTCTTGAATAAAAATAATCCCAAATTGAGAGCAAAAAGACTTAAAGGATTTGTTAGCAAGCTTGGAGGGCCAACCAGCAACATTCCAAGACACAGCTTTAAGGAAATGTTTTTTGGCAGAGGGAGCAGGAGGTCGATGTTGCAGACTATTGTAGTAGCAGCAGTGGGTTTTTTTATAGCAGTAAAAGGTCGCACTGATTTTGTTTTATTTTTTAATTTTTTAGACCTGCTCATGTGGGCTGGGCATGGGATGGGACCATGCAAATTTTTTGAACCATTCCACCAATGGCACGGCCAGGTTTTGACTGACACTTCTGGATGTGCCAGAGGGCATAAAAAGCCGAGGCACCTTCCAGAAGTCGCAATCAGGTCTGGATATGGAGGAGGGTGGAGGGCTGTGCAGCTGGCTGCTTCTGGCTATTTAAATTTGGAGGGAGGCTGGAGGCTTTAGATTTAAGTTAGGCAGGCAGGGAGGGAATTGAATTTAGAAAATAATTTCTTTGATACCCTGCAGCTTTGTCTGCTGAAGGGAATAGCAGTTTATTCTTTATTTCTTCTCTGGCAGTTTGTGAGGATTTTTTTCTGATATTGGATAAAAGGGGAGGTTCGACTGGGAGTGGGAGGTGTGGATTTATTTTAAAAATATATTATATATACTACCATTTATTTTCTATTTTCCCAACTTCAATTTGCTTGCACACACACACACACATTTGGGGTGTAAGGCAAGAACAGAACCTCTATCCTAAGTGATATCCTAACTGCCCACTCGCCCGCCTGCGCGCGCTGCCACCCACCCGCTCGCTCGCCCGCGGCTGCCGCCCGCCCACACCTCCCCCCCGCCGCCCACCCCCTGCCCCACCCACCCCCTAGGGCGCAAAAACACCTAGCGCCGGCCCTGACTGCAGGACGCCCCTATGCTCTGGGAAGTCAAAGTGCGCTAAATCGCGTTGGAAACGACAAACAACAAACAACAAACAAAACAACAAATTTTTGAAAAATTTCACAACAAACGGAAATGACCCGAAATGGACCCGTTCCGACAAATGAAAACTCGAAACGTCATTTTTTCTGGTCGTGCCCATGTCTACACATAACTGAAATCTGTGTTTTATTGCTTTGATTACACACAAGGTAACAGGCTTTTGCCTTTTCTCTCCTTCTTTCCTTCTGGCATCTCTGTTCTTTGGGCATGGGGACTACCCCAAAGAGAGTAAACTGATCTTTTATGGGATAGTAATTCAGTTTAGTTCGTATCAAAATTGTACTCTTTTGACGTATCTATAAAAGTTGGTGTTTACGGTGGATGTGAATGCAATATTGTGTTACACATCATAACAAAGAGAAACTGGCAGGGACCCTAAAGCAGAATAACAATAATATTGTCTTTATCTCTTAAACCTGTCATTTTAATTTTCCAGTCCGGATGGTGCCATATAGGCAGCTGGACTGAGGTTTTTGGTGGCTGCTAGTCTACAGCATTGAAAGATTTCAAGTATAGTACCTAACCAAATTGTTTTGCATTTAGTATTCTTATCTTGACTTTTATGAGAGGATCTGCTGTATCCTTCGTAAGTACGCCTAGAGGAATATCCTATTTTTATAGCATTCTAAATGCAAATCCTGTTTTCAGACTTAAGCTGCGGTCAATCCATCTCTCTCTGTGTGTATACCCACATACAAATCTATAAAAGCAGAATTTAACCAAATTGCTGAAATTGTAAAGTTACAATTTGTGTTGGGGAATGTTTGGAGCAATCTCAAACACACTCCTTGGTGATGCATTTAAGAGCACTTATTTCACTAGAAAACTTTGTTTTCTCTGAACCAAGATTAAATTGCTTGGCTACAGCATAGGGAAAAGCTAAATGTAACAAAACTCAATGTACTTATATTTAGAGCTACTTTACATATATGTATACTTAGAAAGCACTGCAAGTTCTTGTTTTTACAACATTTGATTTTAGAAATGCATACTAAATCTACATACATGTAGAACAGAAGGAAGAAGTAGAAAATAATTTAAGAATTATATTTATATATAATACAATTTAGTGGTGTCAACAAAATTGCCTAATGGTGCACCCTTGTAAATGCAAAATTTCCCCCCTTAACTCTAAAAGCTATTGAGCAAAGTGTCAACTACCAGTAGAAGATATTGGTCCGAATCCAGGGAATAAATTGTGCTTACATCTCAACAGAATCAATACAAAAAAGTTCAAACAACTTCAGATAACCTGTCACTCAGCATCTGCATGTGTGATGTCCTTGTACTACCTGTTTATCCATGCAAACATTACATTAGAAGTTTAAACAAGATAGACCATCTGATTTGTTCACCTCTCAGACAGAAGAGGCGTGGGGGCTCAGCTTGAGTTGTGAGAGATTCTACATTGTGGTGAAGCAACGAGAACAATTATAATGATGTTCTGTTCTTGCAGGGTAAATTAGCAATCCAAGTTACTACTTGGTATTCCTATTATATTATAGGTATTCCTATTATATATCATATTACATATGGACAAATACTCTTTGATTTCCTTTTGAATAGTGCTATTGACTTCATTAATCAAATGAGGTAAAAATAACATATACAGGATTTTATAGGTTTCTGAAGATTTTATAGGTTTCTGAAGATTTTTAGCACAGCTTCTGAATAACTTTCTTTTTTGTAGGATGCAAAATTATTCAGTTTGTATGATTAGTCTTGCATATGGCTGGTGACATCATGAAGTAGTGGTGATTTCTTTGTCAATTAAACAGTTTCAATTTCTGTCCTCAGACTTCAGTATAATCCCTTTAATTCCAGTGGCAGTGATTTAAACTAATTAAAGATGTCTTCCTGTTATGTTATGGGTCCAATGGTTTACCAGCAATGAAAGGTGCACCAACAGAATTCCAACCAGCATTGCTAGGTCTCAGGTGAAATCTCATGAAATTCCAATGCCTTTCCAGTAGAGATGGGCACGACCAGGGAAAATGACGTTTTAGAGTTGTCGTGTGTCGGAGCTGGCCCGTTTCGGCTCGTTTCCATTTTTCGCTATTTTTTTCAAAAATGTGTTGTTTCGTGTGTCGTTTTTTCGTCTGTCATTAGTACTGGTTTGGGGGGGAGCGGGCTCCTGGAAGCACCTCTCTGGGGTGGGTGCCTCCTCTGGCCGCTATGAAGGGAAAGTGGGCTCCTAGAGGCACCTCTGTGGGTGGGTGCCTCCTCTGGCCCACTACAAAATGGCATGCATAGCCAATTGGATATGCATACCAAGTTGAGTGACAGAGGCACCTCTCTTTGGGTGCCTCTCTGTAGACCGCAGGCCCACTGCTGATATTGCATCTGGGCGCTCTGTGGTCCACTAAGAAGGGAAGTGTACTTGAGTTTGTAGTGCAATGCGAGTACACAGATCTGGCTTAGGGTTAGGGTTAGCGCAAGGGCTAGGCTTTGGGTTACGGGTAAGGTTAGGGTGAGTTAGTGGGGTGCACCTCTGGGTGCCTCTCTGACCCACTAAGAAGGACAGTGTACTGGCGTATGGGTTAGGGTTTGGGTTCGGGCTACAGTTAGTGGGCTTTTTATGCCCGCCCGACAGGCACATCCCAGAAGTCTCGGTCAAAACCTGGTCAAGTGGCCATGCAATTGGTGGAATGGCTCCAAAAATTTGCATGGTCCCCTCCCATGGCCAGCCCATCATTGCGCACTGCGCAGGTGTAAAAAAATAAAAATTAAAATAAAATAAAATAAAATCAATGGAGACGTTTTGTTGCAAGAAAAACCCACTGCTGCTACTGTAAAAAATTCAGGCAATTTTAAAATAGCTATTTTCGCATGTTTCTGTGGTGCTTTGGTGTGTTTTTGGACCACCACGATTTCAAAATAAATATTGCTTGCGGTCGCCCCATTTTGGATCCCCCGCCCGCCCCGCATGGCATGGCGAGTTGGCGAGACGACGAGGATGCGCAGCCCAGGAGAGGAGGGGGGAGGCCGCGGACCGCCCCAGAACCCACCCCTCTGGTAGGTGCCCTCACTCAGGCAGGCAGGCATATTTTCGCCTGCTTTTTTGGCCGGGAATCGGTTTTTTTTCCACTTTTTAAAACTTTTTTTCTGTGCCGCACCGCTTGGCGAGTTGGCAAGACGATGAGGATGCGCAGCCCAGGAGGGGGGGGAGGCCGGGGACACCCCCCCCAGAAGCCACCCCTCTGGTAGGTGCCCTCAAGCAGGCATATTTTTGCCTGCTTTTTTGGCTGGGAATCAATCGGGTTTTATTTTAATTTGAATTTTAAAACTTTTTTTCTGTGCCACGCCACTTGGCGAGTTGGTGAGACGACGAGGATGCGCAGCGCAGGAGAGGAGGGGGGGAGGCCGGGGACCCCCCCAGAAACCACCCCTCTGGTAGGTGCCCTCACTCCGGCAGGCATATTTTCGCCTGCTTTTTTGGCTGGGAATCGGGTTTTTTTTTTACTTTTTAAAACTTTTTTCTGTGCCGCTTGGCATTGCGCGATCACTACAATGCCAGGAACGACCACGACAAATCAGACCCAATTTTTCTTTAGTCGGTTCGAGTTCGAGTTCTGGCAGAGTAATTGTCGTTACCGTTTCCGTTACGTAACGGAAACGAGGAACAGAAACGGAAATGAGGATTTTGCTGAGTCGTGCCCATGTCTACTTTCCAGGTCTCCATATACTAGAGAAAACCTTAAGAGAAAGCAGCACTGTATTAAGATAAAAGCTTGTATAGGTGCATTTAAAGCCTAGGCACTAGGGGTGGGCATGAAATGGAAAAATCATGATTCATTTCATTTCAATTTCACTGACCCATGTTTTGTTTTGTTAGAAACTGATTTTTTTTTAAAAAATGTACAAAATGAACCAGAAGCAAACTGATTTGTTTCTCTATAAAATGGTTCCCCTGGGTCCTAGAAACACCATATTTTAGGGTACCTTAATTGGTCACTCCCCTTTAAACCCTCCAAATTTGGAGAGATTTGGGATTCAGGGAGCTGAGTTATTCATCTTCAAAGGGGGTGCCCTCTGAAAGAAGCATTTCTAATTGCAATGATATGTGCTTGAAAATTGTGATCCCAGGCAGCTAGCAGCATGGAAATTACAGTGGAGCTTCCTCAAGTTCTCCCCTTGAAGCACCCCTAATTTGGATAGGTTTGGGGTACAGGGGGGCAATAACTCCAAAGGAGGTTCCCATAGGAAAAAGACATTTATAATTTAAAGTATATGAAAACACTGATCCCAGGCATCTAGCAGCATTGAGGGCTTAAATGGGAGAGTCTAATTAAGGTGCCCACCAAATTTGATGCTTCTAGGACCCAGGGAAGCCATTTTACAGGGAAACAAATCAATTCATTTTAAACAAAAAAGTGTTTGTTTTGTTACTAACAAATCTGTGCTTCTCCAGTTCTTTTCATACTATTTTGTTTAGTTATGTAACAAACTGACAAATCACCAATTCATTTTTTGTTTGGTGCCCATCCCTACTAGGCACCCATCACAACTCTCTCCTAGCTGATGCCAGGCTTACTAGCTCAGGGTGCTGTACTTCTGCTACATTACCACATCATCTAAAACAATGGTTCTCAACATGGGCGTTGGGACCCCTGTGGCGCCAAACAACCATTTCTCAGGGGTCACCATGAGCCAGTGAAGAAAAAGGCACAAATAGCTTGGGTCTGGAGGAGGAGGGAGGAAGGGAAAAAGAGTGAGTTACAGCTTGATAGTTTGGAATGGATGTCATTCAATGGCACTGGAGACTGCAATTGGTTGAGGGTGCCTGTAGAGGGAAGTTTTCTATGATGGTTACTTCACATCCATTCTCGTCCCAGGAGGAAGTTCATTTTGTGTGGATGTCAGTTGCAGTCCCAAGGTCTTTTTCCGGTTCTGTCCCTGTTCCCGTGTGCGCACGGACGTGATGGATGATACCGGCATGACTGTTACTGCATGTCCTCATTCTGTGATGAGATGTGAAATTCCATACCTTTGTTCTCCGTTGTTGTTTTCAGCCCGACCTTCCATTTTTCGATGTCTCGATTCTCTGGATCCTTGCCTTCAATGCATTACGGAGCATACTTTGAGGCATTTTTCTTTTAAAATCTCAGCACTGCATTGCTAACTCCATAGGGAATTTACTGGTGAATGGCACTTTGCACTCCTGACACTAGATGGAGAATGGCACATTGCTTGACGAGCCTTACCTCATGGGCACTCGTCTCAGAACAAGAAGTGTGACAAGCAGATTCCCAAGGCCAGGGAGGGGAATCTCTCATCCCGCTTAAATCACAGTTCAGGGGGCGTGGTAGGAATGAACTGTCTACATCCCGCAATGGATGTAAAGTTAGATTACTTTGTACCGGTCCCAAGCAGGACCACGAACAGCAATGAGATGGACTTATTTATTTATTTATTTATTTATTTTTGAATTTATACCCCGCCCATCTTCCCACGGGAACTTGAAGTATCAGCCTATGGCACATGTGGCACTGGCCTGCCAAAGGGGGATTGTGGCCTCTTCCAAGCAGGGCAAGGAGTCACCACAACATGAGGAACTGTATTAAAGAATTGCCCATTAGGAAGGTTGAGAACCACGGATCTTAATGGAAGAGGAGGGAGTTGATTGAGATTTAGCATTTATGTGCCATTTCAAACCTCTCAGGGAATGGGAACACCAACATTGCTATTTGGGACCTTTCTTGTGGCACAAGTCCTGCTAGCAGCGGTGCTGAGGTTTGAGCAAAGCTGTCCATGGGCTGGCAGTGAGCCTTCTACAAGCTCCAGAAGGCTGAAAAAAACTACCCATGTGGGAACATTGGAAACTTCAGCAACTGCTTACCTAGCTGCCAAAAATTAATGCAATATTCCTTGGTTAGCCACATCTAACAACACCAATTCTCAGACATGAAGTTAAAAAAAACAGCTGTAGCTGAATATATCCTGAAACAAACTGGACATGAAATCCTCTTTCAGGACACAGAGGTACTGGACAACACTACCAATCACTATGTCAGACTACAAAGGGAAGCCATTGAAATCCACAAACATAAGCACATTTAACAAAAAAGAAGAAAATCTTAAAATTAACAAAGCCTAGCTTCCCGTACTAAAAGCTGTAGAGTTCAAAAGACCAAAGCTCAATGATTCCCCACACAGCCACAAAGGTGATCAGTTAACACAATAGAACAGATAACAACACCCATCTAGGATCATTGCTACCCCTGACTGCATTGAAACTTCTTAATGCCGCCATCACAATACAATGACTCACACCTATTTTCATGTATAGGACAAGTTTCCTCAACTTAAAAAACCCCAGTCTCACTCACTTTATAAACCGGAACACAGAGAGAACTCTTAGTTCTCTGAGCTCCTTGCTCTCTGAAGATGCCAGCCACAGAGTTTGGCAAAACGTCAGGAAGAAAAACTTCCAGAACACAGCCTAACAGCCCAAAAAACTCACAACAACTATTAATAGTTATGCATCCTGGAATAATAATAGGTGGTCTAGTCTTAACAGAAGCTTTGGTCCATATTCTTTCCAAACCTGTGAACACTGTTATCTGCAGTTTTCTATATTTTTGGAATTTCCACCAGAGCTGTTCCTAAAATCAGCTGACTCGACAGCATTTTCAACCCTCCTTCTGCCTTCCTGTATATTTTAACAATACTTCAAGGACCCACCTCTGTGATGCTACAGGGACCCATTCCCAGTTCTTGGGTTTTTAGCCCCCAAATCTTAGGAGATAGAAAGCTGCTGACTTGGAAACCCTAAGGAGAAATGTAGCTGAATGAAAAGAAAGTGTAATACACATTTTGGAAATCATGGGAAATCTGAGTTGACCTGCAACTAAAGTCTATTGGCTCTTGGGAATGTTCTTTTCTTTCTCACTGCAGTTGATAAACATTCCAGAACTGATGTTTGATCTTTTGTGGTGAAAGCCAACAACCAAACGGCTTGAAAAGTGGAGGGTAAGTAAGTGATGGATAAGGGTCTAATTGGCTACTAGACATTATGACTTTATACTACCTGCAAGTTCTGAAGGCCAGTTTCTGGGGCAACTGCTATTGCCCTCATACTTTCATTCTGCCTTTCCCACACATCTACTATGGGAAACAGTTGCAAAACTAGATAGGACCTTTGTACAACCCAGCAGGGCTGTATTTGTTTTGTTTTGTTTTTCTATTCTTATATTAAGACTATTGAGAGTGCCTTTTGTTTATTTAATGGTCAGCCAAGGGCAAAAGGAAAAGCTAGGTCAACAAATCTAGGTACAGAAATGGGGACTTGAGTCACAAGACACACTATCAAGTCATACTTTTTTTAATTGACTTCGACTTCACTCATGACACAGAACCAACAAGCACCCTCCCTTTTTTCTGGGGGAAAAGGCTTTTTTTTTTTACTGGGAACTCAAATTTGAGGCATGGGACTTGAGACTTGATGCCAAAGACTTGCGCCATCCCTGCCTAAGTCCCTAGTAATGAGAGACAGATACTCTTAAAATATAGTTCATCAGTCATTTAATCTGATGTACTGTTTGTATTCTGTACAAAACATCCCCACACATTGTAGCACATAAAGGCTTCTAGAGATTTTAAATCTCTGATCAATAACTGGAGATACATTTACAGGCTGAATGGGGAGTCATCTCGGGCCCCATGTGGCCTATTTTAAGCTTTGTTTTCCCCAATCCCCATCCTTTTCCCAAGCTGGATGCTATTGATGAGATGTGCAGTGAAATAAGTTCATGTGTTAGCTATCCCCATGCACTGTCGTCAGTGCTGACTCTTTCTGGGGTTTTCCATGTAGAGAATTCTCAGAAGTGGCTTAACCTTCCTTTCTGGTTGGAGTGCCCTGGGCAATTTGCCCAAAGGCCACACAGGCTGGCTGTACTCACAGAAGACAGTGTGGGGAATGAAACCCCCAGGCTCTGTCTCTGCAGCCACATACCAAAACCACTGAACTATTTAGTCAGCTTAGTATATATAACAGGAGGCCTTATAATAGCAAGAAGAAGTATGGGGATAGAGACATGGTTTTGCTGGGCTAGCATTTCCTTCCGCCCTCACCTGACCATTAAATAAGATCCTTGTTATGTTGGTCCAGCTGCTGCAGTTCTCAGTAGAGCTGTAATGAGTGCACACGGTCCACCCAGGATGGGGGGAAATGTGCTCCCAGTGTGTGGTTCTACATGGAAATTGTGTCCATATGATTTCATTACTGGCCATGATGCATCTAAATTGACAGAAAGTGAAAATAGCTGTTCAATCCAAAAAAGAAAGGTAATGTGTTCTGACAGCAAACAACCCACTAAAAACCTGAAGGCTAGGAATATGTCTGCATGGAGTTTATGAACTAATTAGCTAAATCAGGTATAAAATGTGAAATGTTTAAAAGGCAAACCAGTGAGTGCTATAGCCTAGAGAGATTTCTGGTATCACATGGAGCAGGGACGCAAAGTCCTAATTCTGACTTATGTAAGTAGAATCATTATTTTATCAGAATTACTTGTCTATATACAAGAGAAAGCTTTTGCCACATATTGACTATGTAAAAGCTATACATTATTGCCTCAATAATTCATTGAACTATAAGTAATCTAAGATCTATATATCCACCATATATTGCACTGCTGTATCTACTATCTAATTAAATTTTAAATATATCTCAAAATGGCATTCATAGACTACTTTTAGAACATCAAAAAGCAGGAAATTAAACCAAAAATGTAGGAGGCCATGTAGAATACTTATTTTTACTTTGGATTCATGTTTCAGATCTTTACCTCCCCTGATATCATCCTGCCTGAAATACAGTATTCTTTCTAAAATGGGTCTGAATCAACTTATTCTTCAAGGTCAATGCACAGTTGGGATGGGCACCTTACAAAAAATGACACATTGTTTTGTCATTTTGTAATGTTTTGAAACATTTTGAAACAAAATGAAATGACAGACAGTGTGTCGTCACAAACCAAAATGAAACAATGTTTTCAGCTTGGAGGAACCAAACTGGGAAGCCACCACCAGATCTCCCTTCAGGTGGCAGCTTCCCTGCTCAGTTCTCGCCACCACCACCCAGCTGAACTTGACAGCTCAAGCTGTCAAAAATTTCAGCTGTGAGGTGGGGCAGCTCCGGGGAATAGAGCAGGTACTGGTAAATTCAAACAAGACCTGTTTAAACATACCAGTGGGGAATCCCACAGCAGGGGGCTGAGAAGGCAGTGCTGATGTCAGCTTCTAAGCCCCCTGCTGTGGGACTCTCTTCCCCAACAGAGCAGGAGGGTGATCTCACCCAGCCTCCTCCTCTGTCTGGTAAGGGAATCCCACAGCAGGAGATAAAAGCCTCTAGTCCACCACAAAGCATGCGGAATTAGAGGCTTTTTAAAATAGCCCGCCACCAGCAGTATCACTGGGGTAGTGGAACATTTTAAAAAACTTCCAGCTGACTAGGCTACAGGCTTTTTAAAATGTCTCACCACCTCAGCAATAGCACTGAGGAATAGCACCCCTGGGAGGAAGGGGTGGGAGGGGAGAAAGGAGCAGTTGGGCAGTGAATTTACTGCTGCCTGGCTACTCCATTCTCCATAGCCACCCACCCCTCAGCTGGGATTTTTTGACAGCTTGAACTGTCAAAACCAGCTGGGAGGCAGGTGACTAGGGAGAACAGAGCTGAAGATCAAGAGAGGGCTGGTGGGCTGGAGGCTTTTGAATCTCCCACCGCACTATTTCATTTCGTTTTTCATTCTATTTTGTAACAAAAATTTTTAAAGAGATTTCATAAATTATAATATGAAACAAAGTGTAATGAGAAACAAACTGAAATGAAATGGTACTTTTCCATTTTGTGCCCAGTCCTAATTCAATTTCACAGTGATCCAAGAAAAGAATGCAACATTTAGACAACATATAGCTTATGTTTGTTTTTCAACAAGAATGTATGCTTTAATCTGAACAAACATTTCTTGTGCTTTTAAGTCTGTGATGATTGCGTGAGTGTGTAAGTACATGTGTGTGCAATGCACACATACAATGCATGTAGCCAACATTTTCTTTATATACCAGAATCTGCAGTTCTTTGAAATAAAACCAGGTCAGCAAATATTGGCTGAAGATGTTCCAGCTTGCATTATATTCATAAGCAATTTCCACTCCATTTGCTTAGTTTTTCAAATGACACTAGTACAATACAATATATTGAACAGTTAAGTGGTGGGAAGTTTGCATGTGTGTAGAATCCAAAGGGAGTCTTCATAACACTGTATCAAAAACTATTGAAAACACCATGGCTGAAATGAAAGTAATTTTAAAAACTTTTACTGTCTGATCTACTGAAGGAATATGCTCCTTTTTGTGACTGCTTGAGTTACAGGGGAAGAAAATTTTTTTTCAGCATGATTTCACATCCTTATAACTACATAGAATTTTATTTGATGATGCTGATGAGCCTTAATATCCCCTAAATAAAACCATTTAAAAACTACCCCAAAGAAGTTCTTGTAGATATTATCTGAAAAGGTTAGGAAATATGTATCGGTGTCTTGAAGAACAAAGACTGATATACACCTGTGTGCTATATTCACAATAAAAGAGTCCTCTAAAGAGGACAAGACCATGCAACTCAACAGCCAGAAGTCATGTGGATTTAGCATCCTCAAGGAATCAGGAGCCTGAGATCATAGATCTTGGACCCTCAAGCGACCAGGACCTTCAGTCAGCCAATCCTGGACCCTCAGAGGCTCAGATGCCCGAGCTTGGAGGTGATAGATTTCAGAAGAGAATGACCTCCCAGCTCCTGGAGTGAAGAAGACTAAAGCATGAGTCCAGTTTGATGCCTCAAGATGGAGTAGACAGCTGCAGAAGTCTCTTTGTGAGTGGGCTTTTCCTCTTGGTGACAGAGGCCAAACCCTGCCACCTGTTCTTTCCTTGCCACTTGAACTCTTGCAGCTGGTTGGAGCTCCTATAGCAGAGCTAGAAACAGCTTGCCATGGGCTCTGCGAGTTGATGGAAGCAATTTGTCTGACAGCTTCTGCCTTGACCCTGTCTTCCTGAACCCCTTCCTCTGCATTGCTGGCACCTTTGACTGACCTGCTTCACTGATTATGCTTGTGGATTGCCTTCCCTGGGTATCTGCCACAAGTAACATTTACAGTTCCCGTTTCACCCTTTTCTTGATCTGGAATTGGACTAGCTAGCACCTTCACTTACCTCACCCAGTTTGGAAGACGTTCACAGGTCCGAGTGTAAATTGCAAAGTAAAGAGATGTAAATTGAAGACCTGCAAAAACAGACCATATAGAAATGGATTCCACAAGCTCTGCTATTGAAATAGATTTCCTAGACTACCAACTACAGCTCCCTTACTAGCCAGGAGACAAAATGAGGCACTCTTTGAATCCATTTGCCCATTATAATAGGCATTACTGTGTATTGCACAATACCCAGTTAGCATGCAGAACTAACACAAAACAAAACTTGAAGTCTCTCGGGTGAAACATTCGGTGCAATTCAAGTCTAATTACTATGGATGTTCTCATGCTTTGTTTCAAAAGCAACTGTTAACTGTCCTAGGGGTTAACAGCAAAGGAATGTCAATTTTAGAATGCCACAAGCACTAGATTCTGGGGAAGAAGCTGAAGCAATAAAGAAACCCAACAATAAAGGAGAAGAGTCCTTCAGATCTCTTTCCTAAAGAGACATATCCAGCACCTTGCAATATGTTACATAAAATAGCCTGGATTCTTGCCTCAGTTAGATTGCTAGTAATCCAGCCCACACACCCAATTTGCACTCAATGAGATTACATTTAAGCAATGAAGAATTGAAATGACAGACTCTTTAATTAGTGGCAATCTCCCACCACAGGTGAGGTCATTTCCCACATGGCAGCATAATTTATGGAAGAGGATTTAGTCTGATGATTGATTGGACAGTTTCTGCCAGTGTATCCAAAATATGATTAGTATTGCTGGAAAGGGTATGGAATAGATTGTGCCTTTGGTGAGACTGTCCAGTACCATAAGTGTTCTGGAACACAACGGCTAATTGTTACCAGGTTATTCAAATAGACTATGCAAATACATCATTTTGAACCAAGTAGAATTGTTTTATGAGTCAGACACCCAGTTCTTTTTATACAAAGTGGCAAAGCCATATGTAGCAGAGGTGGAGAAGTTAGTAGATAAGGGTCAATTGCTTAGATAAATCTAAGTGAGCCTCAAAATCTAATTTAGTCAGGTATAAGTTGGAGGGGGAACATTTTTAACAATTGATGAGAAATTGCTGTTTAAGTTAAGCCACATGATTACAGGGATGCCTTAACAGGGAGAGACCACTTGGAAAATAATATCCATTCTTTTATGATTCTCCCCTCCCTTCCCTGTTTTGAGATTTGGAGAGTAGGAAATAGAAACATGTGTCACTGAAAAATTCATTCCATTCAATCATGACCCCATTCAATAGTGACTCTATGAAAGAGATTACTCATTCATAGAATCACCCTTAGTCAAGGGTGGTTAGATGGCAAGCAACAAGATCCACAACCAAGACAAACCTTAATCTTACTTTCCTCCCCCTCCCCATCCTTATCGTTTTACCTCTTTACCCTTCCCTCCTTTTAACTTACTCATTCCCAAGTAAGTTAAATCGCAGCAGCACCCCCAAGGAGTAAAAATTCCATATCACGGGGTAGCTTTGGAGCACGTAGGTGGCATCTAGTGTAGAATACAAGAGGTCTATCATCCTGATGTAATGGAAATAGATGATGGCAAAAAATAAAATTAACCTCACACTATAGCCCTAAAGGAAGCTACCAGGTTGACAGCCATTCATATAAAGTTTTGCACCAGCATACATGCACTATGGCACAAGTCATATTTAATGAGCCTTATTTCCAGGAAAATTGTTCATAAGGTTGCAGCTGGTTAACAGTGCAAACTGACATGGATTCACTCAGAAATGTGTTCTTATCCCTCTGTATAGGTTCTTTTATTAATTACACCCACACATTACACACCAACGTTCCTGTGCCAGGAAAGTCCTCTACCATCTGCCACTCCCACATGTCCAGGCTGAGAGCCAGGGGGGCTACTTCCAGCCTTCCCTGTGATGAGTTTGGCCTTGGACCCCTGCTGACTTCCAGGCCCTTGCTCCTCTGCTGCCAGAGCTGCCCCACCTCCCTCCTCAACACCAGCTGCCTGGCTGAGGGAAGAAGGGGCTTGAACAGCCAAGCCTGCTGAGGGCCTCCAGACCAAAGTTCTTGCACCAAGACAGTCCAGTACCATCTGGCACTCCCATAGGCCCTGGGTGAGAGCCAGAAAACTCTGTACTCTTTTAAAAATATGTGCTTCTCAATTAAAACGATCCACCCCTGGAGACTTGTGGATCCTGAAGGATTCCTGAATGTTCTGGGGGACTTTCTAGCAGATATGGTTGGCGCTCCTGTCGAAGCCCAGGTCACCTTGTGGAACAAAGAGATGGCCTGGGTGGTTGACACCAGGCTGAAGTTCCCCTGTGCCTTTCTTCTGTGTCGGTGAGAGAAACCTGGAAGGGAGAGTCAGTGCTGTTAACAGGGGAGGGGGTGTGTGAGATGATACCAATCTGTGAGGCTTTGACTAGGGAACAGGAGGGTCTGGGGGCTTGGGGGGACAACCAATAGGGTTTATATGGGGCAGGGAAAGATTCAGTGGTGGGGGTAGAACATGCCAGCATAGAAGGGAGGTTAGGTACCTTATACCTATCCTCACTTCTAGCTCTGTCCCCAGCCAATTTGTACCAGGTGACCATATCAGCCAGTCCCCAGGCCACATGGTACTGTTGCAGAATGCCAGGTCAGCAAAAATAAGACTGCCCTCATCCATGATTTAATTGTGTATGAGGGTGCTGACCTGGCATGCATTACTGAGACCTGGATGGGAGAAGGCGGATGTGTTCCCCTGGTGCTTGGTCCAGCACCAGGGTCAACCAGAAGGCCAGGGAGGGGGGATTGGTGATAGTCTTTTAGGTTTTCATCTCCCTTTCCAGGTTCCCTGTTCCTTTGAGAGGAGGTCTTGAGGGCCTGTATTGTGTGTTGGGCTCATAAGACAGATTGCGGATTCTATTGGTGTACCACCCACCGTGCTGCTTACCAACAGACTCCCTGCCTGAGCTGATGGAGGTGATATTTGATCTGGTGGTAAAGATTCCAAGACTATTGGTGCTGGGGGGACCTCAACCTCCATGCTGAGGCCACCTTGACAGGGACAGCTAAGGATCGTGAGGCTGTTTTGATATGTCATTGGTCCGACTCATGAGAAGGCCATATGCTTGACCTAGTATTCTCACCAGAACATGGGATGGTGGTCCGGATGTGGAGGGATTAACCTTGACCCCATTGTCAAAGTCAGACAATTTCTTAGTAAAGTTTAGACTCTCTGCCACTGCTGCCCTCAAGCAGGGATGGGGGATCAATTAAAACAATCCACCCCTGGAGACTTATGGATCCTGAAGGATTCCTGAATGTTCTGGGGGACTTTCTAGCAGATATGGTTGGCACTCCTGTCGAAGCCCAGGTCACCTTGTGGAACAAAGAAATGGCCTGGGTGGTTGACACGATCACACCTAAGCACCCTCTCCCAACCTGCAGAGCTATAAGGCACCATGGTATACAGAGGAGCTTTAGGCAATGAGGTGGGTTGGGAGACGGCTTGAGCGCGGGTGGAGAAAATATCACTGTGACTCTGACTGAACACAGTTTAGAGCCCATTATCAGGCCTATTCTTTGGCGATACTGCTAGCGAAAGGGTAGTATGTCTCCTGTCGTATTGTTTCCTCAGAATGCCGCCCAGCAGAGCTATTTTGAGAGGTCTGGGATCTTCTTCAACCAGGTAACCCATTGGAAGTCATGGACCACTCAGTGGCTCACTGTGCTGAATTTGCTGCTTATTTCGAGGGGAAAAATGCTCAGGTTTGCAGAGAACTAGACTCCACCATTGATATTGAGCCCACGGTTGTGTCCAGTGCTCCGGGCTTATGTCACAATTTATTGGATAATTTCAGTTGTTGTGAACCAAGGATATGGACAGGGTACTTGGATCTATCTGTGCTACCACCTTGCCCATCATGGCTAATAAAGGAAGCTGCCAGGGGGGTTGGCACCTGGGTCCTGGAGGCTATCAACTCCTCATTGAAAGAGGGAGTGGTCCCTGCCCTGTTAAAGGAGGTGGTGGTTTGGCCACTCCTAAAAAATCCTTATATGGACCCAGGACTGGTGGTTAATTACTGCCTAGTGGTGAGCCTCCCTTATTTGGGCAAGATATTGGAGTATGTGGTGGCTGAGCTGCTCCAAGCTCTCCTGGATCCATTCAATTATCTAGATCCATTTCAAATGGGTTTTAGGCAGGTTATGGGACAGAGAGTGCCTTGGACGCCCTTTATGACGACCTTTGCCAGGAGAGAGACGGGGGAGTGCATCCGTGTTGATCCTCCTGGACCTCTCAGTGGCTTTCAGCACCATCGATCATGGGGTCCTTCTGGGCAGACTGGCTGGGATAGGAGTGGGAGGCACTGTTCCACAGTGGTTCCTCTCCTACCAGGCTGACTGGGTCCAGAAGGTGGTGCTGGGGGATAGTTTCTCTGGCCCATGGCATTTGTGTCATGGAGTTCCCCAGGGCTCTGTACTGTCCCCCATGCTATTTAGTATCTACATGAAACTTCTGGGAGAGAGCTCATTAGGAGGTTTAAGGTTGAGGAGTTAGCAATATGCTGATGACACTGAGCTCTACCTCTCATTCTTCACCAATCCAGGTGTGGCAGTCTCTGTTCTGAACTAATGCCTAAGCTTGATAATGGACTGGATGAGTGTCAATAAACTGAAGCTCAATCCAGACAAGTCGGAAGTGTTGTTGTTGGGTGTTCTGCCTGATAGGTTAGAGGGCCATTCCCCTGTCCTGGACCGGGTTGCACTCCCCCTAAGGAACAAGGTCTGCAGCTTGTGGGTGCTTCTGGATCTGGGTCTTACCCTGGAAGCTCAGGTGGAGTTGGTGGCCAGGAGTGCCTCTTTTTACAGCTGCAGATATTATATCAACTTCACCCTTACCTGGATGAACAGAACCTGGCAACAGTCATGCATGCGCTGGTAACAACCAGATTGGACTATTGTAATGAGTTTTATGTGGGGCTGCCTTTGAAGACAGTTCAGCGATTGTAACTGGTACAAAACAGGGCCATGTGGCTGGTGATTGATGCCACCGTGTGAACCTATATCACACAGGTTCTAAAAAATTTACACTGGCTGCCAGTTGCTGCCCAGGCCTAATTCAAAGTACTTATGTTTACATATAAAACTCTAAACAATTTGGACCTGGTTACCTAAAGGACCACCTTATTCCACATGAGCCTACCCGAACCCTAAGAACTGACCAGGAGGCCCTGCTGAATGTACCATCCCTTAAAGAGTGAGCGGGGTGGCACGTTCAAACAAGGCCTTCTCGTTTATTGCCCCTCAACTTTGGAATGCCCTCCCAAAAGAGACCTGCCTAGCACTGATGCTTTGGGCTTTTTGGTGTCAGGCAAATACCTTCCTGTATTTTAATTAGGGCACATGAGCTGCAGGATTTTAACTGGACACATGAGCTGCAGGATTTTATTATTTCTATATTAATTCTTTTAAACTGCTTGTTCTTTTGAGGGTTTTAATATGTTGTTACAGTTTTTAAAATACTGTTCTACTTACAATCAGCTGGCTATGACCATAATGATTAATGAAGATAAGTATGCACATATCCTGCTCCCAGAAAGGCAATGATAAGTAAAAAGAGATTGAAATATCTAAAATCCAAGATCTTCAATACTTTGACCATGCATCCTTCTTACATGGGTTATCCCTACTCTAATAGATGTGTATCCTCCTAATTGTACAAAGTATTTCATTTGACCAGTTGGGTATGCTTAAATCAATGGCAAATCTTGTTAGACTTGAATAGATCCAGAATTCTGTTTGATGATACCATTTTTTGGGCAGGCTATGTTTTTCATCCCCTGGCTACATTATCAAATGAAGCTGTCTTGATTTGTTTTTGTTAAAATACTGTGAAAGCCACAAGCCACCTGACATTTAATTTAAATAACACCTGCCATTTATTTTTAATAACATTTATTATTCTTTGAGGTGGGAGAAATCAATACACATTTTTGGAAAACAAACTCAGCAGGAAGCAGAAGACCCTCAGCAATACTTTGAGATTCCTTTGAAAGAAAAGACCTAAGATTTTTATTTATTTAAGTGCTCCTGGTTGTTGCAAACATGGAGATGTCTATTGTTAAAAGAACATTCCTTTTTTCTAAAGCCTGGAGCTCTTCAAAGTGATTTGTGACATGTATTCCTTGCCTCTTGGTCTCACTCCACCTTTTGTCTTTCTTAGCGCAATCCAAACAATGAACATCGTGGATGATGTAACACAACCAACTCCTTTCCCTTGTCTAACATGTTAAGAAGAAGAAAAAACCTCTTTGCAATTCAATAAACAACTAGCAACTCTACACTCAGTATGTTTCCTCTCCTACTTCCTCCTCCAAGATGATTCTGTTCTGATTTCCTAACACTGTGTGTAAAACAAAATACTGTATATATATAACAAAACCGTCAGACACTTGAGGCTGTTATCAAACAGATACTGGAACAAACACAGATCAATTGTATAAACAAGGCTATGGTTTTTCACATCTCATGTCACAGGAAACAGTTACACTGCAGTGAGGAGTATATGAAATAGATTTATATCCAAACATGTGAAATGTTCAGATTAAAAATACAGGTCTGTGTCAAAATAGGTTGGAGCTGCCTACTAGATTAATTTCCACACATGCTCCATAACCTCACTGACATAACTCAGCACAAGACAGTCTGGTTAAATGAGATGGAAAGACATATACTGCTTCCCCCTACTGCTATTTTCTTCTCTGCATTGTTTTCCACCTTTGCTGCCATTATGTCCATTTTTCTGTCCTCTGCTCTCTCCTCCCCTCTTGTGGCTCCCCCTACACTTTCTGCTGCCCTTTTCTCCTCATTTTCCTCCATGTTCACTAATATCGGGCACTGAGGAGTCATTCTTCAGATCTAGGCAGTGCAGGCCATGTAACCTTGGAAACCACCTTTTCCTGATAAATGGATCGATCCCTCT
This sequence comes from Phrynocephalus versicolor, assembly GCA_023846285.1. Lineage (NCBI taxonomy): Eukaryota > Metazoa > Chordata > Lepidosauria > Squamata > Agamidae > Phrynocephalus > Phrynocephalus versicolor. Next base: position 29,899,260 of record JAHTLZ010000129.1, on the reverse strand, counting down.
TAACAAGTATTTGGTCAATCGTAGCTTGTGTTCAAAGCCTGTTGGAATATGCAGCACAGCTAAAGAGTGACCTTTTAGGCCAGATGGGTGAGAAACAAACAAACAAACAAACATGTATGTATGTATGTATGTATGTATGTATGTATGTATGTATGTATGTATGTATGTATGTATGTATGTATGTATGTATGTATGTATGTA
>JAHTLZ010000129.1:29887758-29898754 GCA_023846285.1 Phrynocephalus versicolor | reverse complement strand
ATCTATCTATCTATCTATCTATCTAGTGAAGTAGCATTATAGATAGAGACTTGTCTTCCTAAGGACAAAGAGCAAGAAAATGGATAGGGCTTTCCCGCTCGGACTTGTTATTTATGCCTGAAACAGTGGTGGAAACAGACAAGCAACCAGCAGGGCTAAATGCACAGCTTGATTAGTTGTGCCTCCTGGTACCTTGCTTCAGGTGCCACAACTAAACAGCTAGGCTGGCCACCACCCAACTATGGCATTTACTGAGCAAGACATGCCGAGCATCAGCTAGTGGTCCTACCAGCTGGAGAGGGTTCCACATCCCTTGGACTCTTTTTCCTGAGGGATACAATTCAGTTTGGTTTATGGGATGCTTGGCCTAGATTTTAAAGCATCATGATAGACTAAAACAGCAGCCAGCTTCAAAAGGCTGCATTATATTTTCTGTGCAACTATCCCACTCCTCCCTGGGGAATGGTCAAGCCACACTTTTCATTGTGTGAAGTGAACTTTCAGTGCTCCAGAATTCAAAACAACAATTTATTTCACAGAAAAAGTAGATATTATAGGTCTCTTCATCTCAGAATAATTTGGAATCACTGCCCCAACAATTTGGCAGATAAGGTAAGCTAAGACTCCTACATTTCTAAACAGCAGATAGCTGCTTAATCAAATATACTAGAATGTTGCATCTCTGTCAGAATCCATCTCCAGTTAAAAACAGTCCAGCTGTACTTTGATATAGTTTTATGCTTCTTTGGCTCATTATCATTTAGCATGCAGTGTTGAACTCTTAATATCAGACCGCTACAATCTCAGGCAATTTCCCCTTCCCCTAGGGAGTCCCAAAATCTCAGGTGATGGTGCATTTTAAAATGTCAGGACCATAGAAAATGTTTACAGGCAATGGATGGATGACACATTATTGGATATATGACTGCAAATGAGTGTTCATTTTTTTAAAAAAAAACGACAAACTTTGGTGCCTAGTACATAGAAAGTGAAGAAATAGATATATATACGCAACAGAAAAAGTGCAGAGGAAAGCACCTAAAAGAATAACATATAAACACTGAGCAGGGGGGCAAGCAGTGCCAGATACTCATGTCTACCCTCTTCATACTCCTCTCTGCTTCAGCCACATTCTCTATGCTGAGGACCCATCATTCTACCTTTCACTGCAAAATTTTGAAGATGGCACTGATCCAACAGACAATAAATAAAACTAGGCCAGCAGGAGGCATTTAGCCAAAGAGTGATCACCTCCGGAATGGGGTTGTGGAAATATAGTCTGAGGGACTAATTTATTTTGCAGCATGTGCAAAAATGATGCTGGTTATAATTTTGGACGAACTCCTTCAAGAGTTTCCAGGTTTCTAAACTGCACGGAGATCCTTCATAGACAAGGAAGAGAGGCAGTTAGAGGCAGAATTGGCAACTAGCTTGTTCCTCAGATATTTATAATTTGTCTAATATAGAATGCACAAAGAAAGCTAATGCTTGAGTTCTAATAATGAAGATAAAATAGTTTTCTGATTCTCCTGTTGTTATGTAGTAGTAAGTCACCACAGACTTTTAGCAACCCTTTGAATGACTGCTGTCCAAAATGTTCCATATTTACAAGAGTTGATGTATCTGGAAGTTGAGTCATAGCAATTGGACTTCTTTTCTTGAGAAATTGAAATGTTTTGCTGCTCATCCAAGCAGTTCCATCAGTCTCAGAAAAGTTAGTAGCAAGTCCTCCATTTATAAGTTTATTTTGTCTGGAGGTAAGGAGATAAGGGTTCACTTTCTCCTTGGTTCTTGAGAAAATCAGTTTGCATGGGGGTTGCAACGCTCTTCACTTCCTGCATATTTAGCAGATTTAAAAGTTTAAGTATTTTATGCTTCTGGCTAAGCAAATAAGACCCATCTTGTTCCTTTTCAATATGAATTCCTAAGTAATAACTGTCATCAAGTAATTCCTTGATTTCCACCTGTTCACTGAGTTTGCACACTATTTGGGTGTATTCATCTTCATGACTTGTTGAGATAATTAAGTCATCAACATATGCCAAAATAAATGAATAAGATCCATTTCTGAGCCTGGTGTACAGACATTGATCTGCCCCTCCATGTACAAAATCTTGTTGAAGAAACATTCCATTCAGCTTTGAGTGCCATGCCTTGACTTCCTGTCTCAAGCCATAGAGCCCCTTCTGGAGTTTGCAGACATGTTCTGTGTGTTTCTTGACTATAAAGTCGTCATACTCATAGTATGAGTTTCTCCTGATTTTGCTATGTGTAAGATGCCCGCAAAACATCATAATCTCTTTATAACACGCTCACAAACCATCATAGTCTCTTTTTGATGTTGAAGCAAACATACTGACCACTGTGGTTCTCTTCTGATTTTTTTCTTTCAGTATTTTAAAGTATATCAAATCTTTATCTGTTTTATCAGGGTGACACCTTCTCAGATGATCCTCCAACTTGGATGGTGTCATAGTGTCATTGTTTCAAACTCTGTTACACAAAAGGAACATGGGCAGACGTTTGTCTGACAATAATGGAATGAAGCCAAACTTCAAAAATAAACGGCTATACTGCCTACATTTCTTTTTAGCCTCAGACATGTTGAGTAGAAGTTGTCTACTGACAAAAATAAAGCTATTTAAATATAAGACAGAGCAATTAAAAATTGATTCCTTCCAAGACAGCATACAAATATTTTTTAGAATATTTTTAAATCATGTTGGTAACATTGGAAATATTTTTTAAATATTTCTAAAAAGCATTGAAATGCTTGCAAAAATAGCTTACAGAAATATTTCTGAAAAATATTTTGAAATATTGTGTGCTCTTTGGGTGGAGTAAATCCTTATTTAAATCTTTAGTTAGGTAGATATAGAGAGGAATCAGAATAACAAAAATGTTGCTTTTTGTAGTGGTGCTGTGTAAGCGTTGATGGTGCAATTTCAAAGGGTGTGGACTGAGATGACTGGGTCCCTGGTTCAAACTTGGCAGAGCCATGTACCAATGAATCTTTTCTACAAAGATTTAAGTACATAATTCTGATTGGTAAAAGAGTGAAGGGAACCACATTACGGAAAACACGTGTACAGTAGTAACTTGGTTAAGAGCATAATCCATTAAACACTTGCACATCAAATTTTCCCATAGGAAATAATGGAAATTCAGGTGATTCATTCCACAGCCCAAAATATTTGATTAAAATACTGTAATATAATACAAGGTACTAAATAAAATACAGAATGCAGTACAGAACAAAGAACAATAACCTGCATTTGAAAACCTTTGTGGCACGTGGGGGGGGAGGGGAGCCTCCATGTAGGGGTCTCTTTTAAAAATGAGGCGATAGGAGGAATTCCAACTAGAGCAGAGGAAGGGAGAAAATCATCCATGGAGCGGGATGTTTTGAAAATGGAACAATGTGGGGAATCCCAGCTAGAGAACAAGAGGGAGGAAAGCCACTATGGAGAGTTCTGTTTTAAAAAATGGAGCATAGGGGGAAATCCTAGCTGGGCAGGCTTCCCCCCAGAGGAGGGGAAAGCTTCCGTGGAGGGAACTGTTTTAAAAACTGAACAATGGGAGGAATCCCAGCTAGAGCAGAGGAGGGGGAAGCCTCTGTGGAGTGGGTTGTTTTAAAAATGGGGTGATGGGGTGGTTCTGTCCTGGTTGCAGTGGTGGTGGCAGAGATGGTGTGGAGAGGGCCCATGGAAATGGCCTCTTTGGGGACAGGGGTTGATAGGGGTGGCAACTGTTTGTAGCTTTATTGAGCCTGCTGCCCTTCCTTCAACTCTGCTGCTGCTGTTGCCTGAAACAGAAACTGAAACAGACAATCACCCACTTTCAGCAGGGGTGGGGAGAGAGGGAGAGATGCCATTGATTTAGAGCAGTTTTGAATATGAGACACACATGAGAGTATATCAAGACAGTGCTCATTAATAAGGCAAATATGTTCAGAAATTTTTGCTCGTTAATCAACATGCACGTAAGCCAAGTTACTTGTTAACCAAGATAAGACTGTAATTATAGTTGATTTGAACTTCAAACAACCATGATTCGGATACAACTATCTGTCATGTGGCTGCAAAACATGAGCCCCCAATCTTTGCAAAACAGACTTTAAAAACATGCACATGATGAGGATAAAGTTCCGAAAAATAATGCAATACCTCCACACTGCACACAATGAGAAATGGACTTTAAAGGTATGCACGCCACAAAGATCAGGTCCCTACCTTTGCACCACTTGAGAAAGGCACCAAAAAAGTTTTAAAAATTCCAAAAAGTGCTGCTAAAACTTTCAAAAATGGCACCAAAACAATTTGTGTTAGGTGTAAGACATTTACAGAATGCCTAAATGTTCATGATGATCTACCTAAATGGGGTCTGCTCACATGGACCCCTATTTACATTTCATGGACCCCAATTTTTTTTCTCACTGTCATAGACCCCCTGCCAGTCAAAATAGACTACTTTGGGAACCACTGATGTAGACGTAAAATATATTGACGTTTTAAATTGTGCATTATGCCTTCTATAGAAAAAGAAGGTCACATCTACATTACAGAAAATAAAAATATAGCGCATGATGCTAAAAAAAGACATTGGTATTTGATGTGCCATCCACTCCCCACCCTAGAACAAATTTATACTACCAGGTGCCACTGTAAAGCATTAGATATATTAGGAGATCCATCACATCCTGGTCATCGCCACTTCGAGTTGCTGCCATCGGGACGGAGATATAGAGTACTGAGGGCAAGAACAAACCGTCTCAAAAATAGCTTCTTTTTTAGAGCAATATTGGCCTTAAACGGAAATCCTGGACTTTGAAGTCAGCTTATTTTATATGTCATATTTTAGTCATTTTATATGTCATATTATGTGTTGTACCTGTTTTTAAATCTATGTGAAATGTTTTAAATGAGTTTTTATATAGCAACCACAAAATTTCGTTGTTCCTGCAAGGGGGCAATGACAATAAAGATTCCTATTCCTATAGATGTTCACCGTAGGGAAAAAATGAACATGGCTACAGTGCTGCCATTAAGATAAAGGTCAGCTGAACTCATGAAATTCTTTTGAGTCTCTGTAGGTTTTAAATGTACCACAGACAGTGGGTTCTCCAGAATTCTGCAGTGCTTTGTCTAGTAAGAATAATGCCTTCATTGTGACTCTCGAAGTAGTCAAGTGAAGTTTATACCACCTAAGAAATGTACTTGAACTTGGATAATCCTCTAGGAGCAGCAGCAAGTAGGCATATAGGTTTGACACATTTCTAAAGAGACCTTACTACTTAAAAGAGAGAGAGATAGAGAGAGAGAGAGAGTAGTGAATTCTAGTGACTGTGGAAAGCCCTTATGTGATTAAAAGCTTCAAGTCCTTTTTTGTGCATTTATTTATTGGCTTTGTTAATTTTATTTTCCCTCCACTTAGTTCCTTTGAAACAATCTTCTTAATGTTTTTTCCCCTTAATAAAGTGACCTTCACCTAACTGCTAGCACATTTAAGTACAGTCCAGCTCTTTCTGTATTGTTTGGTCACGGCGTTACCACTACCGTTTGGTGTAGTGAGACAGTTGCCTTATCCTGTTTCGAATGTATGCAAATGGACCACTGCTTCATAAATGCATGTTCTTCCTAAACTTGTTCAGGAATGCTATTTCGGCATTACCATATATACTTGAGTATAAGTCAATCAAGTATAAACCGAGGTCCCTAATGTAACCCCAAAAAACTTATGAACTCGAGTATACGTCTAGGGTGGGAAATGCAGCAGCATTTAATGCAATGCAATGTAATGTTGTCTATTAACTGAGTTGTCAATTAATTGAGATGTCCCTCAATTACTGCTCTCAATACTTGCATGTCTTAATTGTACTGGACTGTATATTATCCCTCATTCTGTAAGCCACCTTGGGTCCTTTTCCAAGGAGAAATGTGGGGTAAAAATACTCTAAAATAAAAATAAAATAAAATTATCACATATAGAAAAAACATATGCAGAGATGTACAATGCAGAGGGCGAGGATGGTAAACACATTAATGAACCCCTTGGGCAACCATAGCTGTCTGTTGCTGAGCCCTCTGGAAGCACTACTGGAATGTTTCCAGTATGAATGAATAAAGAAGAAGGGATTGCATAACATTACTGTTCAGATTTGAAGGGGGGAAATCCAGTACCTGCACTGCACACCTTCCTTAGACAATTAACCAGGTACAGTACTCCCCCATCCCCTGTGGCTTGAACTTTAATGACAGCCCTTGAGGTTCCCCACATTGGAATGGCAAATTACATACTGTAAGGTGCCATTGGTTCTCTTCTCTGAGGCTTTCAGGAGGGCATCACAAGGCTCAGCCCTGCTGTTCATGTGGGGGAGAAGGAACTGTCCTCCTGCCTGCTGGCCACCTCTTCCCAGCAGCATCCTCCCATGTTGTCTCAGGACAGGTTGGGGACGGGGGCAGGGGAGAAATGCAAGGAGATGAAATAGCCCATCCTGCTTGTGGTGGTTGCCCAAGGCTGAGGCAGGATCCATCATATGTTCTCCTCCTGATGGTGCTGCTGATGTGTTGTCAGGGACAGAATGCACATCCCTCCGGCGAAGGAACCTGTAGGGGAAGGTTGGGTGGGTGGGTGGCTCCCTCCCACTCCCAGAAGGAGGCCCCACTGGCGCAAAGCACCTTGAGGAGCAAAAGGAGCAGCTGCTGACGAGGCAGAAGCGAAGGTGGCAGCAGGAGCCTCCTCACCTCATGCGCTCCTCCGGCCCACACAGCTCCCTCCCTCTGCTTGTCTGCCTGCCTGCCTGCACTGCTTCCCCCATCCCCCCGCTCCCCTCTCTCCTGCTTTGTCGCCATTGCCACCAGGCACCTCAGTGGTGGGCGAAGCTGTGCACCACTGGCGCTGCCCCCCATCCCCCCTGCCCCCCAACTTTATATTGACCTGAGTATAAGTCAAGGGCCTTTTTTTCAGCCAAAAAGAAGGGCTGAAAAACAAAAATGGTAAATTAGCATGTGAAGATCAATCTGGGTGTAAGGACGCTCAATCTTCAGAGTTATTGTCCACCATTTGCCGAACATGTGTGGGAGACGCCTCTTCCATAAATGTAAGCCTCCTCCATGAGAGTGGGGGTGTTCAACAATCACAAGGGGAATAGGGCATGTGAAGGGGAAGAGCTCTGTGGTAGTACCATGCCTCTCTAGCTTCCGGGGGCAAGTTAAGACCTGGCTCATTTCCCAAGCCTCTTCATAGCCAAGCCTTAAATTATGGAATATTTAATTAATTTTGATCAATTTTGTTCTTGTTTTCTGTCTAGTTCCATTGTGAATTTGTGTACATCTCTCATTATTATTATTATTATTATTATTATTATTATTATTATTATTATTATTATTATTATTATTATTATTATTATTATTATTATTATTATTATTATACCATATTTGCCATTATTTCTTTTTCTGATTTTTTTCTGATTTTTTTGCTGTTGCTTTTATTCTTATTATGTTATTTTGATCTTGTTTTGTTAGCTGACCAGAGTAGTGGCTCTGCTACTACATGGGTGGAACAGAACAGTAAGTAAATAAATCTTGTATAAGTAATTTTAAAGTCATTCTAAAATCCAACTAGACCTGAAAGAAGAAAATATGAGTGTTGTGTTCAAAAAGTTATCCAGGAATAAGGTTTAGTGGAACAATGTTGATAAAGATGGCACCAAGCTTGGCCCAATACAGCTTTGATTCACAGGTTTAAAACCAGAAATGCTACAGTCTTGAGGAGGAGGAACAGAAACAACATAATGGAAATATACTGCTTCTCATTTGTCATGGATCTGGTTCCTACATACATGGTGAAAATATCTTAGGAAGACTGCCTTTCAGTTTCCTGACCTCAGGAGGAAACCGCAATTGTCACATTCTGTTCTCTTTCAAATTGAATGTGAGTAAATGCATATGGCTAAACATTTGTATTTAAAAAAATATGTCCACAACCCTGATTTAGTAATTCAGGAAATGCATAAAATATGAGAGCAGCAGCATCATAACCAACAATTACTACTGCTGCTGCTGCTGCTGCTGCTGCTGCTGCTGCTGCTGCTGCTACTACTACTACTACTACTACTACTACTACTACTTTTTTTCTTTTTCTTTTGTTGTTGTTGTAAGCCGCCTTGGGTCCCTTTGGGGAGAAAGGTGGCATAAAAATAAAGTTTACTACTACTACTACTACTACTACTACTACTACTACTACTACTACTACTACTACTACTACTACTACTACTACTACTACTACTACGGGAAGGTAAGACTGTCCATAGTTGACCTAAGGAAAGGCAATTCTACTATGAGGCAAAGTATAGTAGATTTAGGATATCATATACAGATAGCAAAATGACTAGCTGCTGTTTTTCTAAGTTAAACAAATACCTTACTAGAATGAAAACAGGTTCTGAACAAATTTTTCTATCTTGCTCCCCAGCGGTTTGGGAACCATCCACCTTGATGTGAGCGTGTGAGAATAATACAATTTGGAACTCACCTAAGGCAGCTCAATATTCTTGCAATGGATTTAGACCTGAAGTTTTCCTCTGGTTGCAGGCGTAGACTGTATGTTCACTAAAGCAAAAATTAACACCATTTTTAAACAGAATATCATTAAGGAATGACAAATGAAAACTAATGTAGAAATAGTTCAAAATGAAAAATAAAATGTGACTAAAACCAACATTTATATATTTTTCCTGTCCTACCTGAAAACTTTGCAATGGTGCTTTAAAGTAGTACTTTTGTGCTTTTCCAGTATGAGCATTCCTTAATTTGCATTATAAATTACAACTACTCATTAAAATAACCACTGGCTGATGATTCAAAGGTATGAAGGATAAAGTATTTCCCCCTCCTAAATAAATGCTTTCAATTACTCTTCTTCTTGATCATTTCCCCCCTCCCACTCTTTCTATTATCTAGCAATTAAAAACATGTTCTGTCTTCTGGCAAGGTGAATAAAAATGAACCGTTCATTTAAATAATTTCCTTGCTTGTGTTCAACAACCCAAATCTAAAATATCATTAATGTGCTAAATTATTTGACATAAATCCCAAGGGTAAAGCTTTCAACATGTCAGAATATCTGGGTTAAGATATGACAAAATGTCACTCATTCATCAAAAGAGAATGGAGAAACCCTTTTTGAAGTCTCTAAAGTTGATGGCTCTGTTTTGTGATGTGAGAACTAGAGAAGCCCAGTATTAGCATGAGTACCAACAATTTAAACAAACAAAAAGAGATCTATTTTTGGGTGACCAAATATTATATGAAAGCCTGTCACCACTAAATGACACTACCAGCTTCTTCAGCTGCTGAAAGAAATGAAGAACTGAAATCAACTAGCCTCCATTTGACCAACTTTAGACTAACCCTGGTATTTAGTATTGCCCTGACAGTGCAATCCAGTGCAGCCTTTCACCGAGCATTAAAAACTCTGCTCTTTCGCGAGGCATTTGGCGATTTAGTTTAGTTTTTTTTTCCCTCGCCATCTATAATGCTTGCCCGACAATTTGTTGCTGCAGAGCCTGCCTGTTTTATGATGCCTAGTTGCCTTTCCTGTTTTTAAAATTGCTTGGTTTTATTGTCTGTTGGTATGCTGACTTGTTCAGCCCTGTTAGCCGCCCAGAGTTCCCCGTGGGAAGATGGGTGGGATGTAAACTCAATAAATAAATAAATAAATAAATAAATAAATAAATAAATAAATAAATAATCCTATAAAACAATGGGAAAGTGAAGGGCAAATTCAGGGTGTCACTCAGTTAATGAAAAATGTTATGGTATGCAAAAGTTCTTTATAAATAAAACTGATGCAATGATTCCAACTTAGTAGTGAGGGATCTGTCACTCATGAAGTGCATTATATATAGGCATTCAAACATAACCACCTGACAGAGGATCATCAATCATGAAACAGAATAATTGAGTTGGAGGTGTCCATGAGGTCACTGAATCCAGCCCCCTGCTTGATGTAGGAATCCAAATCAAAGCAGACCTAACAGGTGGCTGTCCAATTTTCTATTGAATGTCTCTAGTAGAGATGGGCACAAAACGAACAATTTTTGTTTCCGTTTTTGTTTTTTCATTTTGTTACGTAACGAACCGACAAACGAATTTTGTCTCTAAAATGAAACAAAACGAACAGAAACACCAGAAATTTTGTCGTGTGTTTTGTTTCCGTTACTGCAATATGAGTGAATTGCTTAAAATCCTAAAAAAAATCACAAAAAATGACATAAAAGGTAACGAAATGGTAACGAAATGAACGAAAACGAAAATGAATTTTTTGCAAAAACTCACAAAAAAATGAACCGAAACGGACCCTCCAAATGACAAACGACAAACGAAATGCCATTTTTTTATTCGTGCCCATCTCTAGTCTCCAGCATTGGACCGCTCACCCTCTCCCAAGGTCATAGGTTCTACTGTTGTATTGCTCTAACAGTTAAGAAGACGTTTTCTCCAGTGTTCAGCTGAAATCTGGCTCCCTGTATTTTGAACCCATAATTGCGTATCCTGCATTCTGGGATAATCAAGAATCCATCCTGACCCTCCTCTGTATGACAATTTTCAGGTATTTCAAAGGAGCCATAACCTCTCCTCTCACTCTTCTTTTCTCAGTCTAGGCTGAACAAGCCCAGTTCTTTCAGTCTGTCCTCATAGGACTTCGTTTCCAGCCCCCTGATCACCCTTGTTGCCCTTCTTGCTAGGAAGAAACACCTGCATTCACTCACTTAGTAACCTATTATTGCTTTCTAGATGTAATAAGACAAAAAAAAACCCTCTTATCTGGTCCATGACTTCAGGTAAGTTAATGTTTTTCAGACACTTTTCTGCAGCTAATATATACGTTCCTGCTTTTTGCTCTCTGCAGACAAAAACCACCCCCCACCAGATCATCATCATCATCATCATCATCATCATCATCATCATCATCATCATCATCATCATCATCATCA
>JAHTLZ010000129.1:29872401-29887748 GCA_023846285.1 Phrynocephalus versicolor | reverse complement strand
AACAACAACAACAACAACAACAACAACAACAACAACAACAACAACAAATGATACATGGCATTCCTCTTCAAAACAGACTTTCGTTTATCTGGCCCAGCGTTCCTCTCCTCACTCGGCTGAAGGCCAACTGCTCACGGGACAGAATTTTGCCTTATGCTATTTAAAGCTAACTTCTTAAGAATCTAAAGAAATGTATAAAGTATTCCACTGTAGAAGAATCACACAGGTAGAGGGTTAATGCTACATTTCAACTCAAAATTATCCAACAAAAGAAATATGCATTAATGGATGTTTATAAATGAATGTGTCAAATCCATGGTTAACAAAAGAAATGTGCATATCTTTCTTTTTCCTTTCATCAAGAGGAAGCTGTAAATGTCAGATTCTGTTCTTTTTCACATTGTATGCCAGTAAACGCCCATGGCTAAAAATGCATGCAAATGCATTTGAGTTGGTTTTTAAAAATGTATTAAAATGTGTATATTTTTAAAACATTGAGTAATGATGAATATTCTGTTGGGAAAAATATGTACAAAAATACTCATGACCTTCCACATGTAATGAAGAATGCTGCTCTGCCCCTTGGTCTGCTTTGCTCTTGGGCTGGGGAGGTCCCCCCCTCTTTATCCACCACTTAAGGGAAAGGAGGAAAAGGACTGGGCATTTTTTATTTTTCACCAATTAAAACCAATCATTCAGAATGGACCCAAGTCCTTTAGAGTGCATGCTGTGTTTATAGTGCCTTGCTTTCATGTCAAAGTATTGTTTGGTGACAACCCCCCACTATCTTTTACAGTGACAAGACAGGTTTGCTTGAGCACTGAATCATAATTCATTCATGATTAGCTTTTTAAGATTCATTCTTTGCTACTCGGTGCTGTTGTTGGAACTGGCGATCCTGTACTGAATCTAAATGGGCTTCAGCTTTGTTTAATTTTGTTGCGACTGACTGATTGGCTTCAGAGTTACCCACCAAATACATTTAATTTGGATGAAGCTGACTGAGTTTAAATCAAGGTGTCCTTCCTTACATGGATCCTGATCTATCTATTTAAGGATGTTGCTAATTTGTTGGCTCCTGCCGGGCTTGTCCCGGATTGGGGCCGCTTTGTCTCCCCGGGAGCTGTTATTTCGGCACAAAATAGGAGGCCACGTGACACTCAGGCTGTGCGGGGATCAAAGCCCTTAAGAGGGCAGCCCACACACCAACCCTCCTCTTTCACGCCGAAACAAAAACATAGATATAGGTTTGTAATCTGGAGGTAAAACTCATATTTTCAGCCAAACAGCAAGAAATACCTTGCTTCCTCAAACAGTAAGGAGTTGGGATGGGGATTTGAACACTGCTAAGAAAATGCTTAGCCCCCTTGAAAGTAACTAACCAGTCTCTTAGCGCTATGCCAGATAAAGTTGACTTGCTAAAGGAGGAATGAGGTTGGATGGGTGTTATAAGTAGCCTAAGAGCCATTTCCCATATTACCTGTTTTTGACTGCCTATGAAGGGGAAGGAAAGAACACACTCCTCCTCCCAAAGAGGGTACAAACCTATTTTTACTCTGCCTAACAATAATATGTTCCCAAGGCTTTCACGGCCAGTATCTGATAGCTGTTATGAGTTTTTTGGGGGCTGTTTGGCTGAGTGCTGGAAGTATTTCTCCTTGACGTTTCACCTGTCTCTGTTACTGGCAACTTCAGAGGGCAAGGAGCTCAGGGAACTAGGAGTTTTCCTAGTTCTACTAGTTCCCTGAACTCCTTGCCCTCTGAAGATGCCAACCACAGAGGCTGGTGAAACGTCAGGAAGAAAAATGTCAGCAACAAAAACTTCCAGAACATAGCCAAACAGCCCAAAAAACTCACATCAGCTACGAGTTAAGAATATTCATTTTGGCTAGAATCTTGTTGTCAGTTCCATATGACACCATGGGTATGATGTCATCATCAACATTATAAATGTGTGTGTGTGTGTGTGTGTGTGTGTGTGTTGGGTTACATTTTGGATTCATTATCATGTTCAAAAATACTTTCATACCACAGTTGTGTACCTGTATTTAGGTAAAGTTATACAATATTGTATGCTAAAGTGTTTTTAAATTGTTATATTTACATTGTTTTTGACTTTGTTATACTGTATATTTGTTTGCTGTGAACTGCCCGGAGTTCCTTCGGGAAGACGGGCAGTATAAAAGTCTTAAAATAAATAAATAAATAGTATACTGTGAGTAATTTTAGCCTTGTTTACACTGAGTTTTTTGGTCACTGTAAACATTTTCTGTGCTCCCTTATTGCATAAGAATATTCACAATGGCTGGAATCCTGGTGTACAGCTCCATGAACATCATTCCCAAAGGATAATCATCAACAGAAAATTGCTGGTGATTAAAACCTATTTTAGCTGATATCAAGGTACATGTGACTTTGCCACATGTCATGTGAATTCCCCACCCCAAATAGTTAAAAGAATAATTTATTCAGCAGTAATTTCCTCCACCTTCTGCCAAGGCCATTGCCATTTTGCCCCCCAAGCCCCGAAATAAGGAGGCGAGACCACTTTCGGTTTGGTACAAACGGGCCACAACTTTATTAATCACTATTAAACTTCTTAACTGATAAAGTCAGGAACACTGAAGGGGACCTGACGCCGTAGTGCAAGCTGGTAACAGGGTGGAACAATTCCACAGCCAAGAACCTCTGTATTACTATGGCAAATGTGTTAAATCTGGAGCTCAGCACAGCCCTCGGGAGGCCTCCAGTCAAATATAGCTAAATTTGTCCGCCGACATAACAATGTGAATAGACTGGTAACGAGGGCTGTGAAGCGCCGAAATGGCATCAAATGAGCTCACCACTAGAATACGGTTACCAGCTGCACTACCCGCCATCAAAAGAGACCAGGGCTCTTACCCCAACAAGCCGAGCAGCTCGACCCTCAGGCCCCCTTGCAGGTCAGACAGAAAAACATCCAGGCCCGGGGTAGCTAGGTGAACGCCATCCTTCCTATAAAATTGGGGGGTACGTTCTGAAATATCAGGGTGGAAAATGACAGATCCGGCGCCATGCCGAAGAAAACAGGCAACCTCGCAATTAACCCAACGAAGGTCGTTATTAATCAACCTGGGGTCATGGGCTGATCGCCACACCAGGCGTGGGATCAACGCGGACCACAAAATGCGAGTGCCGGGGAAATAAAACAAAAATTCACTCAAGTCCCGAAGGATCTTGAGGAGCAAAACAGCGCCAGGCGCTCGATCCAAATTGTTGCCACCCAAATGCAGCAACAGGACATCTGGAGGGCTGTGCAGGGGAATACGGCATGCCCAGCTGCGGAACTCCGCCCATCGCATGCCCCTGCGGCCCCTCCAATCGATGGTGGCACACGCGCCCAGGCCCAAATCTCGGCCCCACTGGGAAGACGCAGCATACTCGGCTGCCCAGAAGACAAAACTGTGGCCGAAGATGACCACCCTGGTTCTTGTCTTCATAACAGGTCCTGGAACGATAGAGAGATTAAAACGTTCAAGCAACAATTAACATTTCGGCAACGGCCGTACGTAAACACGAAACTTTTGGGACCTCCAACGCCCAATACGCTGGATATCCTCCACGGCATAGCCCAGGGCTGCTGCCGTGGAGGCTGCCCCAATTCTGAACGAGTGGGAGCCAAAATGCCATCCCACAATACCAGCCCTGTCGAGGGCCGCAACCGTCACAGCCCAAAACTGGTAACGGGAAAGAGGGGTCCCATCCTGGTGGACAAACAAGTACCCGGGAACGCTACCCCGCAGGGCAAGATAAGCGCTCAGAGCGCGGAATGGGCATATCACAGGGAGATGGCAAGGCCCCAAAAACAGCTGCTGCCCCCTGGCCCACTGGTCAGTTTTGGATCTCCGCACACGCAGCAAAATGCCATCTGGCAACAAACTGAGGTGTGACAGCAGAAGGGCCGTGAACGAAACATCCAGCCTAGAAGATGCTAGCAACTCACTAATGCAGAGTGCTGCAAAGAAAGCGACCAGGGCAGCTGCCTGAAAAAGTGCCGCCTCAAAGGGGCTCCTGCAAACGGCCGGCCACTGCTCGGTAAGCCGAGCCAAAATATCCGGGGAAAACGGGGCACGCGTATCCTTGGATCTCCCCCGCTCCTTAGACCAACCCTCCAACATTTTCCGGTGGAAAAAATCGTCGGAAGGATGTTCAAAACGCTGGGCCTTAGCGTAAAAAGCCAGCGCAGACAATCTGCCTTGGATCGTCCGGGGGGCCAGGCCCTTAAAATGCAGATGAACTGCAAATTGGATCAGCCGGTCTGGAGTGGCCGGCCACAAGGAAGAAAACCCCTCCTGGGCACAGAATTGGGCATATTCAGCGCAAGCGGCGCATAGGCCCGCTGCGTCCTAGGGGCAAGTGCAAGAGTCAGGGCTCGGTGAGCTTCAATCCGCCAAGGGACCATACCTCGTCGGGGAGAATCACAGGGTCGAGAGACGCCAGAGGGGCCAGCAACCGAAAGCGCTCCATCTGTTGACGTGAGAGGGCATCGGCTATCTCATTCCTGACCCCTGGCACATGGCAAGCCTGAAAGACTATGTTAAGGTCTAAACATTTAAGGGTCAGAGCGCGCACCAACCTCATGACACGAGGTGAGCGAGAAGATAAGGTGTTAATCATGCAAACAACCGCCTGGTTGTCACACCAGAAACGGACTGCATTGTTCGCCCACAACTCTGCCCATAGCCAGACAGCCCCTACAATGGGAAATAATTCCAAAAAGGTAAGGTCCCTAGTAATGCCGGCTGCCGCCCAATGGGCCGGCCATAGGCCTGCACACCACTGGTTCTGGTAGAAGATACCGAAGCCATAAGACCCAGATGCATCAGTCTGGACTTGCAGCTCCGCCCCAAGAAGTAACTCCGCTCACCAGAAAGACACCCCGTTGAAATCAGACAAGAACCTCAGCCAAACACTGAGATCTTCCCTCATCTCAGCAGAAATCCTCCTACGATGATGAGGCTTAAGTAGCCCAGCCGTGGCTTCACAAAGCCGCCGGAGAAATGCCCTGCCAGGTGCAATTACCCTACATGCAAAATTAAGATGGCCAATGACCACCTGAAGCTCTCTAAGAGAAGCCTTGCGCTTGCCCATAAGGTCAAGCAAAAGGATCCGGAGATCCCTAAGCTTGGCCTCAGGTAATCTGCTGGACTGCTGAATGGTATCCAGCTCAATGCCCAAATACGTAAGGCAGGTGGAAGGGCTTTCCATCTTCTCCCGGGCCAAAGGGACCCCCAACTCGGCCGCCAGGCGGTCAAACTCCGCCATAAGGAAGGCACAATGGCCCGAGCTGGCAGGACCGCAAAAAAGGAAGTCATCCAAATAGTGGACAACCCGATGGCTGCCTGTACTATCCATCAAAGCCCACTCCAAGAACGAACTAAAAGACTCAAAGGCCGCGCACGAAATGGAGCAGCCGAAAGGGAGAGCCCGGTCAATGTAAAACTGACCCTCAAAAGAAAACCCTAACAACTCAAAATCCCCCGGGAAAACAGGTAACAACCGAAATGCAGATTTAATATCACTCTTCCCCATTTCAGCGCCAGGACCACAGGACTTGATCATCGCAATGGCCGCATCAAGGGACGTGTACTTGACCGCGCACCACTCGTGGGGAATCATATCATTAACTGATGATCCCTCCGGAAATGACAGGTGGTGAATAAGCCTGTATTCACCCGGGGTCTTCTTCGGCACAATGCCAAGGGGCAACGCCCGAAAGTGAGGAGTAGGCGGGTGAGGGAAAGGGCCCAAGACCCGCCCCTCAGCCACCTCCTTAGCGATCTTATCCCTAACTACGTCCTCGAAGCCCCTGATGGATTTCAAGTTCTTAGCTAGCATAGCCACCCTGGGTCCAAGCGCCGGAATACGGAAACCCCAAAGAAAACCCTGCAGAAGGTACCGAGCAGCTGCCCTGTCTGGGTAGCGTCGAAGCAAGAGACGCAACGGCTGAAGCTCGATAGGGCTAGGTCCCTTTAGAAACAGAGCTTGAGCCGGAGGCGTTTTTCTTGGCACTGCCATCGCGGCCTGGAGAGGATGTACGCTTGCCTTTAGGGCATGAGGGCACAACATGGGCTCCGACACAGCCAGAACAGACGTGCTTAAACCGGCACTGACGACGGTTACAGGAGCCCTTGGTGTTGTACTCCCAGCAGGCCAAGCGGGGTTGAACCGCCTGACCCGCCGAAGTGCGGGAAGATGCCGCTTGGCCCATCCGAAAGGCCACATGCCCACTATCAAAGTGATCCGCTGTAAGGGATCGGGATGGGTACACCACCTTCATCCATAATGGCCCATATGGTTCATCCCAGCGCATCACCGGCGATTGAGCGGCAAGCAAGCGGAAACGCTCATCATACCGCAACCAAGCAGACCCCGCAAATTCCAGATGGGCCCGGTGAATCAAATCCATGTATTCGACCAGAGCCAAGGCACGTTCGGGGTGGGCCTTGATGATGACGGCAGAATATATAAAGAATGCCGAAAGCCAATTGGTCCAGCACCTCTCCGGCTTCCTCTTACAGAGCGTTTCCCGCTCCTTGTCGTCTAGCCTCTTAAAGGTCTCACGATCTATCTCCCTATTCAAGAGATCGAAGACGTCCACATAGGCCCCGCTACGGATCTTATCAATCATAGCCCTAGACAGATGTACGCCCAAAGGCATACACTCATCTCCCTGTGGTAGCTCCAACGGGGAGACCGTCGAAGAGCTGGACGCGGGGGGATCAGCCTGCACTGCTGTATCCTGCATAACAGGACGCGGCGGCGGCAAGGGAGGAGGCACTCCAGCCGAACCAGGCGGTGCGGTGGAGAGATCCACAGGGGTAAGTCCAGCAGGGGCAAGATTGACCGCCAAGTTAACCCCGCTGGCCGCCCCAGAAATTGGACCCCAAGGCCAGGCACAAGCAGAGGTGACAGGGACAGAAGGCATGCACTCACCAGGCGCTGAAGTAGCCGCAGATGATGACGGACCAGCAGCCGATCCCCGGCCCGCAGTGGACAAATCAAGCACGCCTTCCTGCAACGCCAGGTCCCCAGGCGGTGGCCGGGCCGCCCCATCCGCAGCCGCCCCAACAGAAGGCACCGAACTGTGAGCAAGAGGCCCAGTGGAACCATCCCGGCGAAAAGGAGTAGAGGCAGAAACACCCCCACAGGACGCGGCGGCCAACTCCCCCTCGAGGAAAGCAATACGGGAGAGCATTAATTCCTCCATCTTACGGTTCACTGCCCGCCGATGCTCCTTAGAGCTTGCCCCCGACCGCCTTCCATCACCCCCGCCCCCAGACCCCTGTGAACGAGCCCTGGCCTGTACAAGCTGACTAAGCTTGTGCCAAGCCGTAGAGTAGTCTGGTAGGTCATCATCGGAAGATGATTCCGAAGACTGTGGGGGCGGGGAGGGAGGTGGATCCCTACGCTTTGCAGGGGCCTTCCCCTTGGAAGCAGAAGTGCGCTTCTTAGGCGCCATAATTCCTAACAAGCAAAGATAACACCCAACTACCAAGCCCTCAAGGTCCTACAGGCCCACCCCCACACGGGTGCAAAGCCCCTGAAGCCCAGCGAAGGTAGAAAACCGCTAAAGTGCGGGTCAAGAGAGACACCGCCCTAAACAGCAGTAGTAGTGACCAATGGACGGGGCAGGCCCGATCCAAGGAACAAGCCCTCCCTGGAACAAAAGAGGGAGGGGAAGGTGGGGGGGTAGAGTGAAGGAAGCTAAGCTTTATAAATCCCCCCCCGCAACTGCCACATGCACAGGCGGCTAAAAACTAGCTGCCTGAAAAGCCAGGCCCCACCCCGGCTTCGCCCAGCACACGACCTGTGCGCCACCAGGTGGGAGAGCAGCGTCCCCAAATAGCCCCTCGCACGCTCCGGGAGCCGGCCCTACTCCTAAACTATCCCCCCCGCCCAGGAAGGAAGCACCCACCCGCCCAGGGCCCTATCTAACCGCCCCCTAAACTCCCTTCCCCAAGGCCCCGGAGCAAACCAGGCGACCCAGCGGAAACTGGACCGCAAGAGAAGAGGGGTCCGCCACCGCCGGCCCGACCTCGCGCTGGGCCGTTCGAAGTAGGGCCCAAACGCCCCCGACGCCGAAGCCTTAACAGTAGGAGCCCTTATCCGGGCTCCGATCGAACAGCCCAGCTGAGAAGTGGGCTGTCAAAAGCAGGCGGCCTGCGCTCCTGCCGCCGGAGCCCTTATCAAGGGCTCCGATCGGCAATCCCAACTGAGGAGCGGGCTTTCAAACGCAGGCAGCCCGCCCAGAAGAGGGGAGAATGCGGCTGGCGCGCTCCGGCCGCCGGAGCCCTTATCAAGGGCTCTGATCGGCAATCCCCAGCTGAGGAGCGGGCTGTCAAAAGCAGGCAGCCCGCCCAGAAGAGGGGAAAATGCGGCTGGCGCGCTCCGGCCGCTGGAGCCCTAATTAAGGGCTCCGATCGGCAATCCCAGCTGGCGGGCGGCTGTCAAACAGAGGCTTCGCCTGCCGCCCGCCTGGAATTCGCCGCCCCGCACTCGCTTGCGGCCTCACAAAGACCGGGCAGCCGAGAACCCTCCCCGTTAAGAGGTAAAAGCCTCTCAGAGTGGGGAGGGAACCGGCTGGGACGAACAAGCGCGTCCCGGCTGCCAAAATTCTCGCCGCCGACAAAATGGCGGTGAGGGACGGGAGCCCTCTTATAGGCTCCCGTCCCCGGGCAAAATAACCCGGATGGGCGCGAAAGTCGCGCACCCAAGCCGGGGTTGGGGAGGCAAACACGCCCCTCCCCCAACAAGTGGGGAACGGAGCTGCCCTTGCATACATATTCCATCACATTTTATTTAAAAAGGTTCTAATGCTATAAGTTAATGTCTGGCAATTTGTTCATTCCTTTTTTATTTTATTTTTGTTGCATGCCTGAAAGGATAATCATACCACAAAGCCATTTTAAGGTGCCTATTTTAAATGACACAGACCAGACACTTTTGTGAAAATATCTGTGGCCAGGAGCACATTTGCACAAGTAAGGCTAGTATGCAAGATACACCTGTTTCTTGAGAAACCAGCTGTGACCACTGTGACACATGCCATAATGATGTTCTGGCTATACTACTGTAATGTGTTCTATGTGGGATTACTGATGAAAAGTCTCAGGAAACAACAGTTCGAAAAACAGCAGCCAGATTGCTGACTGGGGCGTCGTACATATATCACATTAACCCCTATTAAAACAGCTCCACTGGCTACCAATTAGCTACTGGGCACAATTCAAAGTGATGACCTTAACCTACAATGCACTGAATGACCTGGGTCCTAGCTACCCCCAAGATTGAATCTCACAGTATGAACTGCCTAGGGTGTTAAGGTCATCAGGAGAGGCCTTTCTCTCCATCCCGCCACCCTCACAGGTAAAATCTCGGGAGAGCACATGAAAGGGCCTTCTCGGCTGCTGCACCCAGACTCTGGAAGTCCCTCCCACTAGAGGTGAGGACTGCCCCAACTTTGACATCTTTCTGGAAACAGGCTAAGACCTTTCCCTTGACCATCCATGATCACATAGATTTTGTGTTTATAACCACTTATAATCTGGTGTGATTGCATTGACACAATGTTTTCAATGTTTGTTTCAATCACTCATAACTATTACATGGAATTTTTACTCTCTCTAACTGCTCATGTTCTCTCATAGCTTTTATGTTGTCCCTCAATTCTCTTTTCCCAAACTTGAATATGCCTTAATTGTACTGGACGGTATATTATCCCTCATTACTGTAAGCTTCCTTGGGTCCTTTTCCAAGAAGAATGGTGGGGTAAAAATACTCTAAATAAATAAACAAACAAATAAATAAATGCTGTCACACATTTCTTTGTATGACTTTTTTTTTTTTTGGTTATTTGTTGCTTCTTATACAAATGAAGTTGGTGTGGTGCAGCAAATGGACTAGGACTTGTAAGACCTTGGCAGAAAATTGAATTCAGCCATGAAACAGACAAGGTAACCTTGGGCCAGTCACAGTCCTTCAGCCTAATGCACGTCCCAGGAGTTTTGTGAGAATAAATTAGAGAGGAGGAGAGCCTCATTCTCCATTTTAAATTTTTGGAGGAATGAAAGGGAATCAATCTAACAATAATTAAATGGACCTGACTTACCGGGTCCTGAGTTGTGGGTGGCAGTGGCGGGGGGGTCTCCTGGGCACGGCGGCAAGATGGCGCTGTCCACGTGGACCCCAGGGAAGCCAGCTCCTGGGTCACGTGGGGGTGCCCCGGCCAATCCCGGCTCCCGCCCCCTGACACAGGAACAGGTGGGCATCCGGGGACTGCACGCCTGCGCATGCACCCGCACCGCTCGGGTGCGATGTTGGAAAAGGGGGCAGGCCCTCCGGGAAGCGCCATTTGCATCCTGGCATTGGAGCATTCTGGAGCACTCCAGCTTGCATTTGCTGGACTCCCTACAGCTCAGGAGGAGCGCTGCGGGAGCCTTCCACCTCAGCCGAACCAGAGACTGGCCAGCAAAGCATCGGAGACCAGGAGTTTTCCCCGTCTTCTCAGCTGGGAGTTGGGAGCTAGCTCAGCGCCAGCGCTCCCCAGCTGATTGTTGGGGTTTGGAAGGGCACCAGAGGCGCTGTAACTGAAGCTCTGGAGCTCTCCTTCCTACACAGCCAGGAGCTGGGAACCGGACCTGCGCCAGCCCTCACCAGTTGAGGGTCGGTAGTCAGAGGGACGCCTGGGCAGCGGTGGGAGTAGCGGGGTGTATCAGCGCTCCGCCCAGGTCATACACCCCTGCGGCAAGTGGGCGGGTCTGGGTCGGGGGACACCAGGGGCACCCTACCAGGGGCTGCAGATATCATCAGTGCCCCCCCCCAGCACTAGCCAGGCACACTCTCAGGCATTTATACGGGTAAAACCCAGGTGGGTACGCAGGCGGCTCTTAAGCCCAGAGATCGCTGGCACCAGGCTACCCCCCACAGGCGAACTTTTCTCCACGCCCTGCCAACAAGCCACACCAGTTGCTGCCTCAACTAACAGCATGGCCCCCAGGCGTAACGCTAGAAAGCATACACCCGCAGCCTGCTCGGGGTGCTCTAATCACCAGACCAATCAGTCATCCCAAGCCATCGGCAGCAACAGTGGGGGGGGTCCAGGGGGGCAGGTCTCCAACCCAACCAGCCGACCCAACCCCCAGGGGCCCCAGGCCACCCGCCTAATCAGCAGACCCAAGCCATTGGCAACAACAGTGGGGGAGGCCCAGGGGGCTCAAGTCACCAACCCAGCCACCAGACCCAAGCCACCGCCAGCACCAATGGTGGAGGCCCTGGTGTGACATCCAATCTGCCTTCTGCCTGCTCCCCGTCCATCCATACGATTTTGCTCTGCTGGGCAGCAAGTTTGAGGGCAAATGGTACATAGGCAAAGCCATGTCCTTCGGCTGCTCCATTGCTTGTGCGGCATTTGAAACCTTCAGCTCATTCATCGAGTGAGCTGCCTGGCAGAGAGCCCAGGGCGGGGCCATTACACATTATTTAGATGATTTCCTTTTGATTGGCAGAGGCAGCACACAAGAATGCTCAGACCTTCTCCATATGTTCCAGAATCTAGCAGGCGAGCTGGGGATACCTCTAGCTAAAGAATAAACCGAGGGCCCAACACCCAAAATTACATACCTGGGGATAGAAATTGACACAGGGGTGGGGGTGTCCCGTCTCCCCCCGGACAAGCTTGCTGCCCTTAAAAAACCACATTGCTAATACCCTACAAAAACCAAAGTCACCCTGAGGGATATGCAGTCACTTCTAGGCTACCTCAACTTCGCATGCCGCGTAGTGGCTCCAGGCAGAGCATTCTGAGCTAGGCTAGTTCGTGCCACAGCAGGGATCACTGCCCCCCATCACCACCTGAGGCTCACAAAAAGCTTAAAGCAAGACCTCAGGGTATGGCAAGAGTTTCTGCAAAGTTTTAATGGCACCGTCATATGGCGGCTACCATGCCACTTGGGCGATTTGCTCCAAGTCCACTCGGATGCAGCGGGGGCCATAGGCTTCGGCGTATACTTTGAGGGGTGCTGGTGTGCCCGCAAACGGCCAGAGCACTGGCAGGGCACAGACATCCTTAGGGATATGACATTCCTAGAGTTATTCCGTATAGTAGTCGCTGTCACTATCTGGCAAAACCAGCTTCGGGACAAAATGGTCCGATTCTGGTGCGACAACCAAGCAGTGGTAGCCATTATCAACTGTCAATCTTCTAGATCTGAGAGGGTCATGGGTTTGGTACGCAGGCTAGTACTCCTATGCCTACAGGCTAACATCTACTTCTCAGCTAAGTTTGTCCCCGGGGTGGTTAATGGGATTGAGGATGCATTATCTCGCTTCCAGCTCAACAGGTTCCAGCACCTGGCCCCTCAAGCAAACAACGAGCCGGACCCATTTCCCGACGAGCTATGGAACCTTGGGAACAAGATGTCATCCAGGGTGCCCTCAACTCCATCGCACCTGCCACCCTAAAAGCATACCACAAGGTTTGGGAATCTTTCCAAGGCTTCACTGCCCAGCTGGGCATCCCAACTGATGCCCCCCTCAGTGAGCCAACAATACTCAAATACTTACACACACTACACTGCGAGGGAAAGTCTGTCAGGGCCCTAAGGGTGCACCTAGTGGCATTGTCATTTTTCAATGAATTCAACAGCAACTGGGACCTGGGCAAAAGCCCACTAGTCAGACGGGCACTAAAAGGGTGGGGAAGACAGGCTCCTAGAACCCCAGACAGAAGGAAGCCACTGACCCTAGACATTCTAAAAGCGTCCTAAAGCAACTGAAGACAGTATGCTGGTGCAGTTACGGGACCACCCTATTTGAAGCAGCCTTCACCTTAGCGTTTTACGGCACCTTCAGGGTGGGTGAGCTGGTAGCTGATTCGTGCAGTGACACGAGCAACAGAGCCATACGCTTCTCTGACGTCAGTATGGGGGATGATCAGGTGCACTTATTCCTCAGCTCATCAAAAACAGATCAGGCTGGTGCCAGCGCAACCATCAGGCTGTGTGCACAAAATGGGCCCGTCCCATGCCCAGTGCAAGCACTGAGGGCCTTCTTGGAGGTGAGACAAGCAAAAGAAGGCCCTCTACTGATCCATGAAGACGGCCACCCACTAACAAGGTACCTGTTCGCCGGGGTTCTCAGGAGGGCTTTGGATTTCAAATCTTGCAGAAAGCATTACTATATATTTTATAGAGCACACATATAAACAGAGATTTCAATGTGTATGATATAATTCCACTTAGCCAGGTTTTAATGAGACCTACTGTCTAAACTCTGAAGGTAGCTGAGTTGGATAAGGTTTTACTAGGGATGGGCACCTTACCAAAAAACGACACTCTGTTTCATCATTTTGTAAGCTTATGAAACCTTAAGAAACAAAACAAAACAGCAAACAACATGTCATCAAGAAATGAAACGAAACACAACTTTTTTGTTTCAGAAATGAAACAATTCATCCTAGCCTCTTGATCCAGCTGTATTAAAAACAGGAGGTTTATTTTTAAACTGATTGATTTGTTTTGTTTTCTTCCCGTGCCTCGGCTGTTGAGAAAGCTTATCTCCTATCTTGATCTGCCTGAAACTCTCCAGGAGTTGAGGTGTTCCCTTCGCTAGCTCTGTCTGCAAGTTGATATAAACTGATTGATTCCCTTTCCATTTTAAGTAGGACTGTGGGGGTTATTTTTGTCAATATTTTCTTTTCTTCCCTCACCACAACAATCGAATGTTGAGTTTATCTTCCCAATCTCTCCATGGAGCAGCTACCTATTAGGTTTTGAGCTTGTTTACAGAGGGTTATTTGCTTCAAAGCAAATTGCTTGGAAGGTATGAGGGTCTTTGATTTAGGGAAGTGGGCTCCCTGTTAAATAAAAAAAGGAAAACACCCCATTATTTATAGCCTTATGTAGCTGACACAATCTTCATCATTTCATGATGAAAATTCTTTTTAAAATCCATTATTAATATAATGAAACAAAATGAAGACTGAAACTAAACTAAACTAAACTAAACACTATATTTCCGTTTCATCCCCATCATGGTGACCCTTTTCAGGGTTTTCTAGGTAGAGAATACTCAGAAATTGTTTACTTTTCCTTTCTTCTAGCTGAAGCCTGGGAACAGGCTGGCTGTACTTGCTGAAGTCACAATAAGAAATTGACTCTTCAACCAAATACCAAAACCACTGAGGTATCCAGACAGCCATTAATTTGATGAACAAATGAAATTTGGAGGACAATTTTCTTTTAAACCCACACATCCAAAACTAGTTGCCATTGTACCTAACAAACTGGGCAAAGCTTGTCATCACAAGTTCAGATGCAATTAATTGTAAGCCTAGATCTAAATCACGTTTAGACCTCTGGACATTTCTCCATATTGTGGGTTTTGGCAGACTTTACATATTAATTCCTATGGGCTGTTAACTGTCAGTTCTTGTCAATAATAATGGTAAGAACAGCCTTAACTAGCTGGTGCTGTCCATTCTCAGGCTGCCTCAGAGTGTCCCAAGGGTCTCCTGGCATCAAAGGGGCAGAAGGACCCCAGGCCCATCTGTTGCCGTTTAGCAACAATGTTCTTTCATTGCTTCTGCCTCACCTCACCATCCATTTCCAAATACCAAACCATTGCTTTCTATTAGATTTTGTCAGACACTAAACCAAAGATGATGTTGTAGCCACTTAATTAAAAATGCATGCTGAACTGAATGGGACCTGATTTTGAGCCGACCTGTTTCGACTTCTCATGTACGTATATATAAACAATCAGATACCTAATTTGCCCATAAAATATTTTGAGAATTTTCAGCAACCATCAGGAGAGTTTTCAACATTACAACAAGCAAATAGTACTTTCCAAGGAGCACATTGCCTTTGGCTACAAACATAGCCAAAACGATGGAAGAATATTCTTCCCTGCAGCCTTAGAGAAAAGGGCTAGCAGTTCTTATCGAACTGTTCAGAAGATTTTCTTTAAAGAAAGTCTAGATTCATTTCTGTTAATTTTATTTTAAGCACAGAAGCATATGCCCTAGAGATGGGCATGAAATGCCAAAATGACATTTTGTTTCATTTTTCATTTTTTTAAAATTCATTTTGTTTGGAATGAAATGATTTTTTTTTAAAAAAATTATTTTGTTCCTTGTTTTGTTTCATTTTATGGGTTTTTTTTTT
Source organism: Phrynocephalus versicolor (assembly GCA_023846285.1). Lineage (NCBI taxonomy): Eukaryota > Metazoa > Chordata > Lepidosauria > Squamata > Agamidae > Phrynocephalus > Phrynocephalus versicolor. The sequence continues at coordinate 29,872,542 of JAHTLZ010000129.1, read as the reverse complement.
TTACAGCTGACCAGCCATGCCAATCAGCACTATTTTTCTTCTTTTTTTGCCTACCACCAACCAGCTGGGTCACGGGTCATTTGGAGATTTCTTTCTTCCTTCCTTCCTTCCTTCCTTCCTTCCTTCCTTCCTTCCTTCCTT
>JAHTLZ010000129.1:29839960-29872391 GCA_023846285.1 Phrynocephalus versicolor | reverse complement strand
AAAATATCTGTTTCTCCAACGTGTCTCAGTAGGTGGATCAAGCAAGAAAGATCATATATGGACGCTAATCTACTATACATCTTAGGGACCACCATAAAAAAGAGGTTGCAGTGATGAGACTTTGGTGTATCCCTAAACAGAGAAATTTAAAGACCCTCCAAAGTAACTAGAAATAGAAACAAATGCTATGGTTCATTCACAAGGTTGTAGTACCCAGAAATTGCAAGAATGGGCTCTGACAGGCAAGCCAGAACCTTCTGCAAATCTACACAAACTACTTTAATAAATGATCACATTTGAAAATGCAAATGTGCTTCTCTCAACTAAATGATCAAAAAGAACTGTTGTTTAATTTATGATCTGAATATCTTTTCCCATTCAAATATTCTACTTCTAAACTGTTTTCTTGGCTAAATCCATACATCACATATACATGAACTTGCAAGGACAGAAGGGCTGACAATGTGCTGAATAACAAACCAAAAGCAAAAGAAAAAATGTTGTGAGTTTTCCATGAAGCCCAGGGCAAAACCATCAGAAAGATAAGCCTGTCCTGTGTACAGAATTTACATGAGTCTGACTAGCATCTCTTTATCTTTAATAGTAACCTTTTTATGTTGTGTTTTCCATGTCTGTTTTGTTTCCTCCCCACCCTTAGTATTTTGCCTCTTGCCAGTTTTTCTACATTATTGTGGGTATATTTGCTTCTCATATTCATTTTATTTGTTTTTGTTTTCTTGTTTGCTTTTTTCTTGTTTGCATTTATGTGAACCGCCCAGAGTCCCTTCTGGGGAATCAGCATGGTATAAAAATGCAATAAATAAATAAATAAATAAATAAATAAATCTTTTTTAAACGTTAGATAATTGTCCATCACGTACCGTGCTAAAACAGGGGGCTCTTTTCTTGAGCATAACCTTTATGGTTGGAGTTATAGTATAAATTATATTTTATTGGGTGTAAACCACTTGAAGCATGTCAGCAGAGAGACAAGAGAAAAGTTTTTTAAAACAAATTCTGACAAATTTCAGTACCCACTACATTCTCTCCTGCCTTCCAAATATTCTATATCTCCCTCCCTCCCTGGTGGAGACAAGGGTGGTTACTTCACATCCTTCCTCAAGCAGAGGTGAATTTGCCTCCATGTTGAAATCGGTTTTCAACACGGATCGAGAAGTGGATTGAAAAGATTCCCGAGCTCCAGGATGGGAATCTCTCACCCCGCTTGGAGCGCAGTTCAGGGGGCGTGGTTGGAGTGAACTTGGACTGACCCCACAAGGACGTGAGGTTCCGTTCCTTTGAACTCGGATTGACCCCACAAGAACGTGAGGTTGCATTCCTTCGAACTCAGATTGACCCCACAAGGACGTGAGGTTGCATTCCTTCGAACCGGTCTCCAGCGGGGCCGTGAACTGCAGTGAGAGGGATGTGAAGTATCAGCCAAGGTGGTATGAATGAGGTACTGAAAGTACATAAACACAGCATATTCTGTATGCTATATTTATTTTACTGTTGTGTTACTTTAAGAAATTCACTTAGCTAGTGATACTATTAGAAAACACTTTCACATTTCACTCATTTGTTAATAAGGATGGCATTTTATTGGAAAGGATTTTGAGATGGTCTTATCAATTGGGGTAAGACTTTTTCATCTCCCAGAACCCCCACATAACTTTGTGGGAGTACATCTCTCAGAATCCTCCTGCCAGCATGACCCTTTGAGGTATCACCTACCCAACTACTTTAGTTGAGAAATCAATAGCAGCCATGGAAAGTACTTGTTTTATAACTGACCATTTCAGTTGGAGAACAACTTTGGGACCGCTTGAGACATGTTATCCTTCCATTGGTTAAATCAGTTCAGTGGGATTTATGTACATGCTGCTCTACCATTTAGCAACTGTTTCAGTGTGTCTGCCCTGCTTGGCCATGGCAATAGAATGTTGACCAATAACAGTAACAATACAAATAATAGCTGAGGTTCGGAATAATAAAGATATTCTCTATTTAAAATCCTCTTATTAAAATGCAATTACGAAATACCTGAAAATAAATGCTGTCTGTTCCTGAATGGTAAATAACATTCTGTAATAGAATTCATCTCCTTCTGCCACCTCCATCTTGCTATATTATTTTATTGATTCCTTTAGGAAAAACACAGAGCAAAAGAATAGCTATACAGATCAACTCTGGCTGTATCATTCAAACTTTCTCAGGTGTCTTTATAGTGATTTAATGTTCAATCTGTGTTGTTCTCACCTCTTCTAGTGATACCCTGAAGTCTTGTGCAATTTTGGCTTGTCTATACTCTACTGCCATCAATCTCAAAAGGATAAAAGAGCAAATACTGTGATTTCCCAGGAAAATCTGAAGAAGCCACATAGGGTAACTCATCTGACTTTTGGATAACCCAAACTCTGGGCAAAATTTTGCTAGCTCTCATTTAATAAGGAAGGATCCAAGGCAGCAGATTCTGTTCAGGGATTTATCTTTCTCAGGACAAAAACCATCACATTATTTGGCTGTGGCCTTCCAGTCACAACAATTACTATTGAGAAATTAGGCAACCCAGAACAGCCATTCTCAAACATTGGCCCTTCAAATGTTTGGGGCTGAATCCTGGGAATCAAAAACTGCAACTGCAGGGCCAATGGTGGAGAACAACTGATCTAGAATTAAAAAATCAATGAAAAACTAGCTAATGCATATCTGTCATGAAGGACTAGTTCAAGTGAGTGGTGGGAAAGTGGAGAACACTGTGCAGTTGGCAGCCAAGTAACCTCAACATCAGTGTCCCAGCATCTTCTATGCATAAATGTAGGCATGCCATTCATTTCAGACAGACCAATGCTCTGGCAGCAGTCTGAATAAAGTAGTATTCTCCTCAACATGCACAACGTAGTTAACAGACATGAATTTTTGTTTCATTATTCATTACAGTTATCTCATAGCAATGAGCATAAGTGGATATACTGTACATACTGTAGACCCTCACTTCCTCACTTAACACATCTCTCTGGGTGCTCTCACCCCCAACAGCATTCATAATGACTCAGCTATTCCCTGTTGGAAAAACAGGAATCTTAAATGCACTAGTCTTGGTATCTGGGAAAAAAATGAATACCAGGCAAGAAACTAAACAAGAACAATGGCCGCTCTGCCCAACCTCGTGTGGGGCAGGGGCGTCTTTGCCATCTGGCTGGTGAGGCACGGATAGGTTGCACTAATTGCGCAGCCTATGTAGGGGAGTGCGCCTTTATAAGGCACCTGCATGCTCCTCATGGCCTGCCCGCTCGGCTTTGGATCATGGTCGCACGGAAGCGAGGACGGAGCGAGCAGGCGACTCACCATGGCTCCTCTGGATAAGTTCAGCCATCTCTGGAGGGGATCGGGAGGCGGGTGGGCATCCACTGGCTAAGCTCCTGTGAGCTTGCCGGGGGTATCAGGGGAGGCGGGTGGTAACCCGGGACAGTGAGGCAGGTGTTGGGTGGGTGGGAGCCGAACCCTTCAGGGCGGAGCGCAGCCGTTCCGGATTCCACGGGCGCACCAGTGCGGTGCGGTGCCGGACTGGCCATGATTCCTGCCAATGGGGCTCTCGTTTGCTGCACCCGGATTGGGGATCCCGTCCGGTGGCTGTTGGGGCTTGGTTGCTGGCCCGAATGGCAATCTGTTTAGCCATCGGCCCCAGCGCCTGGCCGCCCATGTTGCTCATTTACCTGCCTGAGCAGGCCTGCATCACCGGTGCGATATCCCCCCACATAGGCAGTCACCCACGGCTGGCCTCTTGTGGTACCCCCTTGCTTTGACCCGGGGGTCTGGTGGCTGGGTTGAGGTGCGTTCCTGGGCAGTGCAGAGCTAACAACAGTAGGCCCCCAGCAGCCATTTTGGAGCTTGGGCCTAGTGCGAGGTCTGGGGAATCTGGTGACATCCAGCTGGTGGGAGGGGTTACTATATTGCGGCACACCATCTGGCATCCCCCCTTGGCTATAGCCACCCACACCTTGGTGTATTTTTATACCCCACAAATAATAATAATAATAATAATAATAATAATAATAATAATAATAATAAAGCGGCTCTCTTGATTAGATGATGCCGCCCAAAAAAGGACTTCACAAGGGTAAGGGTAAAGGCAAGGATCCAGCTAGGAAGAGCCCTTCCCAACCCGCCCCCGAGCTTTCATCATCATCTGATGAGGAGTGGCCGCAGTTCGCAGCCGCGTGGGAGAAACTGTCATGCCTAGAACGGGAGAATACCAAACGGCAAGGGATGGCTTCTTTGTATGGGGGAGGGTGCCCCCCAAGGGAGACCAAGGCTCGCAGCAAGTTGGCGTTCAAGCTCATGGGGGATCTCATGATGTCTCGCATTTCTGTCCTTGAGTCGGCCCTCGCCGGACCTTCCGGTCAGGCCCCCTCAGATTCTCACCACAGGACTCCCGAGGCTGCTACACCACTGGAGGCATTGCTGGGGCCAGGCGAGCCCATTGGAAGGCCGTTGCCGAGCACTGTCTCATTATGCATGGAAGACCGACGACAACAGGCGCTGGACCTGTCACTCAACGTGACCCCACTGAGCCTGCAAGTCGCCTCCAGCGGCCACCAACCGGGTATGGGTGAGTCCAGTTCAGTTTCTATGCACACACCTAGGCAGATCACCTGGCCCTGGCCGGGCAACACTCTTGACACACACGTCTAGGTGGAATCCACATTCCCAGGACACCTTTGTGTGCCGGTGCCTGGGCAGCTTGCATGCATCGGGGCCCTGGTGCTGGCCGAAGCAGCCACCCAAACTGAAGAATCCAGTTGCAATGCCACCCCTGCACAGCCAGCCCCACTTACCTCAGTGACTACAGTGCCACCGGCACCACCGGTGGCCAAGACTGTCGACTCTGAGCCTGCCCCGGCTTCGATTCATGAACTCCCAGAAGGTGATGAGTCCCTGCCATTGGGCGATCACCTCTCAGAAGCCATGGTTGACAGGATTGTCTCTGGCAAGTACATAGATATATTTGACCTCTTGAACAGGGAAATTGACTCCAAAGAATTGGAGAAGCTGGACGATAAAGAGGAGCAGATCCGTAAACGCAAGCTGGATCACTCCTGGAATAATTGGTTGAATGCCTTTGTTATATATGCTGGCATTTACTCCAAGGAGCTCCTGGTAAACTCTCCGGTCACAATTTGGCGGGTAACACAAATAAAATGTTAATTACCAGGTCCCTGCTTTAATTAATAGCCCCAAGGTCAGCGGCAGCCCTCAATTAAAATAGATTAGGATTTTGTTAGGGATTAAATTAAGAACAACCCAAATACACTTAACAGGGCTGCCAATCCATAATTAAATACGTAATACGTAATAGGCCAAAGCAAAAGTTGCTAGCCGAGGGGACCTAGTAAATAGATTTGCTTCATCTTAATATTGCGCTACCACACAGGTCCTCCTAAAGTTACAGTTCTATTATGATTAAGTTAAGGTTGGTTCCTGTGATTAATAAATTGTGGCCCATGTTAAAACCAACTCAAAAGTGTGTTGCCTCTTTATTCCAGCCTAGACTGGCAAAAGAATAAAGAAGTCCTTGAAGACTAATGGTTGAATTTCAATGAGAATTTCCATGGATAAATCTAGCACCTCAGGCTGACAAATGGGATTACATGGCAAATATTTTCACCTTTATCCATCTCCCCAAATACACTGCTTGTAGTCTATTTTTGGACATGGGCACAAGTTGTAAATCATGATGTACTTCACACATGGTAATAACTTCTAAGACTCCTTTGTGATATGCATTCTTAGAACTTTTGGTTCTGTAAACAATGTGAATAGTTGGTGGTTAGAGGTGGGGATCAATTCATATTAATCATAAATGGAATCCTCTGGTAAATATGAATTGAATTTTTAGCAATTTTTGATTTGTTGATTTGTTGGGCTATAAAATTGGCCTCAAGGCACCCAGAGACACCAAATTTGGAGGGAAGCATTTCCTGGCTCTCCTGTACAATCTCTCCAAGTTTGTTGGAGATTGGATTTTCCCAACCCAGTTTCTAAGTGCCACTTCCTTACCACCACACCACTCTATCTGAAAGTTGTAGGGATTGTAGATTTTTGTGATTTTTTTTAGGATTTTAATCAATTCACTCATATTGCAGTAACGGAAATGAAACGCACAACAAAATTTCCGGTGTTTCTGTTAGTTTCTTTTCATTTTAGAGATAAAATTTTGTTTGTTGTTTTGTTACGTAACGAAACAAAAAACGAAAATGGAAACAAAAAATTGTTTGTTTCGTGCCCATCTCTAGCAATGAGTTAAGAATCTCTGACTACTTTTGAAGGTACCTTGCACCATTATCAAATATAAAACACTACAATAGTTGTATTGTATTTGTAATTATGTTTCCCAGTTTCCCATACCATCTCTCAACTTTTAATGATCCAGGATTTATTTGAATCCAAAGTGCACCCAAGTAACAAAGGGCTTGGACTCACTACCAATTTATATAGATTCCAGAGACTCTTCTTTTTAGATTGAGGTAAGGTCATGTTGTGCATAAATTGGTACATGCTTTCTCTTTGCCTTAAATTGCTTGGATATATTTCTGGTAATTAAAATCAGGATAAGAAGCCACCCTGTAATCAACTGATTATCTATTCTGTTTGTTCTCCCCCTTTCTTTCTCCACCATTGTACAATAATTTCCCCCTTGTTTCCTGCTTTTCCCATTTGCTTTGCTTTCCTGCTTTCTTTTCTTTCTTTCTTTCTTTCCTGCTTTCTTTTCTTTCTTTCTTTTTTGCCATTACTAAAACTAATTTGGTTTTCCAGCATCAATTGTAATGTAATTGATTTGTTTTCTTTAAAAAAGATACTGGTACAGAGAGATACTGCTAAAGTTAAAAAAAAGTCTTGAATGAACATCAGTAACTTGACATCCAAAACCTGTGACTGCCCACCAAGTACTATTTAACATGATGGAGGGTTACCAGAAATGATTCATTAAGAGCCTTTGTACATGACCCCTAAACTCGCAGCAAATGGCTGCAAGCTCTGGAGCTTATAATTGTTTCCCCACCAGCTCCGGAGTTTGTAGGAAATTAAGTGCAACCACGCCCACCTAAGCACGTCCCAGCACACTTTTCATGTACCTGCTCGAGGATGGTGAAAATCCCCAGGTCCGGATTTAATCTGGTGAGTGCAGGGCTCTCCTCGCTTCTGTTTGGATTTTTTTGCCTCCCGCCCCTTTAAGACAAGGGGCGGGAGGAAAATAAAGCAAACAGAAGAGAAGGAATTAGGACGATGGAGCTCCGGGAAGCTTCGGAGGTGAGAGCCTGCATTTTTTCCTCTCTTTCTTCCTCCCTCCCCTCACGCAGACAGGAGCAAGGAAGTGTGGAGTGCTCGGGAGGAAGGAAGAGCAACGAACCCCTAAGATCTCTGGTCCGAATTTAAGTGGCCAGCGGATCTTAGGGATCGTGTGAAAAGGCCCTAAGATTGAGGTTCTTAAATACTGAGGTATTTTTAAAAGATTGTGTAGCTGGGATTTTATGAATCAATACGATACGAATATCACCCAAACCAATCCAACGGTAGTTCTTATTGCCAGTGTGACTGAGCCCTGTGTTCCATGTAAATAACTGAGCTTTTCTTTCATCTGACAGCTCCTCAGCCACCTGCTTCTGTTCAACAGATGACACCGATGCAGCACCAAGATGAGGAGTAGAAACAAGCCAAATCAAAAGAAAAGAAAATAACCACAGTAACTAATTTATTTTATATACACAACTATCTGTTCAGCTAGTATCTCCAAGAAGACGGTTTTCTTGATCTTTCAAAAGTAATATTCTTAAAATTATGTTTTTGTACTCTTCACTCTTTATACAGTCAACATATAGCATCATGGTTTACTTGTTTATTACTTTTTTGAAAGCCAATCACAATAACACAATTTTTTTCCTGTCCTCACTTTTCCAAATCCTGGTGTTGAGGGAACTGACAGCTTAAAACCCCTGAGATGCAGGGCCTTCAATATCTTTAGTACCAGAAATGAAAAGGGCAATGGGGCGATGCTAGTTGCAAACTGCAATTTGTATTTTATAAAAGGCATAACAAGGTATTTGTGTTGAGACTTAGGAGACATGTCATGTTAACCTGGTTGCTAATGGAAACAACCAACCATAATGGCTGTAATTGTTTAGAATATTGGTGCCCTCTGCAATAATGAGAACTGTTGCTACACACTTCTGGCTCTGTTTGTGTTCTGGCCAATTCACGCTGACATTTTCTGCAGAGAAGTGTAACCTTAAGTACACTTGCCATGCTCACATGAAAGTTAAAAAGTTCTGTGTGAATGAACAAGAACTGAGTCCACTTCAAGGGTACGCTTTTGCCCACCTACATAAAAAAAAAAGAGAGAGAGAGACCAGATGGGATTAAACTAAGCCTACATTTTATAAAACATTCAACACAACCACTCTCCATCCTGCAGAGGTGCTTGCCATAGTGCAGAAATAAGACACAGGCATCTATGCAGGATGCTGCTTCACCCTTCTGGACAATCGCTCCACCCCATGATTGCCTGAGATTCAATTTGCTTGTCCATTTGTGCATAGACATTGCACATCCCAGATGAATAAACAGTGATGAAATGCCAAATGTGACAAAGAAGGTAAATCTAGGATATGTTCTACTTATTAAATGCTTCCTCTCTAAGTCTGGTTTCATCTGTCTGTATCTTCTTCTGCAGATCAGATGGCAATGTGTAGTTGTGGTTATTCCTGTGCTGTTCTCCCAGATCTGTAGTTTGTAGTTTCATTTCCCATTGTTCTTCTCCCTTTTCTTTCTCCACCACTGCCCAATAATTTTCCCTTTTTCTCCTCCTTTTCCCATTTCCTTTACTTTCCTCTTTTCCTTTTGAGTTTTGACCATTATTAAAAACTAGTGGAGAACAAGTGCCCAGATAGACAGTTGAACTAAGGCTTGGGGTACGAGGGATCAAATCCCAACTCAGCCATGAAAACTCACTGGGGGTGGCAATGCTGAAATATTTCTGAAGTATCTTACATACCTTGGAAACCCTATGAGTAGAGATGGGCATGACTCAGCGAAATTTTCATTTTTGTTTTTGTTTTTCATTTCCGTTATGCAACGAAAACGAAAATTTTCCAGAAAACAAAATGAAAACGAAAACAAAATGAAAAATTTTGCCCTGTTTTTCGTTTTTGTTATGGCAGACACCTCCCAACAAAAAGAATGCTAACGAAAACAAAAAAATTTCATTTTTGTTTTGTTTTTTTCATTTCGTTTCGTAATGAAAACAAAAACAAAAAATGCACCAAAAAAAACCCGAAAAAGGACCCCAAAATGACAAACGAAAAACGAAAAATTATTTTTTTGAGTCATGCCCATCTCTACCTATGAGAGTTGCCATAAGCTGGAATCAACTTGGTGGGACAGAACAGAAACACTGGTGGCAAAAATGGGCAGCCATCTCATGAGAATGGCAGCAGACATTATTTCTCTGTTTAAAAATGCACTGTAATTGTACATGGCTGCTTTCCATGGTTCACTTCTTCCCATTTTATCTCCAAGCAAACCTGTAAAGTAGGTTTGAATGAAAGGTACGGTACTACTGTAATTGGCTCAATGACACCAAGCAAGCTTTGCCAGAAAGATGGAATTTGAACTTGGGTTTTTCTGCTTCAAATTCAACATGCAGATCATTACATGATCCTGTCTCTGTAATTGCTATATAAATCGTCCCAGGATAGAAAAATATTGGGAGGAAAACAATGCAGCCATTAATGTTTTAAAATTGCATAATATGCTGCTTTAACAGGAAAGCAAATAACATCATCTACTTTGCATAATATGCACATGAGGCAACTTAGATTTGCAAAACTGGTACATAGGTAGCAATCCTAATATTATTGCATCAGCAGTTATTGCTTGCTGCCCAGTGTAACAAGATTCCCTCACCCATTCCTGGTCTTACTTATATGTGACGCAATGCAGCAGGATATGTCTGGGGATACAGAAATGAAATTGCATACCTACCACAACTTATTAACTACAGACACCTGGATCATGGTTGCTTCAGCTTGCCTGGGCAGTAGGAACATGTACCTGTTCCTTCATAAATCCACTACAGTATCTCATGCAAACAGCTGTAAATATATCACTAAGAAACATCCCACTTTTCACTGGGGGTGAGCAAAAAAACCAACCACCAGTTTGGGCTCTGCATGAATCACTGTATTTTCGGGAGTTCTATAATGGCTTCCCTGAATTCATATACCTCCTTCCCAGACTTTGTGACACTTTTGCCACCAAGCCCTTTACAGTGGCAGATTTCCACTTTGAAATAGTCTGACAATGAATAATGTTTTTAAAAATGTTTTTCAAGTAAAAATGTAGGAAATGGTGTGAAGAGTAATAGTCCCTGAAATGCAAGCCTTCCCTCAATGTTTTCAATAAAGCCCCCAATTTCCTTGTTTCATTTTAATTCAAGATTTTGCATAGATTCATCATCAAATGGCTAACGTGCAAAGAGATGAGTCCTCCTCTAATCCTTACATCTGACCCTGGCATAAAAGCAACTAATTAGAATAGACATGTCCAAAGTCAGGCCTGGGGGCCAAATGTGGCCCACTCCCCTGCATCTGGCCCTTGAAGTACTCCGGTTTTAAGCCTGGAGATTACACATCTCCATCATGGTTTGTAACTAGAGATGGGCACGACTTAGCGGTATTTTTGTTTTCGTTTTCGTTTTTCGTTTTCGTTACGGAAACGAAACGAAAACGAAAATCGGCACCAACCTGGACCGAAAATGGAAACGAAACGACTAATTTCGAGCCAATTTTCATTTTTCGTTACTGGAAAAGCACTCAATTGAGCTAAATGGGGAGAAACGAAAAATTTTTCGTTTTCGTTTTCATTTTTTCGTTTTCGTTACATAACGAAACGAAAACGAAAAATTTTGAAATTAGCCCACGAAAACGGAAACGAAACGACTCAGACCCTAGCCGAAAACGAAAACGAAAATGAAACTTTTTTTCTGAGTCGTGCCCATCTCTATTTGTAACCTGTGATGGACTTTCCCCCCAGGAATCTCTCCAATCCCCTTTTGAAGGCATCCAGGCCAGAAGCCATCACCACATCCTGTGGCAGGGAGTTCCACAGACTAACAACATGCTGGGTAAAAAAAAATAATCTTTTGTCTGTTCTCACTATCCCAGCCCTCAGTTTGAGTGTATGTCCCCCCAGTTCTGGTATTTTGTGAGAGGGAGGAGAGCTTCCGTCCTGGCAGAAGGTTTGGACACACCTTGTTAGAAGGAGCTAGTTGCTTATTTATGATTCTACTCCTTTTCTAGCAATGAAGGGATAGTATTACACTATAATTGTTCCTTTGTGTAAATATAACTTGTTGTTACAGTTACAAGTCTGTGGCCTCATTTAATGGGCAAAGGAGGGAAATCTTATCGCCCCAAAGTAGTCTCTTTCTGTGACTCATGCTCTGCTCTAAGGGTTGAGGTGAACAACATGACTGTGTTTTGTACCCAAGGCCAATGGCTTTGAGGCTTTCAGATGCCATTACTTCTGCTCAACCCCGAAACCCCCCCTAAAATATATCTATTGTATTTACTTTTGAGAAACAATCAAGTAAGTCATTCCTTTATTACAATTACAGCTAGAGCTGTATGAATGCCATCCTGCTTGTTTAGTCCAAAATTATTTCAGGCAAGAACAAAATGGAAAGAAAATAAAGAATACAACGGTGGCGCTTTAATGACTAACTGCTATATTTTATTGTGACTTCTGGGTTTGCCACACACAAAAAAAAATCACATTAAAACACAGCAGTTAGGTGCCAGAGTGTTTTTGTTTTCTTTATTTTTGCTTTGGTTTTGCCTGTCATGGTAGCACAGACGAACATATCGGTTCCCAAAACTGCCAATTATTTGTTTTACAAATAGCAACCAATTTGCTTTGATACCATTTGTAGCCTTCCACTTCAATTTGTATCTAACTATTTCAAAGGCTATGTATTCGTACAGGTCTGAGTTCCAAACAAAACAAAAACACAAAAGCACACATGTGTAAATGAGGGAAATTAAGGGCTTACTTCTGGGGTGGGTGGTGAAACTGAGTATTATCAGCTACTGCTCAACTCTCAGTGTGTAGGCAAAACTCCCACTAGTTTCCTTCCTTCCTTCCTACCTACCACCCCACCATATGCAAACACCCTTTTTAATCAACAAAAGCATTTGTCAAAGGGAAAGAAATTGCCTTCGGTTAGTAGCTTTGGTTGCTTATGTGGATAGAGTACCAGATAACAGCCTTGCATACCAGGTTTGTCACTCATGCCATCTGGAACACAAGCAAGCACAAAAAGAAAGCAAAAAAAAAGCTAACGTTTTGGGGGGTGGTGACAAGCAGCAGAAATGTTTAAACTGTACAAAATGGTGGTGGGAAACAGTCTAGGTTCTATTCCTGATGCTAATGTTAGCTACCTACCACACTCAAATCTCACATAAGAGACCCAGGACACAGCATATGGCACACTTGCATATCCATATGCAGGAACTAAAATGCAATGCAAAATAAGATCTGCAGTGGTCTAAAAGAAAAAAAATCCCAAATACTTTCATCCTATTGAAAATGAAAGCAATGCAAATAAAGTCTAACAAACTACCCTTCTTCCCTTTCCCTGACAAAATGTGAAATGTATGCTAATTACGGGACAAGGAAATTTATGGGGCCGAAAGGACCTGTCCTATATGAAAGTTGGGTTTCCAGGAGAGTGTGGCTTGTCATTGATGGTTGGATTGTCAACCTCCTTTTGCTTTGGGTTTCTTAATTCTTCTAAAGGGCTGCCTCCATCTTCTGTATGAGATTTGTGGGCACTAACCAGTGCTTTTATTACAGCTTTTAAGAACTGAAGTACCAAACATAATTCAGTGCTTCAGAGAGCCCCGATTCAATTTGAAGACCATTTCAGACTACCTTGTTTCACTCTGGATTTCTTCAGAAGCTGACTTCATTTCAAGTTTTGAATAATTTGTTCTAGACCTGCTGCACACCCTTCATTATTGCTACCAGTGTAACACTTCCAGAGAGTCCTTGGAACTCCACTTACAAGAAGTTATCCTTAAAAGAAACTATTAAGCACTCCATAGAATGAAATCATTGTCACATAGAAAAATAAATCTTTTCCCTCCACAGGAGCATGCTTTTCTCCCATGCTGGTTCTCTTTTGCACAATATTCAACAGTTAACTATAACCGCGGTCCTACCAGCATTTTCTGCATAGTTTCCCGGTGGTGAACTGCATAGTAAAAGATTGCGTGCTAACCGGGAAGAGAAGTAAATTCTGGTCCCAGCCGACCACACCTCTGGAACAGCAGTTTCTGCAAAGTTTCCTAAACCACAACCAGGGGCTGGATTTAGAAACTTTGCATGAAAATGCTTACTTATTTGCTTCTGTAACCACAACAGGACCCTGAAAATACACAGTAAAAATCAGTTGTTCCCCTTTAACACCATGGAGGCTTGGAAACTAGAGCTGGAAAGGACAAAATACGAAATAGACAGGCAGAGACCGAACCAGAATACGAAAATATGACACAGAAGAGAGGACACTAACAACACATTAAAAACCATGTGACCGCCAGAAAAAAAATATGCAGGAAATTTATATATGCAGAAAATTCTGGTAAGACTGCAGCCTATGTTAACACGGATCTCTATACCACATTAGCTGGTTAATTTCTAAATAGACAATTACAAATTATATTTATATCTTGTCTCTTTTTGTCTTTAACAGGAATTAATTCTAGTGTATTCCCACTTTCCATTCCCATCTGTTCCATCTCTGGTCCCTCTTTCCCCTTTTCATATGCTTCTGCTTACTCCGCTACATAGCCCATCTGCTTGAAGTATTAGCACCTCTCCAGGGAGCATTCCTACCTCTGCACAACCCTGGCAGCCTACATAAGGCAGAAAAACATGTGTTTCCCCCACCCCACCCCCAAATATTATTCACTCGTTCAAGAATGAATTCACCTAGATTTCTTTCTTTTGTTTATGTTTGACAAGTAAGATTGAAGAAAGCAAGCAAGCAAGTGGAGAGAAATGAAACCAACTTGAGCTAAGGCTGTGAACTGCATCAAGAATAAAAGCCACTCCTTCCAGCAGATGGAGAAGAAGGACATTCTTGATATCATCTTGTTTTCTGCACCTGGCTGGTCCTTAACTTAATATCCTGCAGGCTGCCACACTGCAACATAGCTGGGGATTACACAGAACATGGAAAAGTGTCTTGTTTGTTGTTTTTGTTTTTCAACTTGCTGCTTACGAAAAGTTCCAGTCACCATGCTGTCTAGGGAGATCTTTTAAATAATGTGATTTTTCAATTTTATCCCATGAGACTTTCCACTATTCACATTCGATTTGACAGAAGACAAATACCTTTTAAAAACAGAAGGATAAAGGAGGGGAAAAATTTGCGAAATTTTCATAGGTCTGGTTCAAGAGTCTCATGTTTACCTTACTAATGAAGAAGCAGGAAAGTGTATGTAGATGTGTTGTCTTGCATGGCAGCACTGTTTCCTAGCATCTCACATTTTAATTGAAGCCCCAAGGACAGTACCACAGCACCACTTGTTTCAGAGGTCTTCTTTCCAACTTAGGAAGCAGGGGAAGAAGCTCCTCAGTGATGAAGAGCCATGTAATAAAACATAAACAAATTGATTACCTTTGATCACCTTGTAACATTATCTGGATATAGGGATATGGAAAGCAATATAAAGAAGGCTTGCTTTTGATGCTCTTTTGAGGTCTCATCATGTCAGGACCTCGTGCAGAGACATTTCTTGCTGAGAAATGCAATATCATTCTCAGCTCTAAGGCACAACACTATCCTCTTCCAAACCTACTACAGGAATGATCCACATTATAACCACCTCCAGTAAAGATAAAATGACCACTCAGAAGAGTAATGGCTGGAAAGTGTGAAGAAAGGTGCAGAAGAATAACAATGTGCTCTGTCAAAATTCTTAGAGACATTCTTCTGAGGAAAAGGAAAAATAAATCAGAATTTTAAAAAATGCATTTTGCTCTCCTTTAAACAAAATTATGCCAATAGCTTCTAAAATATATATATCATTTTTTACTGTGTTTACTGACTCCTCCCTACTTCTACTGCCCTAGACTTATACTAGCCTCAGGTCAATGTGTAAGAACTAAAATGGTACCCAGGTTGCTGGCACTGTTCATGTTTTTCCTACATATCATGGTAGTACAAGAAAGAAAATCATGTTGGGAAGAAAGAAATACATGTGAATGATTACTTTTTCTCTTAGATTATTACTGATTTGAAATGTTAACACCATTGACTAGTACAGAGGTTGCATTAAGTTCAGTTTCTAACTAACAGGTTTTAGGATTGGGATAAATGGTGATATTTATGTTGATATTGTTCTCAATAAAGACTGCCATTTTAAAAAAAATGCCAGCAGAAAACAAGTGGCTTCCTGAACTAATTACTGGAGAGAGAATGAGTGAGAAACATTAAAAGGGCAATGGACATAGCTGTCTTTGACTCCGTCGTAAAAAGGCAAGGTAAAGAATCTGCTCTTCTATGCTCTTCGCTCTTCCTATTCTTTAAATCTGAAATTGGTGATGCTGCAGTTGAATGATTTTGATGATTTAATCAATGCTTCTGCAGAAGAAAACTCAAGGAAGATTGAGAACCCATGCTCTCCTTTGTCTTCCAGGGATTTTCTTTCTCTTTCCTCACCTGGTGCACAAATATTAGATTTGATGCAAGTGATCTGTAAGTGTGATTCCCTAATGCCTTTGGGTTCTGTGGTTGCCTTGGAAACACATAAGCACCCCTGATCTGGTTCATTTTTATACATTTGCCCAAGTCACCCTACATCCCTAGTTCTTATGGACGAAATGCCTTGCAACGTCACTAAATGTACTGATGGTTTGGTATAGTTTAACTTTCCTGAAAGGATATAAATAACGAACAGTGAATCAGCAAGGGAAAAAAATTGAGTTTATATGTCCTGGTGACATAGGCACAGCATGTGGAACCCAGAAAGGAAATTCAGCTATGGTATGTCTGTGAAGATTCTAAATCATTCAGGTGAGTTTATCTGGAAGTTGAGTCATGGCTACTGGACTTCTTTTATTCTTGAGAGATAGAAATGTTTCGCTGCTCATCCAAACAGCTTCAACAGTCTGAATACAGCTAGTGCAAGTCCTCGCATTAGCTGTATTCAGACTTATGAAGCTGTTTGAATGAGCAGCAAAGCATTTCTATCTCTCAAGAAAAAAAGAAGTCCAGTAGCCATTACTCAACTTCCAGATTCAGCTATGGTAGAAAATAGTGAGGCTTACTTACATATACCACTGTTTCTAAGTAGTTCATAATTCTGGGACCGGGATTCATTTCTTTTTTAAACAAATGAAACAAACTGGAAATTTTCCATTTGTTTCCTTTCATTTTTTTGTTCCCCCCTCAGGTGCATTGGTAAAAGGGTCTATACCTGAGGCCTCCTGGCACCCGTAGCTGCAGCTGCTGCCGCTGAACCCCCACAGGGATGCCTTCTGAGGCCACAGGGAGGCCTCCCAGTGCCTGCCCCCACCACTGCCACTGATAACCCCCTGGAGGGAGGCCTTTTTCTCCATCCCGCCATCTTCCCTCCCACTAGAGCCCAAGACTGCTCCATCTCTACTGTCTTTCCAGAAGCAGGCAAAGACGTTCCTCTTCAGGCAAGCTTTCCCTGAATGAGGGACTACCTACTATGTGACTTTATATGGATTACCATACATTAGGGGTGTCCAAACTTTTTGCATGGAGGGCCAGATTTGGTGAGGTGAAAATGTGCGGGGGCAGACCATTCAACTGCATTTGGCCCTCAGGCTGGACTTTGGACAAGCCTTTTCTACATGCAAGGAGGTGAGGAGGATGCTGCAGCACTGGAGCTGGGGGCAGTTAGGCTGGGCAGGTGGTGGTGGGGTACGGGCAGAGGCAGGGAGGGCAGGCAAACTGTAAAACTGCAAGCTGGTGTCTCCATCTGGTATGGGGAAGGGCCAGCTGGCGGGGATGCATGACAGGCTGAGCCAGTGGGGAGAAGAGGCTGTGGGCCACTAAAAATGTGAAAACGGGCCGCATTTGGCCTCCAGGACTGACTTTTGACATGCCTGCCATACATGATTGCATTGACTGATTTCTTAATAGTGCTTTCCATGTTGCTTTTCACCCTTCATAATGGATTTTCCTTTTCTTCTTGTGTGCTCTTTATAAATCTAATGTTACCTTTCAATGTTCAGTAGTCCACTTTTATTTTTTGTGGTCTACTGAATTGGTCCTCAAATATTTATGTTAAGGAAAACGTACTGCTAAAGTGCCACAAGACTCTTCATAGCCCCTATCTCACGGCTGGAAGAAATGGCTTAAAATAAAGGGCGGTTTTGCTGCAGCAATGGTATTAAAGGCTGTTTCTGTGTGCTCACACATTCTGTTTTCTTAACCACCTCTGATGTGTCCCCATGATTGGAAGCTCATTAAAGCGGATGGGAAGAGGGTATGGGAAGAGGGGAGGTGGAGAGAGAAAATAACCAGAGTGGGTATCGGAGGAAATCACACACATACACACACACACACACAGAGAGAGAGAGAGAGAGAGAGAGAGAGCGAGAGCGAGAGAGAGAGAGCCTCCTTGTTCCTTTGCTGTTGCTGTTGCTACTGCTGCAAAGACAGACTACTCAACACATAAGTGGCTTTTATAAGTCCCCCACTGACATTTGCTTCGGCTAAAAAGCCGCATCCGAACTGAGGCAAATTATTCCCACCTCCGGGGCTGGTACTTGGAAAACTCGCTAAAGGAGGCTGTGGCTGTGGGTTTTTTTAAAGCCAGCTGCTCGTGGGGGCATGATTTTTGGAGATGGTTTATCTTGAAGTAAAAAGTGGATTTTAATGGTTTTGGGCTACAGGTCATAGTTTTTATTGGACCAGATGGTACATGCAATCCTAAATCAGTGATGATAAACCTGTGAATGGGTCAGGATTAAGCATAAGACTCTTTTGTTGACAGAAAAGTCCTTCTAATAGTAGAAATATAATTTGCTGGCTAATGTCAGAAATCTGCTGACAGAACAATCTGCTGCTAGCCTCAGTTGAGAGCTGGCAGCAGAGGTACCTTTTTAAAAAAAATGGAGGGGGGGAGGAAACAAGGCAAGGAAGTTGCCAAACTAGATTTAGAAGAGCTTCAACTAGACTTTGGCTATCCTTTCCAGTTAGGATTTTGCGTAAAATGACTACCCACTCTCATTTTTTTTCTCGAAGAATATTTGAATCATTCCTCTGTGCTTTCAATTATTTCATTAATGATGGTCCTTCTGTTTCCAACATAAAATAAATAATACAACAGATTAGTCATTTATTTTGCTTCTTCAAGACTAGGAGAAGTAGAGACAAAATAAATGAAAGTGAAATTGGAAGGTTCCGCACCACTATGTCTCTTTTGCTGTCAAAACCTGAGAAAATCGTGGGCTGGTTGCATACAGAAAGCTCTCTCTCCCCAACACCACCCCCATCCATTCTCCCCTGCATATCATCAGGGTAACAAAAAGCTCATTGAGCCCATGCTGTGGAGCTACTGTAGAAGAGTGTGGATTTCATTTTTGAAATCTGTCACCTGTGGAGCTGTCACTTATATTTAGCACCAAAAAAGATTAAAAGTTGTCGAAGTTGTCTTCATGGCTTTTCAAGACAACACCTCACAACCCCTCCTTCGGTGCCTTCTAGATGGCAACGCTGCCAAATTACATCCACATGACATTTCAGCATATGCCGCTACGGCGGTGGCATCTCTCTTTGAAAAACACCTTATTCCCATTATGTTTCCCAGCTTTGGAATTAGCTCACGTTAAACTAAATGCAGCAGATGATGTCACTGTGACTTTATCTGTCATTAGAGAGCAGGATGCTTTCCTTATAATATGTATCTCTTAGCAACAAGAAGGAGGGCTGTAGCAGCAGCCTTGATTAAGATCTACAAGAAAGTGGGGAAGAACAATTTCAAAAACAAAGGTATGTTCAAGACTCCAAAAGGTAATTTATTGCTCATTACTTGTAAATGTTGTATCAATAAGGTATGGCTTCTTAATTGTCTTTTCAAAACATCATATAATTAAAAATACAAAAGTGCTCTAAAATACCCAAAGAGAGTAACCATTGTAGATTGTATCCAGACTTGCACAAAGTTAGCTGCTGTTGGTACTCCTTTTCTAAAATAACAGTGTCATCTTGAAGGCCAGATGTTACCTGGAATGTCACATTGGGTGAAATCCCGTTGCATAGCATAGTAAGTGCTGCTTCAGTACGCCTACTGAATCAATGACTCACTCAATCCCCTTTGATTTAACAGCCCTACTGTAGTTGAAACTTTCAACACTAAGCAACAGGATTTTGGCCTATCACTCTTTGCATGCACGTTCTGCTGCATAACATTAGCAGAAACATCTACCTTTCAATCTGAGAACCATATTTCCTCATGGGTAGCCTTAAATAGTTACATAATCTACACACTTCCTCCATTCTTGCCCCTTTTCAATTCCCTCAATAGTGACATGATCCAAAATCCATACTTGAAGACATAGTCAAAAGCTACTAACTTTTGATTTTGGAGTAGACCTTATGGAATCTAGCACCACTATATCGCTGGTCTGACCTGACTATCTCGCCATGGTGACACATGCCTTAACTATACCTTGTTTGGATTACTGCAATTTTCTCTAAATGGGGCTGCCTTTGAAGAGGTTTGGAAACCTCAGCTGGTTCAAACTGCTGCAGCCAGATTGCTGTCTGGCACTGTTTACAGGGAGCATGTCACTCCCTTGCTATGATTTCACTGGCTACCAATCTTTTTCTGGGCTCAATTCAAAGTGCCTTCTTAGTGGCTGCTCTGAGACTTTGGAGTAGAGATGGGCACAACTTAGCGGTATTTTTGTTTTTGTTTTCATTTTTTTGTTTTGTTACGTAACGAAACGAAAACAAAAAACGGTTCAAAAATGGACCGAAAACGGAAACGAAACGACTAATTTTGAGCCAATTTTCGTTTTTCGTTACTGGAAAAACACATAATGGAGCTAAATGGGGAGAAACGAAAAAATTTTTGTTTTCGTTTTCGTTTTTTCATTTTCGTTACGTAACGAAACGAAAACGAAAAATTTTGAAATTAGCTCACGAAAACGGAAATGAAACGAAACGGACCCTAACCGAAAATGAAAACGAAAACAAAAATTTTTTTCCTGAGTCGTGCCCATCTCTACTTTGGAGTGTGAATCCATGAAATGCCAAAGTGACACCATCCTTCTTGTCCCATCATCAGGCAACAACCTTCCTTTTCAGGCAGACCATTCAGCGATAAGTGGGGGGGGTCTATGGAATGCTCCATTTGTGAAACTAAGAGATTTTCATTTTTTTAAAAAAAAATGTTTTTGAAATTGTTTTTTATCTTGATGAATGCTGAACTTTTTAAAAAAGATATAGTCTTATGTAGTATTTTAGCATACTATTCTGGTACAGTTTTAATTGCTGTGAGCCGCATTGGGTCCGCTATATGGAGAAAGATGGCAAATAAATAACATACATACAGAAATAAATGTCTACAGCTTCTTACCTCAAGTAAAAACATGCAGAAGATAAGGACTTAAGAAATAGATTTCCCTCCATGGATTTGATTGTAATATGACAATAGATTTTGGACAGAGGAATTCTCAAAAGAGGAGTCCACCTCTGCCCACAACCACATGATGCAAAGGCCAGTGAAAATTAATGTGGTCCTTTTTGCTCCTGACATGGCTTTTTTGTCTCTGCCACTGGGGCTTCTACTTTTTACAAGCTGGAACAAGTCAAATGGATCTTTCCTCTATCTAATAAGACATTTTGTTCTCCAAATGGATGTGTTAGGGAGCGAGTGCGTGTGGTTTTCTGGTGACATGCTATACTAAGCTGTGTATAATATTTTGGACAGTTACAACCCACTCTCACAATCTTTCTCTCTAGTATCTCAAAGGACTTTTAAAATTTATATCTCACAAACTACCATTTTTAGTGCTTAGACAAAGGAGGAATAAGATAAGAACTGACGTGAAATACAAATAACTCAGATGACCTGTAGGAGACTATTATGTTTCTGGAGTGCATGTGTACATTACAGAGAACTTTGGCAAACTGCCCCTTTTTCCTAGCACTAGGCAGCACGTTAAACCAGATTTACAATGAACCATAATAAGAGAGCTGGGAATCAGTAGAGGGTGGGGTTAAAGTAAGGGGACTAAGGGTCATGACATAAATCAAACTGCATCAGACTGATGTTGAGCACGGGTACCAAAAGAATCCACATTCTTCCTGTGATCATTGAATCTATGCAGAAGCATATAATAGGCAGTAAATCAAGCTGAAGTAAACTTGAATCTCTTCAATTTGGCCTGGCAGTTGGAAAAAAATTATTTGACCAAATCCAAATCAAAGGGAAGTTTAGCCTCTAGACACTGCAGGGAGTGACCAACTGAAATCAGAAGAATAAGAGAGAACAGGATTGCCAAATTTAGAGCTGGAGAAAACTGCAGTGTCCCCCCCCCCCCAGTTTTCTCCAGCTCTAAATGTTGCATTGCCATACCCTCTCTTTGGATTTGTTACGTGCCCATTGACAGCCTTTCAGATGCTGTTTCTGTGCTTAAGAGGAGTAATAAGATATGAATGAATGCAGCAATGATGCAGTTATTTGTCATGGTTCGTGCCACAGAAGTCATGTAGTTTCACCTAGCCATGTGATCTGTAAGGTGATCTAATTTCCTGCTTCTCTCACTGCAACATTGTAGATCTTTAGACAAATGCCTCTTGATATTTAATCAAACACCCATGGAGCAAGAGGACTCTCTGCTCTGCATTTCAAATCATTTAGGAATAACGTGGAAGAAACAAGAGATAGACTGATTGGCATGCTGACAGCCTCTGACGTAGACAGGTCTAGGGATTATTTAGTAATTTCATAGTTATTACATCCTACTGTCTTTAAGCTTTCAACATCTGGAACCAGTTAATACAGAGGTAGGAAAATATCAAATACCCTTTATTATTTAATTTCTGAAATATTTCCAAATTATCTGTCTATCTATACTCTTTTTTTAAAAATCACATCTTTAGTTAGAAACAGAACTTGGTTCCAAATGGAAATGCTTGGAAGTCATGGAAGATTTATGGAAAGAAAATTCCCCCCAAATTCCCCATCCCTATGCAGCCATCTCTAGCAGGACTGCCTTTCCTGCACATCCCACAATGTGGGATGCAACTCATTGGGGTTATGGAAGAAGGACGCATCAAGGAGGCATTCTGAAAAGAGGGGAAACTCATTTGATCACTCCCAAGACTGACTGAGTTATTGCCAAAGAGGAGACGTGAAGAAAGAATGTTGTTCACTTTTCACTTGGGATCACAATATTTTATGCTTGGAACGATCTTAACATTAGAAGATAAATTCTTAAGGCAGCACTTTTGGTGTCACAGCTGGGAGCTAAGGAGTTCCTTTTGGAAGGTGCATTGTGGATACACAGGATTCAAAGTCTCTTTCCTGTTTTTGAAAAGGAAGGCTCCCAAAGCTTAAGTCTGGACAAGAAAAAACACCCAACAAGTTCAGTCAAAGGTGTTCAGGATCATCACCAAATCAATTGGGGGTGGATGATTTTTACCCAATATTTGCATGCAAGCACAAAAAAACGACTTGGGCTTAAGCCGGTCCAGATACAGTACGTCAGAAGGAAGGACATGTAGTCTCTGAATCATAGTCCACCAATCCAAGGGACATATGGTATGCAGTAAGGAGTTAACTAGAGATGGGCACAAAAGGGAAATATAGTGTTTGTTTCTTTAGCAGTTTCATTTCATTTGGTTAGTCACAAATTTTTAAAGTAATTTCGTTAGGAAATGAAACAAAATGAAATGAAACACTATGCTCCCCTGGGTCCTGTTGTTGTTGTTCGGTCGTTCAGTTGTGTCTGACTCTTCGTGACCCCATGGAACAGAGCACACCAGGCCCTTCTGTCTTCCACTGCCTCCCGGAGTTTGGTCAAATCCATGTTGTTTGCATTGATGACTCCATCCAACCATCTCATTCTCCGCCATCCCCTTTTCCTTTTGCCTTCAATCTTTCCCAACATCAGGGACTTTTCCAAGGACTCCTCTCTCCTCATGAGGTGGCCAGAGTATTGGAACCTCAGCTTCAAAATCTGTTCTTCCTGTGAACATCCAGGGTTGATTTATTTCAGGATAGATAGGTTTGATCTCCTTGCAGTCCAGGGGACTCTCAAGACTCTCCTCCAGCACCACAGCTTAAAGGGCTGCTCTGATCCCCATTCATTGGGGGAAGGGCACATTTGCTGCCCTAGTCCCGGACTTTGGGCGCAAAAACTTCATGCCCATCTGGGACTTCTTGCCCAGGGACGGGATTTTAAGTAGGCTCCCTCCCCCTCCCAAGCTTGTCAGTTCTGAGATCCTCAGCCCCGCCCTCCCCCCGTTTGGTCAGAGAATGAGATTAGCTGGTTGCCTTTTGGGGCTGGATGGGAATTTTTGGTGGCTACTCAGATTGGCCGGGAGTAGCCACGCGTTTTTGCCCATCCCATTCTCCTCACCTCGGGGATGGGCTTCTTTCCCGTTGGTCACTAACTTGGCGGGTAATGCAACTGGTAACCGAATTCAGGTAAAGCTCTAATTAGGCAGCCCATTCGGCGACATACAGCCCTCGAATTCAGTCTATAACCGTTGGCTATGTCATCAGACAATGACTGTTGGAATATGAATTGAGGCATCTCGAGGGCTGTGCCGGGCTTCCAGGTTTGCCCATCCTATCGCGATGCCCTACCGGTGGGCGGCTGCTCACCTGGGCAAATTTGACTGCATATCGAGCTTGTTGGTTGAAGTATTGCATCCCATCTCGTTACCAGTTTGCACTACGGCTCAGGTCCCCTTCACAGGTCCTGACTAACCCAGTTAATAAGTTGATAAGTTATAAATAAAGTTGTGGCCCATTCTACCCAAAAGCTGAAGTTGTCTCGCCTCTTTATTTCCGGGCTTGGGGGGCAAAGAGTCAATTCAGCAGTGATCAGCCTTCTTTATATTCCAGCTCTCACTTCCATACATTACTACTGGAAAAGCCATAGCTTTGACTATCCAGACCTTTGTTGGCAAAGTGATGTCTCTGCTCTTTAAGATGCTGCCTAGGTTTCCCATTGCTTTCCTCCCAAGAAGCATGTATCTTTTAATTTCGTTGCTGCAGTCACCATCTGCAATGATCAAGGAGCCCCAAAAATAAACTGTCATTGCTTCCATTTCTTCCCCTTCTATTTGCCACAAGGTGATGGAATCAGTGGCTATGATCTTAATTTTTTTGACGTTGAGCTTCAGCCCAGTTTTTCACTCTCCTCTTTCACCCTCATCAAGAGGTTCTTTAATTCCTCCTCACTTTCTGCTATCACAGTAGTATCATCTGTGTATCTGAGGTTGTTGATATTTGTTCCGGCAATCATAATTCCCTTGAAGAGACTGGAAGAGATTGGAATGCTTCCCGGGGCAGCTTCCAATGGCAGAACGGAGGTGAGCCTGCATTTTTTTTCTCCCTTTTTTTTTCTCCCTCCCCTCATACTGACAGGAGCAAGGGAGTGCGGAGGGGTGGGAATACAGGAATAGTGACAAACCCCCCAAGATCTCTGGTCTGAATTTAAGCTGCCAGCGGATCTTAGGGATCGTGTAAAAGTGCCCTTAGATTGTACCTGACTGGCCCAATGGTCTTCCCTACTTTCTTCAGTTTAAGTTTGAATTTGACCTGGGTCCTAGGAAAAATACATTTGAGTTGGGATTCAAAAGCCAAGCCAGCCAAGCTGCTAATCACTTGCCCATGTTGGGGCTATTGTAGTTTCCCAATTAAATTAGAATGATGTTTTCCTAGGGGCACCCCTTTAGAGCTTAATAACTCAGCCCTCTGACCCCCAAACCTTTCCAAATTTGGGGGTTTTACATGGAAGAGCTTGAGGAACCTCCCCTACCATTTTCTCTAGGCTGAATCATTTTATTCCTAGAAGAAAAAAAATGGTGTTTTGTTTCATTTTGTGATGAAACACATCCTACCATTTCATTATGTAATGAAGTAATGCATTATGTAACAAAACAACAAAACAGCATTTTGATTTTTTGTTTAGTGACCATCTCTAGAGTTAACTGCAGGATCTGGAGCAAATTAATCAAATGGTTGTCCCCACTAGCTGACAATTTTCAACTGAGGGTACTTAGAGCCAGATTGCTGAGAGTGAAGCTCCAAAATAGATTACTATAATGCTATCTACATAAAGCTGCCATTGAAAATAGTACATAAATTAGCTACATTGCTGTTCTAAATCCACGGCGCTAAATATGGCCACATTAGGAAAGCCAGAAAGACAAAGACAAGGAAATGGGCTTTTTCATTAGTGCCCCCCCCCATTCTCTAGAACAGGTTGCTAGGTTAGATATGAGAGGCTTGTTCTCTTTATAAGTCCAGGAAATTGTTGAAAAAAGAACTATTCAGAGATCCCTTTAACAATTGTATCTTCCAGATCTGTTAATTATTTTATTTTATTTTATTTTATTTTATTGTTTTCATTTTTATTTTTTAATGATATTTAATTTCCGCATTGTTGGGTCTTCAGGATTTTAAATTGTAACTTTTAAAATGCCCAGAACAGTGCGCACACTAATGTGGTGGTATATAAATTGCATTAAATTAAATTAAACTCAGTGCTCAGATACAAGCCCTTCATCTGCCAAGGAAGGGCTTTAGTTGCAGGATTTGACCGACAGCTTTTCTCTAAGACAGGCATGTCCACACTTCAGCCCTCCAGATGTTTTGGACCACAACTCCCACAGTCCTTTGCCATTGGAAATACAGGCTTGGGATTCTGGGATTTGTGGTCCAAAACATCAGGAGGGCCACAGTTTGGACATACCTGCTCTAAGAAGACTGCGGACTCAAGGGATGACACTTCATCCAAAGGAGTCTTTTCCTGCAGCCTATCAGTTCACAGTGTACCTTTCCTTTGGACTTGTATCTGTAGGCTAAATTATTATTGTGAATTGGGAGGTGGGGTCCATCCTCCTGAGACTCAACCACTGAACCTGTGGGCTCAGCCTCCTCCACTTCCCCTCCACTTCCCGCTGAGTCTGGAATTTGGAGGACTTGGCATGTTTCTCCCAATATACAGTTCTGTTTCTGACATCTTTTATTATCATCATTGCAGGCCTCTTCTGAGGGAAAGATGGCACCTGTCCACCATATCCTGTTCTGCCCCTATCATGTTCCTTAACCTAACTTTTTATCCCAATTTTTACAGCAGAGTTTAAGTCTCAGAATGTTTGGAACCATAGAGGTGAGAAAGAGGTTATGTGGTCATATTTCTCCTTTTTAAAATAGATTTACTTCTCTGTTCTTGGGTGCAGAGGTTCAATTTGTGTTTCCATGGATCAGAGGAATCAGGTTGCAGTCTTAGGCCTTCTTATCTGGAAGCAAGCCTCATAAAACTCAGAAGCACTTACTTTCCCATATGCATACATAGGGTTATATCAGCAAGCAAATTAATCCAGAATTCAGGGTAAATTGTGGGCTATTCATACCCCTCAACTGTCCCATGCAGCTAGAGTTTTCAGGTTTGTTTCTGCTAGTCACTGAGTTGAAGAAGCAGTGCCTATTATGTAACCATTGGTGGCTTTATTATTTGATGTGTGATGTTTGAAGAAAATCTTTATCCTTTATTTGGCTTCAGAGGAATCAAGATTTCATCCCTAATGCACAGCTTTCTATGCAAACACATTAACAAGAAATAAATTGCAAAACAACATGCAAAAGTTGGATAAATCTGAATTGTAAATAGTACTGCCTTGTCATGTAGAAAACAAAGAGTGACTGAATTATTCACTGTGAATTATTTGTCCACTCATTATGCATTATTTGTTTGATTATATGTAAATAAATACTACTCTACAGTTTTGTTAAAGATGTCAACAGCCAGAGCCAAGGCAAAATACAAAGGTAAATGTAGACTACACAATTACACTCGAGAGGTATGGCATTGCAGTGCGGTTTTCTTTCTTTCGTAAAAGTTCATGTAACACTATTGCGGTACTACAAACATGATTGCTTTCTTGTAGTCTTCCTGTATGAAGGCAAGATAGTTCCTTCAATAATTGCAAGTATTGCATTATTGCATCTAGTAATTAAGTGGGCAGCTACCAGGCACAAATAGAACCTCTTTTCTTGAAGTACTTAACATTTCAACTACCACCCATACTTGGAAAATCTGCTAATCATTTACATTTGAGATGGGCACAAAATGCCAAAATGGTGTTTCATTTCATTTTTCATTTTTTAAAATTGTTCTGGGGTCATTAAAAATGAAATGATTTTTTAAAAAATGATTTTTTTTAAAAAATGAGTTTTTTTGAAAAATTCATTTTTGTTTGTTTGTTTCATTTTTAATTTTCTTTAACTCACGCCGACCAGCTGGCCCATGGGCCAGGTCGGCACATTTTTATTTTATTTTTAACTTTATTTTTTTTCTTATTGCACCGACCAGCTGGCCCACAGGCCACGTAAGAGCATTTATTTTATTTCATTTTATTCTTATTACTAGAGATGGGCACAACCAGAAAAAATTACGTTTTGAGTTGTCATTTGTCGGGATGGGCCCGTTTCGGGTCGTTTCCGTTTCTCGTGAAATTTTTCAAAAATTTGTCGTTTCTGTTTGTCGTCTGTCATTTGTACAGTGGTTTAGGGGGAGGGTGGGCTCTGGGAGGCACCTCTCTGGGTGCCTCTGAGTTGACCCAAAAGGGAAGGGAAGCGTAACGCGTAGCCGCCGCGTACCAATTATGCTGGGTTGGACTTGTTAGTGTGACAGGAAACATTGTCGGCACTTCTCTGTCTCACCAAGAACATTATGTTAGCCAATAGCCATAGCCACTAGCCAGGGTTGGGGGTCAGTGTGTCAGACGAACCTCGTCGGCGCTTCTCTGACTCACTAAGAAGGAAAGCATACTGGCATACTGGCGTACAGGTTAGGGAGGGAGTGAGTCTGGAGTTGGAGGCACCTTTCGATGCACCACTCTGACCCACTAAGAAGGGAAGTGTACTTGCGTACGAATCTGGGTTAGGGTTGGGGTTAGGGTAAGGGCTAGGGTTAGGGTAATGGTTAAGGTTAGGGTGGGTTAGTGGGCTGCACCTCTGGGTGCCTCTGACCCACTAAGAAGACAGTGTACTGGCGTATGGGTTAGGTTTAGGATTAGGGTTAGTGGGCTTTTTATGCCCTCTCTGGCACATCCAGAAGTCTCAGCAAAACCTGGCCATGCAATTGGTGGAATGGCTCCAAAAATTTGCATGGTCCCATCCCATAGCCAGCCCATCATTGCGCATGCGCAGGTGTAAAAAAATAAAAATAAAATAAAATAAAATCAATGGAGACGTTTTGTTGCAAGAAAAACCCACTGCTGCTACTATAAAAAATCAGGCATTTAAAATACCTAATGTTCAAATGTTTCTGTGGTGCTTTGGTGGGTTTTTGGAGCATGATTTCAAAAGAAAAATTGTGGTCGCCATTTTGGATCCCCCCGCACCGCATGGCAAATGGAGCCAATGAGGATGCCCCCCCAAGCCTGGTACCCGCAGCCCAGGACAGGAGAGGGGGGGAAGGCCGGGGACCCCCCCAGAAACCACCCCTCTCTGGTAGGTGCCCTCACTGAGGCAGGCATATTTTCGCCTGCTTTTATGGCTGGGAATTGGGGTTGTTGTTGTTTTTTAAAAACTTTTTTTCTGCGCTGCGCCGCTTGGCATCGCACGATCGTCGGCGCTGCGATGCCATGAACGACAACACGACAAATCAGACCCAATTTATCTTTATTGGGTTGGGTTCAAGCTGGAGCAGAGTAATTGTCATTCTTGTTCCCTGTTACGTAACGAGAACGACGAACGACAACGGAAACGAGGATTTCGCCAAGTCGTGCCCATGTCTACGTATTACACCAACCAGCTGGCCCACGGGCTGGGTCAGCGTGTTTTATTTATTTATTTATTTATTTATTTATGCTTCAAGGCATTCCTATGGGAAAATGAAAAGCGAAGCAAAGAGAACAAAAATTTCCATTTTGCTTTGTTTCATTTTTCTTTGATGGGTCAGTTTGTTATTCATTTCATTCTGTCTGTAATGAAGTGAATAGAAAATAACAAAACGAATTAAAAATTCATTTTGTGCCAATCTCTAATATACACTATTAGTCTTTAGGTCTCTTCTTACTCATCAAGTATCCATCCTATGGTATTTAGGCTCTACTGATTGTGTTTTTAAGCAATATATTAAAAGTAGGTTTGTTTACTTTTTGAAATAGTCTTCACAAATGTTTTTAAATTTAATATAGTAGACTATTCTTCAGTCTTAAATAGTGAGAAAGTAAGATTAATATTGAAATGGGGGGGATGAATCAATGTCAGCAATTCTGACAAAACAAACACCTCTGAGGTGCTCCTGGTACACAGCTTGGGGGTGCTCTTGGACTTATCCTTGAGCTTAGATACCCAGGTCATGGTTGTGGCCAGGAATGCATTTGCACAACTAAGGCTAGTACGTAAGTTATGCCTGTTTCTTGAGAAACCTGCTCTGGCCACAGTGATACATACCCTAATGACATCCGACTAGACTACTGCAATGCACTCTATGCGGGGCTACCAATGAAAAGCCTCAGGAAACTTCAATGTGTCCAAAATGCATCAGCCAGACTGCTGACTGGGGCACGGTACAGAAATCACATTATACCCCTATTAAAGTAGCTCCACTGGCTGCCAATGAGCTATTAGGCACAATTCAAGGTGCTAACCTTGACCTACAAAGCATTATACGGCCTGGGTCCTCAAAGATCAAATCTCACAGTATGAATCAACTTGGGTGTTAAGGTCATCAGGAGAGGCCCTTCTCTCCATGCTCCACCCTCACAGGTATGTCTCGTGGGAACCTATGAAAGGGCCTTCTCAACTGCTGCACTCAGACTCTGGAACTCCATCCCACTAGAGGCCAGGACTGCCTCTTCTCTGTTGTCTTTCCAGAAACAGGCCAAGACCTTTATCTTCAAGCAAGCTTTCCCTGAATTGTGGTCTACCTATTATGTGTCATTTATATGAATATACAGGGTCACATGCAGTAGACTTTGTGTTCATAACTACTTATACGCTTATGGGTTTACACGGACACTATGTTTTCAATGTTAGTTCCCATCACTCATAACTTTACATGGAACTTTACTCCTCTTTAACTGCTCACATTCTCTTGTATGGGCAAAAATAAATAAATAAACAAACATGGGGTGCAAATCAACAGTGTTATTGAAGATCTTACTTTAAAGCCATCTGAGGTTCAGAAAGTGTATTTCACATTTACTGTGAGGCTTAATGGTTTGTAGAATATCATTCAAGGTTGAGTTATGAAACCACCATCCTCAACAACAACCCTCTCTGCTATTTATTTGTATGAGGGATCCCACTGCAGCAGTGTCCCAGGAACTTATCAATATTTTCTTTGTGATTTGTGAAGTATTGGCTGCGGTTGTGGCAAGTCTTGCTTCCAGCCCATATTGGCAAAAGTTGCAGTCAAAATCACACTGATTCATTTTTCCAGGGTGTTCCAAATTTATCACTGTGGCTGGGACAGAACAAATTATGCCTTTAAAAAACTGCCCAGAATTCCTTCGGGAAAGCCAGGGGGTAAATAAATAAATGAATGAATAAATAAATAAATAACAGGCCCAGACATCATTTTACGGTTATCATCTCCACTGAGGAATAACTAAGGGCAATGCTAAATCTGGGATGTTTTGAGAAATATTAAGAAACAGTTGTTCCAAGTCTCTCCATCCCTGCCACCTCAAGTGTGTGAAGGTAAATCTTCACTTATTTCATACTTACAAGTGTGAATGAAAAAGTTCCAAACTGCTCTCCCTGTCAGGAATGAGTTTTTGTACATTCCTTACATCACAGTTCTTCAGACAATCTTCTTCACTTTGCCGCTTCATTCTTTTGCTACAGCTATTGACACCAAATTTTTGGTTCATATTTCATCATTGGTTGAGATGCTGAAATATAGCCAGGACTTGGAGCAAACGTCAGCAAATTGCAGGGGACCCTGACCCACCCAAGCACACCTGGTAGATTCTTAAACAGACTTGAATCTGCTCTGGCACTACATTAGGACAGAATATGGAAAGATAAAATAGCTCCCTATAGGCAAAGGAGTCAGACAAGAATGCATTTTACCTCCTTATTTGTTCAATCCATACACAGAGCATATACAGAAAGCTACAGAAAGCTAGACTAGATTCAGAAGACATAATAAGAGTGGAAGTTGGTGGAAGAGATATCCATAAAAGATACAGATGGCACCATCTTACTGGCAGAAACCAACGCTAGCTTGAAATGAAAGAATAATGTGTCAGAGTAAGATTAGCGTTGGAATATTAAGCAAAAAATCCTGAATACAGAAGTTTAATGTTGACGATGAAGAAACTGAAATGCTTAAAGATTTTGTATACCTTGGCTGAATCATCAATCCAAATGGATACTGCAGCCAAGCAACAAGGAAAAGTTTGAGATAAGGAAGGGCATCACTGAAGAAATTAAAAAAAGATCAGCAAGTGTAAGGAAGCGTTCTGGAGACCAAGACCAAGATCACCCACACTGTTGTATTCCTGGTCACCAAGTACAGTATGGGTGTAAAAGTGGACAGGAAGAAAGTTGACGAGGGAAAAAACTGATTCATTTGAAAAGTGGTGCTGGAGAAGAACTTTGCAGATACCCTGGACTGCCAACAAACCACAACTCCCTCAATAAAACCCCCTTAAGTCAACAAGTCCTAGATCAAATCAAACCCGAACTATCTCTGGAGGCAAAAAATGCCAAAACTGAGGTTGTCCTACATTGGGCAACTCATGAGAAAACAAGATCCTGTGGGGGGAAAAATGCTTCTGAGAGTAATGTGAAGGCAGCAGGAAAACAGAAAGATCAAGTATAAGATGGATGGACTTCCTAAATAAAGCCACAGTCTTGTTTTTACAGGAGTTGACCAGTGGCTGATAAGGACTGGGCCTTTTGGGCTGGATGGTCATAGTATATAAATAAATAAATAATTATCTCATTCACAGGGTCACTAAAATTCAGAAGTGACTTGATGGCCCATAACATCTGCTCTGGGAGTGTGCAAACATCCCTGTTTTGCCTTGTTTGGATGCTTTTATTTTTTGAAATGGGTTTGTTTGTTTGTTTGTTTGACTTTTATACCACCCATCTAGCCCTAGGGGTGTGTGTGTGTGTGT
>JAHTLZ010000129.1:29820165-29837811 GCA_023846285.1 Phrynocephalus versicolor | reverse complement strand
CGTTTCCGTTTCCGTAGAGTAACGGAACCGAGTAACGGAAACGGAAATACCGCTAAGTCGTGCCCATCTCTACTCATGACTTCCATCTGCCTATACGTTCAATTTGCTCTGGGAAAAAGCTACTAGCAGCTGCTTCTGTTGCTACCCAAATTCTAAATGAGTGGCAAGCAAACTCATGCAAGAGAAATCCTGCCTTGTGTAACACCAAATGCATAACACCTGCATGAATGGGTGCCGTCTCTCTGAATGAGACCTAGGCCATTAATTCCAGCGTGGTGGTGGACGAAAGACTATGTTGCTTTGACGTGTCATGGCCTTGTTTAATCTCTTTGGGAGCACCACAGTTGGAGCTTCAGGATCCCCACATGCCATGTACATTAAGGCTGTGCTGTCAGTATCTGTGCAGGAGCTGGTTACTATATTTCCCCACTTGAAATGCACGAAAAAAGGCAAAAGCATAAGCATCCTAGTACATGATGACCTCATAATGAGACATTGGTGGAAAGATGGTATAGGATGGCAATGAGGGCACTAAGGTTAATAGCCGTCCTGCCACCAGATTGGTTGGCTAATGTCTTGCCCCAGCCTTTCATGGCTCTTTTTATGAGTCATGGCCCTGAATTCCCAACAAACCAGGCAGGGTTGAACCACCTGGCCTATTTCTGAGTGGATGGTTGATGTGCCTCTCTCTTTGTATGAGGATCACTGTCAAACCTCTCACCTAACATTGTGTGGTGCAGGACCATGATGCAAAACCACAAGGCATCATTTTACACATCCCACAACATACCAAAGGGCACACATACAGAACCCTTCATCATATGTTAGCCACACAGCTCCCAGGATGTTGCCATAAGCTCTATGCATGTCCATGAATTGTTTCAACAAAAATGCCTGCTCGGGTTTCACCTGAATAACGGTGCTAGCATAAATTTTTAAAAAACAGGCACCCAATTACTTTAACAATGATCATGCTTTTTTAATTTCTCAATTTTTTCTTCCTCCATTTCCCTGCTTAACAATTCAAAATGCCACATACTAGCCATGCCATTTTGTTTTTTACTGTGATTGTCAGAACATAACCTAATTATAAGGACTGATCATCATCAGGTAGAGCTGAATGCTACACAGTATTGGTAATTATTATGTATGGGTCTGACCTGTATTTGCCATATTGCTTCCCATGGGACTCTCATTCACCACAGGCCTAACCTGAGTTACTTTTGGGTGCTCAACCACTTTTTCATTGCCCAGATGTTGAACTGGTGTAGATGTAAGTTGAGGCAAGGTCACAGGGACCAGCATGGCCAAGCCACATGTTGTGTGATGTTTGGTGTGTTGGCTTCCTCACCTGTCTATAATCTGTTCCCTTCCCCCATTGCTCTGGAGCCCACATTCTGTCTTGCAGCTGTCCAGCACCTACTCACTTATCCTTGCTTCATCTGCTACCACTTCTATTGTACAACTTGGCATTTGGCCTCTTACCTGGGGTTGCTCTCTAACCATCACAACTTGTATCATTGGAACTGGAGATTTTGGACTCTTCATCTCCTTAGCCAACACCATTGAAGATGTTCCAGAAGGATCTGCACACTCACCTTCCAGAGAGGCAATACATTAATTCTCCCATGCACTTCAACTCCACCATTATCTGAGCCATGAATTCCCTGTGAGGCCTCCGAGCTGTAAAGGACCCCACCATCCTATTTACACTCATTCTTTCTTTTCTAACACTTTAATCTTCTACCAGTAATCATGCTAGTCCTAATCATTGGAGGGAGACACTGCTGGTGGGGAATGCATGTGGGCCTCATGTCTAGTGAGCTATTTATTCTTTTTGCTGCCTTTTTCCTTTCTTTGGTGCCATGCCAACAACTTATATTCTTCTTTACCTATGCTTTACTTATGCTCATGTCTTTTCTTTTCTTTTATCTTTTAAAAATTTAGTTACCCTCTGCATCTACCTACAGGAATACTTCACTATTTTTATTTGTGTGTGTGTGTGTGTGTGTGTGTGTGTGTGTGTGTATGCATGCATGCTCGTTTTTGTTTAACCAACTTCACAAGAGGCTTGTTTTCCAACACCCCTAAATGGATTGTCCTTGTATCCCTCCCCCAATTCCCCCCAAATTGCTTATTGCCCCCTCTTGTTAACCCTGTACCCCTGGCATGCTGTTTTAATATTTTTAAAAAATATTCCCTTCTAGCTTTCCCACTTCTACCCTAAGGCCTTGCCAATGCACAGGGCTGTTCTGAAATCCAATATCTTTTCCCTATTGAGAATCCAGTAGCTGCCTGGTAAAAGCGAAATCATGGGTGCTCCTCTTGGTTCAGCCTGCACTCTCCACCAGTCTCCTGGAGATTCAAGCAAAGAGGTTGGGGCAGGCTCCTGCAGTCTTTTTATAGCCTGCCAATTCCCCTGCTAGCCCGCCTCATAGAAGAAACATTTTTGCACCAAAGGTCCTGGCAGGAAGGCAAAGAATCCCTTCCCAGGAACTTCATCCATTTTACAGTGGGACCCTTACAGTGGACAGTCTATAATATAAAAGAAATTCCAGGTTTTAAAAGTACTGATATTGAAAAGTACAGTATTTTTTCATGTATAAAACTATATTTTTATCTAAAATTGTTAGACTAAAAATTGAGAGTTGTCTTATACACAGAAGTAAGCCAAGGAGAGACCTCTGTGGTTACAAAACTGTAATTTTGGGTTGAAACTGACTTAAAGAACTTTAACCTGGATGGCATTGGGGTACTTGCAAAAAAAGATCTCACATTCTTGGATGCCAGTGCAAATACTGCTACAGCTTATGTAATGAACATCTGATTGTTAATAAGCGGGCTTAATGCTATTTCCTTAGGGGTGCAATTGAGATACATCTAGCTGATAAGTAACAAAAATCTTTCGCTGGGACCCTTGTAAAGGGGGTAGATGAGTAAACAGTGAACTGTGTCTTTTATTTGATTATATCAGAAGACACATTTATGAATCATAACTGGAGTTCTTTTCCATCCCCCTTCAAGCTATTCAAAGGGCATCTGTTTAAATAAAAGTTCAATGAAGGATCTATGAAGCTTGTGGAAAAGACAGTTCCTCAAAATAGTGTGGCCTTTTGTGGTTCATCTCAAGTCGAGACTACATCTGCCACTCAGTATGGTAGTGGTGTTTAGATGTTCCTTCTAGGACAATTTACCATAAAAATTCAGACCCAGATATTTGAATGAATGCACCTGTTCCAAGATGTGTCTATCAAATGATCAGATATGCTTAGGTGGGTGGGCTCTGGTTTCTTTTTAGAACATATATATCTTTTGTCTTTTACTAAAGATCGACGTTTGAAAATATCTTGCAACATAAAATGCATTGTGCTCATTGGGTGCCATCTTTGTTGTACAAATTAATCTGTAAGCAATATACAGTCAATCATCTTTCTACTGGTGTCATATTGACATGCCAATGGTTACTACAAATAAAGTTATATTCACTCATTATCTTAACTGCACATTTTAAGTAAATGAGAAAACTATGTGTAAACAAAAATATTTATAATTACTGAATACAAAGAAAATTGGCATTTGTTTGTGCATGATGAAGCACACATTTCAAGCAGCTTCTCATGGTATTGGCAAGTGCTTTCACAGTGACAAAAGTTGAGTGATTAGTGTTAGAGTATGCAGATCAATAGTCTCAAAATGCGGTATGTTAATCACCCTGATCTGACTTACTATTGGTCTATCTATTCTAACATTCTTTTATGTCCCTCCTTTCTAAAAGGATCTGTCAATCAAACAGTCAGGAATATGACAGTTTTAATCTCTCCTCATGGCTGTTGAGATAGTCTTACCTTCATGCATACCTTCCAGCTTTAGGGGATGGTGTAGCAAGTATAGGGACATTCTTCAATACAGACTGTTTAATGTGGAATATTTGTTACTAGAGATGGGCACGACTTAGCGGTATTTTCGTTTTCGTTTTCATTTTTCGTTTTCATTACGTAATGAAACGAAAACGAAAAACGGTTCAAAAATGGACCGAAAACGGAAACAAAACGACTAATTTTGAGCCAATTCTCATTTTTCGTTACTGGAAAAACACATAATGGAGCTAAATGGGGAGAAACGAAAAAATTTTCATTTTTGTTTTCGTTACGTAACGAAACGAAAACGAAAAATTTTGAAATTAGCTCACGAAAACGGAAACGAAACGAAACGGACCCTAGCCGAAAACGAAAACGAAAACAAATTTTTTTTTCTGAGTCGTGCTCATCTCTATTTGTTACACTTTTTTGACTTTAATGTGACTCCTTATTTGCTCTGTGTGTAGGGGGGTAATTGGACCAAGCAATAGTAATACCTCTATCAATTAGTAGTGGGGACCATATTGTCACAGCATCTGTTCATAGCAGCAGGCCAAACTGGCAATTATAGGCCTGTCACTAATATTGCTTTTATGAGCAGGGTCTTGGAGAGTGTGTTGGCAGATCAGTTTCAGGGTCTTCTGGATGACACCAATGCCCTCAATCCATTTCAGTCTGGCTTTAGGCCGAGCCATAGTATGGAAATTGCATTTGTTTCCCTGCATGATGACCTCCTGAGGGAGGCTGACAGCGACAAATTGACACCCAGCTCTACAGCTCCTTTCCGTCTTCTGCAGTGGATGCCATTCTGTCCCTTGAGCACTGCTTGGGGGCTGTGCTGGACTGAATAGGGGCTAATTGACTGAGGTTGAAGCTGAGCAAGATGGAGATCCTGCAAGTGGGAACCTCTGATGTCTTTGGTTTGGGAACCTCCCTCTCCTTTGGGTGGGGTCACTCCATGAAAGTTGGGGTCCACAGCCTGGGTGTTCTGTTGGATCCAGTGCTCACCATGGTGGCATCAGTGGTTCTCTCAGCCCATTGCCGTCTGTGTAGGATTTCACAGTTGCAGGCCTTCCTGGTCATTGGGGCGTTGACCATGCTGGTTCATGCACTTGTAATCTTGAGATTAGACTACTGTTGTGCTCTCTATGAGGGGCTGTCTATAAGGTTAATGCAGATAGTACAGCTAGTGCAGAATACAGCAGTCAGACTGTTAACAAGGTTAAAAAGGTTACAGCATATTACCCCTGCTCTGCACTGGTTGCCGATTCACTACTGCATTAGCTTCAAGGTTTTGATATTAACGTACAAAGCCCTAAATGGTTTGGGACCTCTGTATCTGACAGAATGGGTCCTCTAAAAAAGAACTACCAGGATTACTTTTTCAAGCCACACTGGCCATCTGTAGGTTCCAATCCCGAGGGAAGCCTGGAAAGTGGCAACAAGGAAGTGGGCCTTCTTGGTGGTCGCACCTCACATGCGGTGCAACAAGAGATTCACCTGGCACCCTCACTACAAGCCTTTAAGAAATTACTGAAAACCTGGCTTTATAGGTTGGCCTTCTCTGATAATTCTGTTCCAACCTGTTAATATAAATAGGACACTACTCTTCTTTTCTGCCTTATGATAATTCTTTACCATCTCTTTCAGTTTTCATTTGTATATTTTGAATTGCTAAATGGTTTTGGTTTATTTTACTTATGATATGTTGGTTTTGATTGATTAAGTTTGCTTATTTACTATTTTAAGTTGTATAATGTGTTTTATTGTATTTTGTTTATGTTTGTAAACCACTCAGATTATTTTTCTGCTAGATGGTCAGGGTATATAAATCAAATAAATAGTGTTTACCAGTACATATCTCCATGGACATGGGGTCATGAAGAGTTGGTCATGACTGTAACAACACAACACTCACACCATGAGTACAGTGGTATTTCAATTTATGAGAGTATCCATCAGGCTTGAATATCTATCCCCCTTTTAGAAAGAACACCCCATAAGGATCCAATTTACAGATAATCTTATCTTCCTTTGTGCTGTAATGTGCACAATTTCATGTGGAAACTTTCTGGACTTCTCTGGGAGTGGCCACCCAAAGGGTGAGCGCCCATGAAGCTCTTGTGAGAATCTATAAATTTAGAAGTATGAAAAACAAGTGTTACCACTCACACCACTAGAAATGCTTTTTTGCACTCCCAGGGATTCAACCACCCTGGTTAAGAACTGCCACTGTAAGCCATAGTGACACATAGTCTGGTGAATCTTACACTGAAGACAGACACTGTTTTGGCAGCCCAAAAATTTCTAATGTCTGATTCAGCCACTGTGGTTCATCCACAATCTCCTGTGTTTATTTAACCTTAGGAACCAGCAAAGAGGAGCAATGGGCATGCAGGTAAAATACATGCACAGACACACAGAGGCACACACACAGAGAGACACACACACAGGCACACAGGCACACAGATGCACAGACACACACAGACACACACACAGAGACAGGCACACACACAGAGAGACAGACGGACACACACAGAGACACAGACACAGACACCGACACAGACAGACAGACAGACAGACAGACAGACAGACAGACAGACAGACAGACACACAGACACACAGACACACAGACACACAGACACACATTCAAGCACGGAAAAAAAAACAACCTCAAATCATTCCACGTCTGTTAAAAGCTGATAATGTTTCCCAGCATTAACTCTAGAACTTCATTTTTCTGAAGCAAAAGGTTACCAGAGAACAGCAAAGTGCACATCCTGACTTCATTACCACAGCCAAGATTATTGCAACAATACAAAATATCACAATATAAATCCCCTCTCTTGACATTTGCAGATAATAATCTTATAGTCTATCAAAATGCCAGCCTTGAGTTGCATGTTGCAGCAAACCAGATGCACACTGTTCAAATACTCCAGTCAGATAATTTTCCTCATGAAACATTGATCTGAATATGCTGAGCCAAGATTGTTACAAGCTTGAAACAGAAAACTCTATTGCAATGTGGAAAAAGGTGGCTGCAGCTGTTCAAATGTTGGCAGAAATCTTAAGAACCTGAAATATTGCTCAGGTTGGTCTGATAGTAAGCAGAGTAGGCCAGCTTTACAAAGCAAGAATCCATTGGTAAGATGCTTATCTCTTATACCTTTTTTCCACATTCACAAGAAGCAGAATGTATGATTAATTAAGAATATGGTTGCTTGATGGATGTTACAACTCTTATCTGTAGCAAAATCTGTGTAGATCCCCAGTAAAGGAAGTTGTGGGCAGCATCACCTCATGGATATACTTAACATGGCAAACCAGCTCCATCCCAGCCTTGTGCCAACCCAGCGAGGACCATTTTTTGTTTTTTTTTTTTAAAGTCGCCAGCCTCTACAGGACTACCTCCCCCCACCAGGACCAAGAGGACTGTGGCGAGGACAAGGTATGGGGGGGGGCAAAAAACAAAGCAAATGAAATGGAAATATCCGTTTTGTTTTGTTTCATTTTTCTTTGATGTGTCCCTTCATTATTCATTTTGTTAGCTAATGAAATGAATAACAAAACAAATTAAACGTTCATTTTGTGCCCATCTCTAATAGGGTCCCATCAAGATCTGCAGTTCAAAAGTTATTTTTGTGGCTAAAAATAGTTTCAGTTTGCCTGGCTATGCTCTGACAATCAGTGGAGGCCTCTAATTAACAGCTGATTGGGCTACAAAAGGTCATTTGCTGTTTGGACAGGAGCATGCCAAATGGCACATCACTTTTTGCCCTGACCTCAATGAACCATTTATAGCCTGATCCTCCCCACACCCAAAATGGTCAGTCTGGAAAGGCACACAGAAAGACAGGTTTATAGCCCCGAGGAGCTCATAAAAAGAGAGAGTTTCTAGTTTCAATACATGACAGAAACACTGCAAGGAGGAAGATGCTCTCACAAGACCCAAAGTCCTTAATTGTAATACTAGTGTTATAATTTCTGATATATACTTTTCCTCATAGCCGTCTATCTGTCAGTCCAGAAATAGGCTCTGGCCAAATATTATCCAACAGAAAATCTTGTGGCATCAGCCAGCTCTCCAGGCTGGTGGAAATTTCCTAGTCTTTTTGTAGAGCTGTGCCAGCTGCAAAACTGGAGCTGACACAACTCTCCAAAGACACCTATACAGGGAACTTATCAGGTCATGTATGGGAGGGAACATGGGGGATTATGAAAGTTTACGTGAATTATTGCACCAGAATTGCTGTGCACTTGTGAAACAGTTACTGTATATACTCGAGTATAAGTTGACCTGAATTATTGCACCAGAATTGCTGTGCACTTGTGAAACAGTTACTGTATATACTCGAGTATAAGTTGACCTGAGTATAAGTCGGGGGCCCTAATTTAAACGCAAAAACTGGGAAAATTTATTGACTCAAGTATAAGCCTAGGGTGAGAAATGCAGCAGGGCCTGGCAACTCCTCCTTTGTGAGCTGGGCGTGTGTGTGATGTTTAAAATGACTTTTATCCACCGAGGCTAAAGTCATTTTAAACATGGGGGGGTGTCAGGAGAAGTGGCACACAATGTTTAAAATGACTTTTAGCCACCGACCAAGACTTGCCTCAGTGGCTAAAAGTATTGACCCGAATATAAGCCGAGGACCCCCCTTTTCAGCCCAAAATTAGGGCTGAAAAACTAGGTTTATATTCGAGTATATACAGTAAGTTAAAACAAGCAAGATGTCTGTGAAGATTCTCAGTCATCCAGGTGAGTTTATCTGGAAGTTGAGTCATGGCAACTGGACTTCTTTTCTTGAGAGATTGAAATGTTTTGCTACTCATCCAAGCAGCTTTGTCAGCACCAGTACCATGTGCTGTATGAACTAAAACCCCAAACAAACCCACAGCACATGCCATTCTTTCCATTAAAATATTCCCAAACAATAAGGGGGCTTCAAAAAATGAAATGGCCTAGGTCTCCTCCAAGGTATTAGAAGGCCCCCTGAGCAGCTCAGGAAGATTGGTTTGGGAGAATGCACAAAACCATGGCTAAAAGGAGGAAACACTTCCAGTGAGCTCTGTCTCTGGTGCATATATGCTAATACAGGATTCATTGTTTCTGTATAAACAGCTGCACCAGTTAGCTTCCTTGGGAAAGCAGATATTTACCACAGTAATTGCTGGATGCAGGTGTATCTGTGGTAAGATTAATGGCAGTGCAGGGGAGGAATAACCAGGATAGTTATCATTCCTATTATTATTAATCAATATCTTTACAATGTCAGGATCTTGAGTGTTTAGGTATGATACACAATCATTTAGTTCACTTCGATATTTATATATAGTGGAATGAGATGTATGTCCATCCCACAATATTAAAATAACAAAAGGCAAAGATTTAATCTCATACTACAACATAATACTCCAAGATTTTTACTCTTTTAAAATGGCTTGTATAATATAAAATGACTCCACTACCATGAAAATATTGCCTGCTTCAAAAAGGACTGTTTGCTATCTCTAGTAGAGATGGGCACGACTCAGAAAAAAATTTTCGTTTTTGTTTTCGTTTCCGTTTTCGTGAGCGAATTTTCAAAATTTTTCGTTTTTGTTTTGTTACGTAACGAAAATGAAAACCGAAAACGAAAATGAAATTTTTTTCGTTTCTCCCCATTTAGCTCCATTGAGTGCTTTTCCAGTAACGAAAAACGAAAACTGGCTCAAAATTAGTCGTTTCGTTTCCGTTTTTGGTCAATTTTTGAACCGTTTTTCGTTTTCGTTTCGTTACGTAACGAAAACGAAAAAACGAAAACGAAAACGAAAATTGCGCTTAGTCGTGCCCATCTCTAATCTCTAGCATGTATTGAAGACAACACTAGCTCCTTTTTTCCTTTGCAGTCCTCCCCCCTCCCCCGATACTCAGTCATTTTATCTCACTTGCTCCTTAGATGGACTTTTGTCAGGTCACCCAAGGAAAATGAGATGTCTGAAACCTCAAATAATGTAGCTGTGCAAACCTTTGCCCAATTAAGACAAGACTGGCCTCAAGGACCGAGAGACTGCTGAACACAGAATTACCTGCCAACACAGGAGAGCCATCAACTCTCTCAGCTTGGCAAGTAAAAATGGTGAACTTCTTACTGTTCATTTCCAGAGCCAAATGTGAAATGCTATGAAGTTCAGAAAGCTGAAGGATTTCTTAATGTATATAGCTAGCAATAGACTATAAAGGCACAGTGGACATGTAAAGAAGACATTTCAAACACAATTATTAGAATCTCTGTTGTCACTTGACTATCTGAGGTAAGAAAACATTATGCAGTGCTATCAGGGGACTGGCTGACAGAAATGGAAGGCACAGAGCTGGAACATGGGATTTTCCTAAAGAGAAGGGAAGGGAGCCATCAGTGTCACACTCTGCAAGGTTAACATCTGAGATAAACCCAGGCTAAAAAGAGCAAGGGCGTGCTGAAAAAGAATCAAATGGATTTTTCACTAACACCTCTTTTATAAAATACCCAAGAAAAATGTACAGAGCAGACAGGCACTGAAAGGAGCTCTTCACCTTTCTCTGCACAAGGAAAAAGAGAGAAAGATGTATATGTTAGATCTGCGCACTGGTTTGCTCGTGAGTTCAATGGCATGATCTGAGTACGTATGTATCACTCCACATATTTAGTATACATACTTCTATGTTTTCAGCTTTAAATGGCTAACGTATTATCATATAATCACATTATCAATCAAATTTTCTGACAGCTTGCTTGATGACACAAAGGGGTGACAGTTTTATCCAGTCACTCCTCACACACAAATTAAAAAGAAACAAAAATCAAAAATGTTGTGGCAACTTAGGGTATTTGTACACAACCCCTAAACTCCGCCGCAAATGGCTGCCAGCTCCGGAGCTTACAATTGTTTCCCCACCAGCTCCGGAGTTTGCAGGAAATTAAGTGCGACCACGCCCACCTAAGCGTGTCCCAGCACACTTTTCATGTACCTGCTCTCGGAGGGTGAAAATCCCCAGATCCAGATGTAATCTGGTGGGTGCCGGGCTCTCCTCGCTTCTGTTTGGTTTTTTTTTTTTTTGCCTCCCGCCACTTTAAGACAAGGAATCAGGATGACGATGGGGCTCCAGGTGGCTTCGGAGGTGAGCCTGCATTTTTTCCTCTCTTTTTTTCTCCCTCCCCTCGTGCAGGCAGGAGCAAGGAAGTGCGGAGGGGTGGGGATGCAGGAAGAGCAACGAACCCCCCAAGATCTCTGGTCCGAATTTAAGTGGCCAGCGGATCTTAGGGGTCGTGTGAAAAGGCCCTTAAAGACTAATGATTATACTAAAAGCCACTTCTTCAGACATATTAGAGTGATGTGAAGTCCCAGGAATATGCAGGAAATGGATATGCAAGCTAACAATAGTGTTACTGACAAAAATGAAAAACAGTAAGATTTAGAGATGGGCACAAATTAAAAAAAAAAATTCAAAAATTGTTAATTTCTCAATGCATATTTGTACCTCGATATCCTAAGAAATATGAATCAATGATATTTTTAGTGATTTTAAAAAAAATTGTAGGGCCTTCAATGCACCTAAAGAGTAAGTTAGACACTCCCAAAGAGGGACCCCCAGGAAAGCTTCCTCCGGGTACTCAGAAGCATCAAAATTGTCATGAAGCTTCCTCTAACTCTCCTCTACAAGCTCTCTATATTTGGTGAGGATTGAGTTGTCCTAAGCCAGCTTTTAAAGGGCACTTTCTAGGGAACCTAGTTTGTGGCTGTATAACTTGGAGGTCTGAAATTAAACCTTCAGCAACATCTAAGGGATTGTAGAGAAGTATTAGGGGAAGCATCTCTGCAATTATGGTGTCTCCACGTGCCAAGGGGGCACTTCCTGGGGGCCCCTATTTTGGGTGTATAAATTAGACATCCAATACTCAAACTTCACCAGACTTGCAGGACCTGTAGAGCACAATCAGTGGAATCTTCCCTGCAGAGTTGGTATCTCTAAGTGTGTTGGGGTCCCTTTTGAAGATGAATCATTTTAGTTCATTGATTCACCTGAAAACAAAATTCATTGATCTTGAAAATCATGAATCAAAGCCAATCACCATTTCCCTGATTCATGCCCATCTTTAATAAGAGCATACTGTAAATTGTCTAAAAATCCAGTTTCCAATGGA
This sequence comes from Phrynocephalus versicolor, assembly GCA_023846285.1. Classification (NCBI taxonomy): domain Eukaryota; kingdom Metazoa; phylum Chordata; class Lepidosauria; order Squamata; family Agamidae; genus Phrynocephalus; species Phrynocephalus versicolor. Next base: position 29,825,789 of record JAHTLZ010000129.1, on the reverse strand, counting down.
TCATTCCGGACTTCAGTGGAAGAAGTAAATAATAATAATAATCATATGGTATACGTGGCATTAGAAATAGACCTAAGCTATTTAAATTGCTGGGCTTGCAGTAGAGGTGGGGAGGAAAGATTCAGAAGATAACTTTGTCTGCACACTGGAGGTTGTGCAGTTGCTGGTGGCATTGAATTTCACCCTAGGTCACAACCCTTTATTTTTCCAATGTTCATGTTTCTTGTACTATTGGGCAAAACCAAATTCAAACAAATACTTCACAATATTCTGATACAAATCAGACAGACCACAGGCCAGCTCGAGGCACATCCATTGTGATTTGGAAGTCTTACCTGTATAATTTGGAGCAAAAAGAAATGATAGTATTTGTACACCTCCTACTTTGGATTATGCTCTTAGAGTCCAAATAGGCTTCAATGGCAACAAAGGCTTTTTAAAAGCCACTTCTGTCATTTAAAAAGCCACACTTTGAACTGAGCCTGAAACTGGCTGCCACTGGAGATGGCAAGGTACTGACTTGATCTGATTACACTAGCTTCCCTGTTTTGGATCCCTGTATTTCTCTATTTGAATAAAATTGTCACACCTTCCTATCACTCCCATAGAACACATGAAAATGGCTACATTTTTTTTGACCCCAGGTAATGCTGGATTTCAACTTTTTAAAATACCATCTAAAATTGCCAACTTGGTGTGACTAGATTGCATCCTATGTTTGTCATTCAAGCTCATTCTAAAGCACCCTTTGGTCCTGCCAATATTTTCTCTTTCAATGACTCCACACAAAGCCTCTGCTTTCAAGTAACTGTGCCTTGACATTTCCAATGGTCTGGAAGGGACACATTTTCAAGAACACAACACATTTTGTAGTTTGAGTCATCTTCATTTTCTCTTTATCCAGGTTATGATGACATTGCTACAAAGACTTTTGGTGTTTGACAATCATTATTTGTGGGTATCTGGAAGAAAGGCTTTTTGTTAAAAGGGGCAATTTTTGTCTTGACAAGTGGCATATACTGTATACAATAGGCATATATACAATAGGCATACATATATATATATTTGAAGAAGTATTTGCTTCTTTACCAGATTGTATTGATTTCTGGTTGACACATTACCCCACATCTGTTTCTACTTTATTCCTTGCTCTTTTCAAATGTTCTGCATGCTTCTTTTTGAAGCACTCCTTAAAACACTATTTTTACATGCTCCATTACATTACCTATTCTTTTTGAGCCCAACCTTGGCCCTTAGATACAGTGGAATTCTACAGTTTCTGTACAATTGATGACTGGTTATCCTGCCTAGGGATGATAGAAGATCGATTTACTTCTTAGTAACAACACATAGTTTCTACACCCTCCATTTTAGCATCTCAAATTGGGTCCAAAGGTCTGTGCCAATAATGTCAATAGTACAACACCAGTAAAAAGCCTGCTGTACTGATGATTGCACATTTTTAGAGTTTAGCTCAGACACATTAAGTTGGTCCATGCACACAGGCTAATGGACCCATTGCTGTTCCAGGATGCCATGCATGGGATTTCCGATGAACTGGTTGGCAGGCCTGTTGATGCCTTGGTGGAAGGCTGGTATGCTGCAACCTTCAGGGCAAATGACACGCCTACTCCTGAATGTCACCTTTGCCTCCAGGCCTGAGGAGTGCTTTGGTTTAACCAGGACCTTCAAGCCTTAAAGTAGAATACAAGGAGGGTAGACTGTATTTGGAGGTGGGCCCAAATGGATTATAACTTACCTGCCATCAAGATTGCATTGATTATTTACTCAGCCAAGATTAGAGCTTTGAGAAGATCTCACTTCACTGTCCGGATAAGCAAAGCATAAAACCAACAAGCTGAACTATTTTGTATAGTCTGCAATCTATCCAGGGTTGGTTGCAGTGATCAGTCTCCCATTAATATTTCTTGTGGTCAATTTGCGGCTTTTTAAAAATCTAAAGAGGAGGCCATCCACCAGGACCTAGACCTTCAGTTATTTAGCAGTAGATCATCCAGTGTTCCATCTTGCCTGGTTATTTTGTACACCTTCCAACCTGTGACATTGTCAGGCCCCTGCCAGAGCCCATTCCAGACACTGAAGAGTTAATGGCTGAGGAACTCCCAGATGAACCATCAGGGCTTTCAGTTCCTCCAGCAGCTGTGCAGGAAAGTGATTCAGCATCTTCAGAGGATTCTACACCCTCCCAGAGAGCTGCTGGCCACAGATAGAATCATAGAATCATAGAATCATAGAGTTGGAAGAGACCTCAAGGGCCATCTAGTCCAACCCCCTGCCATGTAGAAACCCCATCACAATATTTCTGACAGATGGCCATCCAGTCTCTGCTTAAAAGCCTCCAAAGAAGGAGACTCCACCACCCTTTGTGGCAGCATATTCCACTGCCAAACAGCTCTAACTGTCATAAAGTTCTACATGCTTAAATAAGAGCTATTTCTTATTTGTATCTACTCAGAAGTCCAATAGCATAATAGTAGAATAACAATTCATCCCAGCCAAGTTTTTACATTGTTGTGATCACGTAGCTCCCAACTTATGGTCACTCTATGAATGAGTGAGCACCAAAATGTCCTCTTATGAATATCGCTGCCTAGCTCTTACAAACTAGCAAAGACTTATTACCAAGAGGAATAGGGATAAGCTTGTATTTGAGTTGAAGGCATTTACACTCACAGAGTACTGAGTATTGACAGAATCGGTCTGCAGGGAAGTGGAAGTTGCTCTCTGGAGACATAAAACAAGCACCCAGAGTTAGGGCAATTTGTGGGAGCAACAAGTCAACTCAACCTGCTTCTGCCTTCCTGCTGTGATTCATGACCTCTTTTGGATCCCTGTTCCGGACTGGCAACCCTGGACTTCATTGCTTCGAGTAAACCTGGTGTAAGCTACTGTTTGCATTTTGGCTTTTGACCTCTGGACCATTTATCTGGGCTCTGTTTTGTCTTCTGGATCAACGTGACTCTAGCTATTTTAGAGACTACTAAAAGTGGTATGGGGCGGTATATAAGCAGAACAATTTATGTATATTTCTGGACTCTGCTTACCTCCTGCCTTGCTATATTGCTGTCTTGACTCTGAGCTTGCAGTAAAAACTCTGAACTTACCTGTATGGGGGTCTGTGGGTTGTGACAGACATCATCTCAAGTGGACAGGGCCCTTGATTGTTGTGATGCCACCTCCTTCTCCTTTTTCTTTTTGACCATGAATTTGGCCTTTTCACTCTCTCTCTCTCTCTCTCTTTCTCTCTTAACTCTTTTTTCTTTCTAATAAAATATAATTTTCCACCACATAAGGACCTGTTTCCTGAGTGGAGATTTGATACTGAATCTAACCTTAACCCACCAATCCTCTACCACAAGGTCCTGTCATGGCTAACTACTTGGCCCAAGTAAGGACACAGACTAGTGAGTGTCAAAATCTCTGGAGGCAGATTTCCCTAATGGTTTGTAACCAAGATTGAGTTTCTCTGCTGGAGTTTCGCACATACTCAGGAAATGAAAGGTAGTGGGAAAGAATAGCTAGAGCATACCATGGCTTCTGTCACAGAGGAGTATATGGCTGCAACCATAGAGAGATAGATGGATATAGGTGCTATTCAGATCTTCTAAAACTGTATAAGCTAAACATTCAAGAAGTGGGCACACTGGCTTTGCTCACCCATCTCACCTTTTAGTTTTGCCATACATTATCCTCTATGTGTGAAGCCTCTCTGTGAAATTTCAGAATAATGCACAGGGAGACTCAGAATGTTGCCAGCCTCTTGTAGAGGACAATCAAAAAAGACAGAGAGTAAAGCAGAGCCCATGTACTTCCTTTCCTCACACATTTACCTACTTTGCTTTTATAGGGCCTGAGGGTGGGGGAGTAGATCAATCTTTGGACCATTTCCAAAACCTGCAATTATTATTTGATATGGGTGCCAAAATCATTCTGAAGTACCTCCTGTGAAACATCACATCATATTCCAAACATATTTAAAACCTACAGTTTCAAAGGGCTATGTGACTGGTCTGGAGCCACACAGAATATGCATCTACAGCAGACTATGTAGTAGCTCTGAACTTTTGATACTGTTATCTAACCTGCAAATTCGACTAGGACACTACAGCCTGGGAAGTCTTCCCTGAAAACTGCTTACTGTTATTATGCTGCAGTTGACTTAAAGGTTAAGTGACCTCTTAGAAGAATGCAAACTTGTGAATTAGGAAGTAGCACTGTTCTCAGGTGGCATTTCTTCACCACAAGAAATAGCTGCTAATGAGCTCCCCAGCTAGTGAAACCAAGATGTAAAATATGTAAAACTTGGAATGTCGACGGGTTCATTTTTTTTCTGAAAAGAAAAAAAAGGAAAATGAAAAGAAAACCCTGTGTGTAAGTGGGGCTCATTAGATAAATTATAATAGATCAAAACCAAAGGAAAGGGCACAACTAAGTGTCAAAACCTGGAGTGTCCAATCAGAGTATTTTTGCCGTCTTTTCATAGTGCAACCTTAGACTAGTTATTTAGCTCATGATTTGCAAATAGAAGGTTATTTCATCTCAAAAGTGTACTACATTAATATTGCTTTAAAAGCAAGCTCACTGTGAGATCTCAATATGTCACCATATAGGTGCTAATTATGCCAAATTTCTAAAATTCCAGAAGCCACTGCAGTTCTTTCTCATACCAAGGTTAAACAGTGTCTAGAGTGTGGATTGTTACCTGTGTTTTAAATAGAGGAGAGGGGGTTCTGCAATTCCTAAATAGGAGACTCCAAAAACAAAAAGGCAATATATAAGTTATTTGTGATGGATATCATTTATCTAAATCAGTCAGAGCTTCATGCACATTTAAAGGCAATACAGCTCAATCTCACAGCTGATGTACATACAGTATACGTACATATGCATATTGTGTGTGTGAGAGTGTGTGTGTGTAAAATCTGCATTTCATCACAGATGAACTCATATTAAAATATAATTCTAAGAATAGAGCATAAATAATAAAATATATAAAAATGGTGAGTCATTTTGATGAATCACAAATAAAGAATTTATTATTTTTCTGATGAATTAATGAATGAATTTGTAAATTTGTTTTTTTTTTTTACTTTAAACCCCTATATAATATCCCCAGGCACTTCAAGACACCTAAATTGAAGAGAAGATTCCACTTACATTCCTCTACAATACCCCCAAGTTTGGTGGAGACTGGTTGGATTTGTTGTTTCCTATTCACCAGGGAGCATAGATTCATATAAATATGAATCAATAAATTAACATTTTTGATATATTTTGCAATTTATTTTTTTAATTTATGTTCATTTCTAAATGTGACATTTGCCTATTGTCCAAAAGCATACATTGTGGTGCAGTGGTTAAATGCCTGTACTGCAACTAAAACTGTGCTCACGACCTGGGGTTCAATCCCAGGTAGCAGGCTCATGGTTGACTCAGCCTTCCATCCTTCCCAGGTAGGTAAAATGAGTACCCAGCTTGCTGGGGTGGGGCAAGGTGTAGCCTGCATAATTAAACTGTAAACTGCCCAGAGACTACTTGAAGTGGTATGGGGCAGTATATAAGCAGAACACCCTCTATCCTTTTAGCATCATCGAGATTCTGTA
>JAHTLZ010000129.1:29799703-29819165 GCA_023846285.1 Phrynocephalus versicolor | reverse complement strand
AGCAGTAATGGCATGACTGAGCACCAGGAGGGACTACTACACTTCATCCCCAAATTCTGCAGCTGTACACAATTGCAGTAAAGTGACAAGTATGGCTCGAAGAACTACGAGCCGTGGCCAGCAACAATGCAACATGTACTATAACAATGTATGGCCACACATTTCAAACCCCTGGTTTAATCCGGAAAAAAGGGTGCCATACTTCATCAGGGGTTGCACTACAAGTTAATGGAACAAACAACAACATAATCAGAAATACAAGATTTTATCATTGCAAATTTTGGTTCACAAATTCTCAGGTTGATTTCTCAGTCTTAAACGTCTTTGCTGTAGGCAAACAGCATTTCAGTCTTTCCCTGGTCTTTGTAATGTCTGCATTCCAGAGACGTTTTTAACTCCAAATTACACACCATTGAAGAGTTCATTGACTAGCCCCACTTCTGTCTGAGTGCATTAGTGAAGCCCTGTTTGCCCTCAGAACTCTCCAGGGATGATTAATACTTCCTCTTACTGCCCTGGGAGCCTCTCTGTTTTCATCAGACAAATCCCAGGAGCTTCTCCAAGTATACAGAGGAGCCATCAAAATAATTGCAGCAGCTCTTCGGGAAGATAAAACAGGACAGGGCAACAGGAAGGAACCAATAGAGAAACTGTCCAGAACAAAGATATCTGCATGAATCCTGACTTGGCAAGTTCTACAATTCCCAGAAGCCCTAGAATTGACAGATGCCACATTGGGCCACCTTTAACCTTAAATTCACTATTCCTGTTGGGGCGATGACAAGGGGATACATTCAATTTACCAAGTTTGTGATAAGCAGACAGAGAAGTTAGAGAAAAAGCAGGCTTGAAGCAAGAGTGGGGCTTCTGATTCATGTCACTGGCCATAATTCCACTCTAGGCTTTTTTTAAAAAAAACAAACTGAAATAATCTTGTGCTTTAAAAAAATGATTCTCACAAAGGATTGGTAATTCAGCCTAAGAACTGTTTGATGTTTAAGTGTTGAAAGCAGTTTTTAAAGTCTTCTGCACAACCCAAGTGTATTTAATAGCTTGACTATTGGACAGATACCAAGTGAGGCTGAGTAATGCAGACTTGAAGTGTTTGGGAGGAATTCATTCTTTACTATTTCCAGTGCAAAACAACCGGATCTTCACTTCCCTGAATAATATCCTTCCTGATCCATTCACTTCTGAACTTAGGGGGAAAAGTGCTGACACAGTTCTCAAGTGTTTTTTAAAAACTGTAAGCATAAGGTTTTTCACGTGCATTTTGCAAGGAACAACCTTTACAAGTTTCTTTTTAAAAATATGATTTAAAATTACTTTTTTGTGCACCAGAGTCATGTTTTGTTCTGGAATTCACACAGAATTAGTCACAGAAGGTAAGTGAGAGTTGTGTGGATAATCCGTACTGTTGACCATTTTATTTGGTTGCAGGATGCCTAACTCCACAATTGGGGGAGGAACCAGTCATGCGTCATCACTCTACAGCTATAATCTGTGTACTGAAGTTTCAGCAACATGTATAGGGCTTTTTAATTGTTTGTTTGCTTGGATGCTTTTTGATTGTGTTTTGGACAGGCAAAGAATCACTGGAACAAAACTTGTCCCAACAAATATTGGGCAGAGTTGCCCTCTTCCAATTCTCCAAACTGAAGAAGTCAATGTTGCAAATTATGCAAATTAGACTATCTACTTTGCACAATATGCTAATGTTTATGGGGGAGGGGTTATAGTATGCAAATTAAGCAAATTCAGAGCAGCACTGTTTTTAGTAACAATATGTTTGCAAGGGAGAGTGAGGACAAGTTGCAGAAACCACCAGGGAAGAAAACAATAGGTCATTTCTTCAGATATCCAGATTGCTTATTCAATAAATAAATAAATAAATAAATACAAGCTTAGGTTTATTTGCCAGACTTGACTTCTCTCTCTCTCTCTCTCTCTCTCTCTCTCACACACACACACACACACACACACAAGTGGAACATGTGATACCTTTAGTCTACTAGAAAAATAACAAAAACGTTGCTAATATTTCTGGAGTGAAACCTCCTTCCACAGAGCAGTACCAAATAGGCTATATCATGGCAAAAGCTGGATTTGCCAGGAGTTATTTCTTAGATGTAAGGTCCTTGGCAAGATGGGAAAAAAGCCAGACAGTTTCTTAGTTGAGGCTCAGAGTGTGGATGTTCTTAAGCTGCCTCCGGAGTGAAGAGAGGGAGGTGTTTTTATTGTCCCAGTCCTTCCAAGGACATGTCACGGCTCATGTACACACATCTACACCTCTCCTCAATGTGGCTCAATGAGGCCAATGGCCTCTGCCTTGCCAGCAAAGGTGGAGGGGGGTTGGTGCAGAAGGCCCATGCATTTCATTTGGGGGTTGGGATTAAATTTGGAAAAATCCACTGTGTGTAGCCAAATGGATCAAATAAAAAGGAAAGAGATTACCCAGTGTTGCAGTCTTGTCATGTCTCCGTTGATGGTCCATTTGCCTCTTCCTTGGCACGTATGGGGGGTGGCTCATTCCTGGTATCTCAGTATTTCCAACTGAAGCAAAACAAGTTGAGGAGCTGTGTAAAAGGTAAAGGTTTTTCCCCACACATGTGTGCTAGTCGTGTCCGACTCGAGGGGCATGCTCATCTCCGTATTCAAGCCAAAGAGCCAGTGTTGTGCAAGTCCATGGCCACGTGGCTGGCATGGCTGCAAGGAAACACTGTTTTACCTTCCGGCTTTTTATGGTGGTGCCTATTTATCTACTTGCATTGACATGATTTCCAACTGCTAGGTTGGCAGGAGCTGGGATTATCAGCAGGAGCTCGCTCCGCTGTGTGGCACCTGGGATTCGAACTGCCGAGCTGCTGACTTTGCAGCCGACAGTTTTCAGAAGCTTTAGTCCACTGAGCCACCATGCCCCTGAGGAGCTGTGTAGCCATCACAAAAAACAAATTTAAAAGTAGAACAGCTGATACCTTTAGGTTACAAAATGTTGCTAATTTTTCAAGGGGAAAACCCCCTTGATCAGAGCAGTACCAATAGGTTATAACATGGCAAAAGATGTATTTGCCAGGAGTTATTTCTTAGATGTAAGGTCCTTGGCAAGATAGAACAAGTCAGACAGTTTTTTAGTTGATGCTAGGAGCTTGGATGTTTTTAGGCTGCATCCGAAATGAAGGGAGGGAAGGGAGGGAGGGAGCAAGTGCCAGATGAGTGTGTCACTTACTTCCTAAACTCCCAGCCCAATTTCTGTGATTTTCTTACACTGCTGTGCTATATTAGGAAAGAGATTCATAGCTATAAATAAATTAAATAAATAAAACATTTTTTAACAAAATATTCAATGGAAAATTATCTCAGGCATGTGAATGGCAGGCTTTGCTTCCCCAAGCAATTGTAGGGGAACCTTTGAAATTTGGAAAAGTTAGGGTTTCGGGGGGCAGAGATATTAAGCTCCAAAGGAGGTGGGGATGCTTAATGAAAGGAGTGTGTCCAGCGTGCTTTGCCAATTTAACCTGCAGTTAAAATCACACCTCCAAAGTTGCTCAGAAACACATAAAATATTTATATTAATTTGCCTGGTTTACCTAAATATGAATTGAGTAAGTAGATAGTGTGCTATGTTTGGATATTAACAGGGCACTCATTTTTGTCCATACAGTTATGAATAAAGATGGGCACAAAATGAATTTTTAATTTGTTTTGTTATTCGCTATTTGTTTTGTAACGTTATGAAATGAATAACGAACCCCACTCTGGAAGATAAACAAAACAAAATGGAACAGAAATTTCTGTTTCATTCCGTTAAATTTCCCCATGGCAATGCATTAGCAATGCATTCCTATGTGGAAAACCCTGTGGTTCCCCCCCCCCCCGCAGCGCACCCAATGGGGCATAGGAAACCATGGGCTTTTGTCTTCCCCCAGTGCCAATCAGCTGGCATGTGGGCTGGGTTTAGGGTTAGGGTTTGTTTTTTGTTTTGTTTTTTTGCCTCCCCCAGCCCGTGAGCCAGCTGATCGGGGCTGGGACATGCCAAAATAAAATAAAATAAAAAACCCTGCCTTTTCCCTGCCCAATCGGGCATGGGAAAAGATAGGATATTTTCTCCCCCCCCCCCTCCATTGAAATGCATTGGAGAAAAATTTCCTCATTGGAATGCATTGGTTCAATGCATTCCAATTAGAAGTGGCTGGGGCACTTTTTTTGCCTCTCCCAGCCTGCAAGCCAGCTAATGGGCACTGGGGGAGGCAAAATAATAATAATAATACGACTCCTGCCTTTTCCCTGGCCGATGGGGCATGGGAAAAGGCGGGACATTTTTTTTCTCCCCCCCCCCTTTGAATTGCTTGGTTCCATGCCTTCCAATGGGGAATCTCTGTAGTGCTTTTTTGCCTCCCCAAGGCTGCGAGCCAGCTGATGGGCGCTGGGGGAGGCAAATAAATAAATAAATAATCTCCCACCTTTTCCTGTGCCCCATCAGGCAGGGAAAAGGTGGGACATTTTTTCTTCTTTTTTCTCCATTGAAATGCATTGGATCAATGCATTGGATCAATGCATTTCAATGGAGAATTTTTCCTTCATTGGAATGCATTGCTTTAATGCATTCCAATGAGGAATTGCTGGGGCATTTTTTCTTTTTTCTTTCTTTTTCTTTCTTTCTTTCTTTTTTCTTTTTCTTTTTCTTTTCTTTTCTTTTCTTTTCTTTTCTTTTCTTTTTTTGGCCTTCCCAGCCTGCACACCAAAAACAAACACTTTGCCCTTTCCCTGCCGGATCAGGTGCAGGAAAAGCCGGGATGTTTTTTCTTTTTCCTTTTCTCCATTGAAATGCATTTTTCTCCATTGAAATGTTTCCTCATTGGAATACATCAAACCAATGCATTCCAATGAGGAACTGCTGGGGTGCTTTTTTTTTTTCCTTGCCTCCCCCAGCCGTCACTCCAGCTGATGGGTGTTGGGGGCGTGGGAAAAGGCAGGAAGTTTTTTCTTTTTCTTTTTGCCTCCCCCAGCACCCATCACTTGGCGTGCAGGCTGGGGGATGCAAAAAAAAAAAAAAATAGAACCCCACCTTCCCCCCCCCCCATCATCATGGGGAAAAGGCAGGAGTTTTAAATTTTTTTTGCCAGCCTCAGCACACCAGCTGGCAAAAAAAAGAGTCACACACACACACACACACACACACACACACACACACACACACACACACACACACACACACACCATATAATGAACACGATCCAAAATGAAATACGAAATGATTTTTTTTTAAAAAAAAAAAACATTCCATTCAAAATGAACCAGCCTCTCCCCAAACTAAAAATGAAATGAAAAGAAATGGAATTTTTCATTTCGTGCCCATCTCTAGTTATGAATGTTGTGATACTTGACTTTTCATAGAGGGTGGGGGAAAGAAACAGTAACTGTTCAATAATTTAAATTAGTTTATCACATGTTGCCTAATGAGGTAGCCCAAAGAAGTATTATATAAATATACATATACCCACAGAGATTTGTAAGTAGGTCAGAATGCTGCTTCCAAATTTAATGCAAATTAATTAGTTGAAAATGAGGGAGAAGGAATCCCTTCACTGACAAAATCTATCATATTGAAAATGCTATGTATCACTGGCAGTATTTGCTGTGCTTAATTATTAAGGGGCAGTTGAAAGCCATTAATTTACACTATACAGCATTACTTCACAGTATGTGTCCACTTTTAATTCCTAAGTGCTGCTTCTATATTGTCCAGACAGGGTCAAACATTTCATTAATTTAGTGACCGTGATAGTTCAACATCATTAGATTGTTAAGGATTTCATAGATCAGCTCATTTGACAAATAATTATTTTAGGTCCAATTTGATTGCTTCAGGGAACAGAATAATAATGAGGGCTACGTCCATATCTTAGGCATGGAGCCTTAATGTTCATGGCAGTGTGACACCAGGATTAGCTAGGAAATCCCCCAGCTAGCATTCTGGGAGTTGTAGTCAAGAAATCTAAATCCATAGATTATTGTCAGGAAAAGGTCATTCAAAAGTGTTGAGGACTTTCACAAGGAGTGGGCTAAGGCTGGAGTTAGTGTATCAAGAGCCACCACACACAGATGGATCCTGGACATGGGCTTCAAATGTTGTATTCCTCTTGTCAAGCTGCTCCTGAAAACTGTTGCTCAGTGGTCCAAAGTCGTCTTTTCTGATGAGAGAAACTTTTGCATCTCATTTGGGAACCAAGGACCCAGAGTCTGGAGGAATAATGGAGAGGCACACAATGCATGATGCTTGAAGTCCAGTGTGAAATTTTCATAGTCTGTGTTTATTTGGGGACCCATGTCATCTGTTGGTGTTGGTCCACTGTGCTTCATTAAGTCCAGGGTCAGCACAGCTGTCTACCAGGAGATTTTGGAGCACTTCATGCTTCCTTCCACAGACGAGCTATATGGGGATGCTAACTTCATTTTCAGCAGGATTTGGCTTCTGCCCACATTGCCAAAAGTACGAAAACCTGGTTGAATGGCCATGGGCTTACTATGCTTGATTAGTCAGCAAACTCACCTGACCTGAACCCAAGAGAGAGTCTATGGGGCATTGCCAAGAGAACTATGAGGGGCATGAGACTGAACAATGCAGCAGTGCTGAAGGCCACTATTGAAGCATCTTGGTCTTCCATAACACCTCAGCAGCACCACAGGCTGATAGCATCATTGCCATACCACATTGAGGCAGTAATTGATGCAAAAGGGGGATAAACCAAGTACTGAGTACATATGCATGCTTGTACTTTTCAGAGGTCCAATATTGTTCTATTTCCAATCCTTGTGTTATTGATGTCATGTTATATTCTAATTTTCTGAAATTGTGAATGTGGAGTTTTCATAAGCTCTATGCCACAATCATCAAAATTATACCAAAGTAAGGTTTGACATATCTTCCTTTGCATGTAACGAGTCTTATCTCATATATTAGTTTCACCTTTTGCATTGACTTTGAGCCTTTGTACACGACCCCTAAACTCCGCAGCAAATGGCTGCAAGCTCCGGAGCTTACAATTGTTTCCCCACCAGCTCCGGAGTTTGCAGGAAATTAAGTGCGACCATGCCCACCTAAGCGCGTCCCAGTGCACTTTTCTTGTACCTGCTTGAGGAGGGTGAAAATCCCCAGGTCCGGATTTAATCTGGTCAGTGCGGGGCTCTCCTCGCTTCTGTTTGTTTGTTTTTTTGCCTCCCACCCCTTTAAGAGAAGGGGCGGGAGGGAAAAAAAGCAAACAGAAGTGAAGGAATTAGGACGACGGAGCTCCGGATAGCTTCGGAGGTGAGCCTGCATTTTTTCCTCTCTTTCTTCCTCCCTCCCCTCACGCAGACAGGAGCGAGGAAGTGCGGAGTGGTGGGGAGGAAGGAAGAGCAACGAATCCCTAAGATCTCTGGTCCGAATTTAAGTGGCCAGCAGATCTTAGGGGTTGTGTGAAAAGGCCCTTAGTGAAATACATGGACATTTGCACAATATTCTAATTTTTTGAGTTTCACCTGTATTCCCAAACTCTCATCCTGAATATACTTCGAGATCACTTTGGGCTGCCTCACATCTCAAGCCAACTCCATCAGGAATTAAAGTTAGCTGTTGGGATACTCTGTGGCACAATCAACTAGGGGAAAACAACAAGAGAGTTGTTGGGTAAAGGGAAGTCACCTTTCTATATATCTGAAGATTTGCTGTAAGAGCAAACATGCCTCACTTTGAGAACGGTGGGTATCAGCAGTGGCTAACTGTTATGAAACTGGCCACATTTTCACAACACTCCTGCAGAGTCTGACTCCTGCCTAAACATGGATGTGAATGCCGCAGACTGTTTTAATTGGAAAATTTGTCAGCCCACAAGAGGAAATGACAGCAATATAGATATAACCTAATCCAAATTATATAAGACAACAATGTGCATAGCCAAAGAGTCAGCTCACAGAATCACTCTACTGTAGGGAGGAACCTGGTAAATTTAATCTTTTGCACTGAAAGAGTTGTCTGGATGCCTAGGAAAGCAAGCAAGGTCCCATTCTGAAATGAAAGACCCATGCCTACTCATGTTGGGTCTTGCACATTCCAAGCTTACTATACCTGCTATATAAGTCCCTGCCAAGCAAAAGCATTGCCCTCAACATGAATGATCCTGTAGCCCAGAGTCTCCCAAAATGGCGGGAATGTTGAGCAACATTTGATATTAAGGGCTATACAGAATGGGCTCGGGATATTGCTTACAACTCCAATTACCCTGGAGAGCCTCTGGAGAGCCACCAGCTATACACCAGCATACGACCCATGAGGTCTGGATGCGGAAGTAGGACCAAAGCACAGGGGAAATGATGGATGGGGCCAGCCAACAGGAAGTAGAAGCACAGTGGTTTTCATTCAAAACAAACTCCCAAATCAGTGAAGGTAAGTGACGTTTGCTGGGAAATAATTTTAAACTAGTTCATGTGAGATGTAAAGGATTATGCCCAAGGCATTCAGGAAGCACTTCTACAGTGATACCACCCTTGAGGAAATCAGATATGTAGCATACATATTTGGGTGTACTACATAATCCAGGGTCAGAGTAAAACTATATGCAATATAAGAGTAAGGAAGACATATCATTACATATAAATCTACTGGGTGAATTTTTTTTCTTTTTCTATTCTTTTTCAGAAGCCAGGAAGAGCAACCAATACCCAGGATTCTTTTAAAATAAATACCAAATATTTTAAATTGCTTGGAGCTACAATTATAATTGAATCTGACCACAGTATTCCATGGATTCTGCCCTCGTGATTTGGCTTTGGCTCAATCCATAATAAATAAAATATTAAATAAATAAATAAAATAAATAAAATAAATAAATAATAATGGGCAGAAAGGGTCTTTGCATTCTCTAGCAGGTTAATGTCAGCAATTCTGGGATTTTGATTGTCCAATGAAAACATAATGCAGGATAATTAAGCAATGTTGTACTGGGCTGAGCACATTTTAACAGGATAAAGTCGTGAGTGAATATGAGCAGAGTCAAGGGATTTAACGCCAAAGTGGAGAGCATTTTTTCACCTTCTTTGCATTAAAAAGAATTTGCTCTAATGCCAAGTAAATGAAGTGAATAAAACAAACAAGAATGCCATTTCAAATAAAAGTGCATCACTGAAAGTTTAACTAAACAGTCAAGGAGTCTGAGTTAAAAGTGCGCTGGTCTGTAATTTTTGCAATAGCACATATATCTCTGCAGAATTGAAGCAAGACTTTAAACACAGCCAAATATATACCTTGCTACCTTACTATGTCTAGGTGTTGAACAAGTGAAGTGTGGAGTTCCTATACCATACATATGTTGCTCATGTTTTTTATAAGATAATTTGTCCTCCTGCTTCCTTTTTTAACGGTGAACCTTTTCCAAGTGTTTTCTTTTATTGTGTGAAATTGAACAGAAAGCTATTGTAGCTAGCAGCTACCTAGAAGTTACAGAAATTGATTTCAGGTGCTTTGACATTTTTTTTTCTCTTGCACAGTCCAGGAAAGAATGCCACTAAAAGAATATGACATTTTACCAGTTCACTTTCACATATCCCTCTACCCACCTACTCCCCTACCCAAATGCATGTTGTTCGTGATGGTAGAGGCTCTGCTTTTTCACTGTGCCATTTTCTAGTGCCACTCAACAATACTTCTCACCTAACCTTCTGACCAAGGTAGGTTAAATGCATACAGAATAAACAGGAGGATACTGTTTTTCTACTAATCTGAATGGAAGCAAGTTCAGAGGAGGGCAGCAGGGATGAGGAGGTGACTGGAAATCAAACCCCATAAGGAAAGACTGAAAAAAAAAGCTTTGAGACAAGAAGACTGAGGAGATGTGTGATAGCAACTTTCAAATGCAGTGGTACCTCTACTTACGAGTTTAACCTGTTGCGAATGCATGCTCATAAAATGTTCTGCTTATATAGCGCCCCATACCAATTCAAGTAGTCTCTGGGCGGTTTACACTTTTAATTCCAGTATACAGGCTACACATACAAGTCGAGCAACTTGTAAGTAAATAGAGCAGCCATATCTAAAAGAAGCAAAATAAAAAACTGAAAAAATAAAAATAAATTGTAGAGCAGACTGCATCTAAAATTTATAAGGCAGCAGTTAAAACGCCAATGGTTTTCCGCTCTTATGTCAAATTGCTCACAAGTAGAGCCGCTCATAAGTAGAGGTTTCACTGTACTTGAAAGGTACAGAGGAGGGGCAGAAACTATTCTCAATCAGCCCAGATTGCAGGAGACACAAATACTGTATTGATTTAAGCAATAGGAAGACAGATTTAGGCTCAATATCAAGAAAAATGATGGTATTGCCTGTAACCTATTTTTGCAATTGAGTTTTGTAATGGCCACACGGCTCAGCTCCTTTTTGCCTTAAAGAAAAATGTCTTAACTGTTAGAGCATTACAACAATGGACCCAGTTACCTTAGGAGATAGTGAGTGCTCCAGGGCTAGAGGCATTCAAGAGAAAATTGTGCAGCCATCTGAAGGATCTGCTTTGCTTTGGATTCCTGCCTTGAGAATGGGGTTGGACTAGGTGGCCTTATAGGTCCCTTCCAACTCAACTATTCTATGAGTCCTTGCATGCAATTCATATATATTTTCCCATATGCAACACAAGGCTCTGTCCAGTATCAGCTTCCCAAGAGAAGGGAGCACGTGGATATGTGCACAACATTTATAATCTTGGGTCTAATCATTTGCTTATATCGGTTAGTGGATCGAGTGACTGTTGGAAAGTGAAGCTGAATCTTGAAGACCCACATTTTATTCCGGACTGGACCATTAAACATCCTGGGGGATGTTGGACAAGTCAAATTCTCTCAGCCTCACCTAAGCTGTACTCTGGTTATGGAGAGAAAACTGGGGACAAGAGGCATGCATGTTGGCTTGAGCTACATAAAAGGATAAATATTTAATCTTTAAATAAATAAAGTTGGATAGTGGCAGAAACCAAGGTCCAGTTTTGCAGTCCTGATTGTGTTTCCAGTTTCATTTATACAATTTGCAGGATTTCAGGAAACGGGATGAATACAAAGCTTTGCTCCTTATATAACACCCCATAGCGCCTAAAGCACTCTCTGGGTGGTTCAAAATCTAATTGTGCAGGCTATACATCTCCCCACCCCAAGCTGGGTGCTCAATTTACCAACCGTGAAAAGATGGAAGGCTGAACTGAACTCGAGCCAGCTACCTGAGACTCCTGGGATCAAACCTGGGTCATGAGGAAAGTCTTGAACTACTGCACTAGATCATACAGTCAATGGTTTATCTAAATGAGGATTACTTACAGGTAGCAGCTTCGAGACCTCTGGAATAATCTTTTTTCTCCTAACAAAGGTAGACTTAAAACCAAAGGACTTCTACCTGCAAATCATGTGTTCCACCACAGTGCTATATCAAAATATTTGGATTCACACAGATTAGTTCAACAAAGTCTCATTGATGTCAGTGGAGATGCAATTCAACCCAATCTGAAACTAACAGAGTGATATGTTACAGCTGCTTAGGTTCAGAATTTACTAGCACCATCATCAATACTTCGCTCATATACAAACAATGCAGTTACTGCTAGTAGAGATGGGCACAAATCGAAAAAATGACATTTTGCTTTTTTTTTGTTGAGAGGTCTGGTTCATTTCATTTTGTTTCTTGTGAATTTTTGCAGAATTTTTTTTTCATTGGTTCATTAATTCATTATTCATTATTACCCCTTTTACCCCAGCACCCACCACGCGGCCCGGTCGGCACTGTTTTTTTTTAAATTTATTACTATTTTAGGGTGCTGACCAGGCCACCCTTGGGGCCCAGTTGGCGCTTCCTCTTTTCTTAAAATTTATTTTTATTTTTATTTTTATTTTAGTTCCCCTCCCACTTCCGGGTTCAGGCCCCACGCTACAGCTGTAGCACAGGACTTTTTGTTGTTGCTTTGCCTCGCCATCACCGACCTGTTGGGCTTGGAGGTGGAGCTGCAACCTCCGGCTGCCTTGGCTGTCACTGGTTCAGGCTGCGAAGGCTGCGAGGCGGCCGGGGTGGCTTCGACAGTGACGGAGCTTAGAGGTGGCAGTGGCGGTGGCCCCTTGCCGCTGAGTTTGGACTTCCTGTGTGGGGAGGCTGGAGGCGGGCACCATGGCAGCAGGGTTCACCCCACTTCCGGGTTCAGGCCCCACGCTACAGCTGTAGCACGGGGCTTTTTTCCCTTTTCAGCACTGACCGTGCGGCCCCTGAGACCCAGTTGGCACTGGTTTTTTATTTTTATTTTATTTTAGGGTGCCAACCAGGCCACCCTTGGGGCCTGGTTGGTGCTTCCCCTTTTTAAAATTTATTTTTATTTTAGTCCCCCCACTTCTGGGTTCAGGCCCCACACTTTGTTTTGTTTTGTATTGTTTTGTTTTGTTTTCCTTTTAGCACTAACCGCCTGGCCCCTGGGACCCGGTTGGAGCTGGGTTTTTTTAATTTTAATTTTTTTATTTTAGGGTGCCAGCCAGGCCACCCTTGGGGCCTGGTCGGTGCTCCTTTTTAAAAAAAACTGTGCCGAGCGACCACATGACCGCGCTACAGCTGTAGCACGGCCGTTGGCTTTTCTTTCCTGGTCACCATCCCAGAAGCCAGGAAGACCAGACCTCCAGACCAGCACCAGGAAGGAGACATCTCCTCCCCCCCATTAACGAAATGAACCAAAATGAAACAATTTTTCTCGGGTCAGTTCAGTTCATGTTAAATTTGCCCCTAGGGTTGTTATTCGTTTTATTATGTAACAAACCAAATAATGAGCAACAAAATGAAAAAAAATCATTTCATGCCCATCTCTAGCTGCTAGTGAAATTCATGGGAGCAAGGTCACAAGTCCTTTATTGTCCTGCTTTGACCCTAGAGTATTTGTTATGGGAGTAATGCATAGCATTAAGAAATAACACCAGCCCCAACTTAAGATCTCATGAAAAAGCATTCATATATATTCAGTGGCTAGTCTGGATCACTTCTTCACAGAGGGGTCAATGGCAGGTCCCATCTTGTATTTTACACAGAAAGATGCTTGGAGAAGCTCGTGTTCTAATAAATTCAGTACACAGTGAAGAAAGGTTGTCTCTGAGAGTATTGTAGGTTATACTACTTTGCTATGATTGGCTGGAAAGCTCAGTGGTTTAGGTATCTGGCTGCAGGGCCAGAGGTTGGGAGTTCAATTCCCCACTGGGCCTCCTGGAAGTAGAACCAGCCTGTGTGGTCTGGGTCAAGCCGTACAGTCCCAGGGTGCCGCAGAAGAAGGGAACAGTAAACCTTTATCCATCAGGAAAATCCTGAAGAGGGTTGCCATAGTTTGTTTGCTTGTTTGTTTGCTTGTTTGTTTGCTTGCTTGTTTGTTTGTTTGTTTACTTATTTATTATTCTAACCAAAGGTCACTCTAGGCGTTATATTTAGAACTCATTTGAGAGCACAGGATGATTATTGTTATGATTACTTTTCTATACATAGGCAGTTGTTCCTGTCAAACTAAGCATTTCTATGAACAATAGGATAGCCACAAACCTTTGTGTATAGGGCTGCACAATACATAGATGTCAAAGTCTGCATTCATGGAGATTTTCTTTTTCCAAATGCATTGGAACTGGATATCTAGATAGTACATTTGGCCTCCATATTGCTGGTAATTTAGAAAGGTAAGCTCCTCCCTTTATTTTTTAAAAAAATATCTTGTTTGAAATGTAGCAAATGCATTGTTTATGGATGGTTTATCCCCTTAGTTTTCTCACATAATTTTTTTTATTATGCATGTGCACTTTTTGAGCAGCTTGAGGTTCAGAGATTATAATAAACACCAGTAGTCATTAGTATTTGAGGAGAATTTTTACAAGCTTTCAAAAACTGCCACTTATTTATTTGTTATTCTCTGTCTTCTTTGTTGTGGCAGTAATTAATTCAATAAATAAATAACCCCAAGAAGGGCGGGGAACCTCAAAAAGTAGAGTGGCGTAGATAAAAACAAAGCAAGACCTGACTAGAGTTTGCTCATTCAAATTAACTATGTGATCCATCATCCTGTCTTATCTTGTGTAATGACTTATTGCCTGTTTGAGAAGAGAAATGAATGGCACAGAAGATATAATTTACTTTCCTGTCCTGGATTGAATGTATTGTTTACTAATTGAAAAGTCATAAACTATGAATATTGCACCAACACACACACACACGCTACCCAGCCGCCACCACCACCCCGCTAGAAATGTCTGTACTGAGAACAGAAGAAACTCATATGATCATTGGTTCAAGTTCAAACAACTCTAATTGGGCTAAGCTTCTCCAGTTGACGATGACAGGCAATTATTTGTAAAAACAATCAATGGTAATCCTTATAGAAATTGTTTTGCTAATGCCACTTTATTCTTGTCTTTTCTGAAAGCGAAGCTGCATGTGTTCATTCACAGAACTGTCAACATGCAGCATTCTTTATTTCATTTTTAAGCATTGTTTCAGTATTGTGGTTTGAAACATTACCAGCTTAGCTGAACATATTCATGTTTGTGCCTTTGGTGGCTATTTTAAAACTGCATCAAAGTGGTTGATTTGCATGCATTTTCTTTCTTCTTCCATTTCCCCCTCCCTCCTCTACAAGGAAAGAGTTAGGGGAAATAATAGTGAATATACTGGGGAAATGTATTTATTTTCTACTCTCCTGTGGATTTAATCATACATTAATCATAAATGCATGATTAGCTTCAGTTACAATATGAACTCCAGTTATTTTCCATTACACCATATAGACCATATAGTAGCTACTCTCCCTTCCTAGCTACTGCAAGTCAGTATTCTGAAACTAACAGATGGCCAGACCTGATCTAGGGATGTCCTGAGCAGTTGAGGATAGCAATCCAGACTGTTCATACAATTGTGAGCAGGATGAAGGCACACACGTCACTTCTTTGAAGGTCCTGCCTTCATGCCAGTATTGCAAGTTCTTCATCCCCATTTCCCAATCCCCCCCTCTCTCTCTCTCTCTCTGTGTGTGTGTGTGTGTGTGTGTGTGAGAGAGAGAGAGAGAGAGAGAGAGAGAGAGAGAGAGAAGGGGGACTGGGAAAGGAGTAGCCAAAAGAAGAGGTAACCCTCTGGCCTGGAGATGCATTGTTAATGTCTGCTTGGAAAGAACACAAAGGCTAGGTTGTTAGTAGGGATGGGCACGAAATGAAAATATTATGTTTCATTTCATTTCATTTCCTTACTCCCCCCCCACATTTTTTTTCATATTTTTTCATATGATTTTTTAAAAAGTACGAAATGGACTACTAACGAAGTCGTTCATGGGGGGGGGGAGCTGGAAAGTGGAGGAGGGAAAAAGTTTTTTTAAAAAAAAGCCCTGGGCTTTTTTAAATAAAGTTTTTCCGCTCCCCTAAAGTGTACCAGCATATTAATGAAGGCATGGCAGGTGGTCCTTTTTCATTTTCCACAACATGGTGGGAGTCAACATACTGTAATGTCCTACTATTTATTTATTTATTTATTTAGCTTGTATTCCACCCACTACCCAAAGGTCTCTAAAATAGCGATTTTTTTGTATAATAATTTGTTCCCTAATTGTTCTCTTGCTATTCCAATTTCTTGTGTTGTTTCACCATAAACAGTTGTCTTATAGACCACTTAAGAATTATGAATGCAAAACTGGTCCTGTTTCCATTTTGTGCCCCAAGTGTATACTTGTGTTTGGATGTATATGATGCTACGTCCGATTCAGTACAGCAGTCCTAAGGCAGACATCTAACTGTGCAAATTCTTTCTGCTATAAAATCGATAAAATCAGATTGCATTTTGCAGCAAGTTAATAGAGCTGTGCTGAATACATATATGATTACAGGACTGATAATGTTTTACTATGACTTTCACACCCAACTTGTTAATGCTGACATCTGATAGTTAAAAAGATACATCAAAGTCAAATTAGGCAGGAAAAATGGTCAAGGAGGAGTAATAGATTCAATGCAACTTACCCTTTGGGACTTGGAATAAATGCTACTCAGAGATGATGGAGAGGTCAATATGGATTAACCTCAGCAGAGATTTTGCTATTATAGTGTGCTTAATTGATGGGAACTTTAAAAACAATCTTGTTTTTCTTCCCTAATATGATTTCTTCTTGTGGAAAAATTGTAAAGATAGCAATACTTTATAACAGGCATATATAAATAAATAAATCTACCTTAGGAATTCTCTTGTGAGTGCTCAAAGTGTTTCACGTACATTGGCCAAAGTCCTCTTATGCGGCTATTCCTTAAAATGTTTTTTGCTGAGCTGCTACACCAGGCGGTGAGAGTTCTCTATTACTCCTATCATATCGGGTATCACCCACCCCCACTCAGCCAGGTAAGTTGAATTTAGCATACTCTATTTTGAAATTTATTGCTGGAAACTAAACATGTGCTTACTGTGCCTGTTTGATTGTCAAGGCACTACCTTTGAGAAAATGCAGTGTAGAGGAGAAAATAACTTTTTCTATTTGTACACGACCCCTAAACTCCACAGCAAATGGCTCCCAGCTCCAGAGCTTAAAATTGTTTCCCCACCAGCTCCAGAGTTTACAGAAAATTAAGTGCGGCCACGCCCACCTAAGCGCGCCCCAGCACACTTTTCAGGTACCTGCTCTTGGAGGGTGATAAATCCCAGATCCGGATGTAAAGGAGTGAGTGCCTGGCTCTCCTCGCTTCTGTTTGTTATTTTTTTTTGCCTCCCGCCCCTTTAAGAGAAGGAATCAGGTCGACGACGGGGCGGGGAGGCTTGGACCAGCAAACGGAGGTGAGCCTGCATTCTTTTGTCCCCTTTTTTCTCCCTCCCCTCACGCAGACAAGATCAAGAAAGTGCGGAGGGGTGGGGACGCAGGAAGAGCAACGAACCCCCAAGATCTCTGGTCTGAATTTAAGTGGCCAGCGGATCTTAGGGGTCGTGTGAAAAGGCCCTTTGTTAGACTAAATGTATATTCAACATGATATCTCACTTGTGCTTCAGACAGGCATGTTTTCAAATCTACCGGAAGATGATAGCCATTGAATCTGGACATATTTTGCTGTGAAAGATATAGTGTGCTATGGAAAAGCAAGTCATTCTGTATTCCAAACATAACCATCTTCAGCCCAGTAATAAAAATGCAGATGATCAGTTTATTTTGTGCTGAATAGTGTTTGTTTCTTTGAAAGGACATTTAGCAGCAGTCAGGATGAAGAACAGACACAAATTTCAAACATTCCTATTGATGGCACATTAATGCTTGGAAAACAGCATGCTATTGACCAATATGAAATGGGTATGGCTCCAGTGAGCAGGGTTTTTTAAAGGGCATTTACAAGCTGTTTACATTTCTCAGATTAAATTAACTATCCACAGAGCATGGATGGATTGTTTAATTTGATCGCATTGTGCTTTTTGTTTAGCTCCCCCCCCCTCTGCATGATAATTATGGGAAGATTTTTATCTTTAAAAGTTGTTATATGTGAAGTGCCTATTGGTGAACAGCTCTTAATAACTATCAAGCACTTTTAATAATAAGTTGTCACAAATATTTCTGAAGTCATTACTCTAAGTACAGATGAAATTACTGATATGCACGCTGAGGCTTCCAAAGCTGTTATTTAGATTGCTGTAGTTGTTTTTAATTACCCTGGCACAGTATTACAAGAAGAACTATAAAACAGCAAATTAAGCAGTTTGAAACAATTAAAATGCTTTAGCACTGACTAAAAATTTAAGAGAAAACCAAAAAGTTGCTAATTGCCTTAGCCAAAGAATTTTTTCTTTGCTTCCTAGTCTTTTTCATACCATTTAGTTAAACAATAATTATGGCCTTTTGTATTCCTTAGAGTTTATTAATAGAGGAAGAAGTGAAGAATCAGTAAGTTTATAATCTAAATGTGCATGTTAATCAAGTATTGGAGGCGTTGATGGGTCAATAAACAACTATATTTCAGTATTCCAAAAAACAGGATGCATACAGATCTGTGCTCTGTTATGCAGAGAGCAGCAAGGCTAGGAGCGTGTCCTGACTTAGACGGTTACTTCACGTCCTTCCTCGTGCTGAGGTGAACTTGCTTTTGAGTTGAAATTGGTTTCAGTCACGTGACCTAATGCCGGTTTTGCCCCTGTTTCTTTGTACTCACGGGCATGCTGAATGGAACCGGCAGTACTTTAACCACACGTCCTCGATGTGTGCTGTGCTGGTACTTTTTGAGTGGTTTTCCATGTAGTCCTCAGTGTTATACTTTCCCGTTTTTCAGTTTTTTGATTAATTGGTAGCTCTCTGTCATGGATTCCCAGTGTGCAAGCATCTGGAATGTTTTTTTCCTTGGGAATTCATTGCATTGCATTGCTCGTAGACAAAGCCCTGTTGACTACTTTTTCCTCCTTCTGACACTAGATGGCTTCTGGTGCCATGGTTTTTGCGTCCTCCTTCTGGGTCCTCCAAGACATCAAAATGCCTCAGAGATTGTCCCGTCCTCACCCAAAAAAAGACGTAATTGCATTAAATATTCTCTCGATGCGGGTTAAGATGAACCGCATGTCCCCTGGGGAGTGGAACGAGAAGCGGATTGAAAAGATTCCCGAGCTCCAGGACGGGAATCTCTAACTCCGGTTCCGGCTCAGTTCAGGGGGCATGGTCGGGGCGAACTCGCATCGACCCCACAAGGACATGATGTTCCATTCCTTCGTACGGGTCACCAGCGGGGCCGCGAACAACAGCGAGAGGAACATGAAGTATCAGCCTTACTATTTTGGTGTGGACTGGATCAGGCTATAAAGGATCAGTCAAAGTCTTGGGAGGAAAAATGGGCCATTTTCTGTGCTCCTCTTATCTCAGTGGCCCATTAGGCTTCATGTCAATTAAATGGTCATCTGTGGAGGGCCAGAGAGAGTGAATTTTTTTAAAAATATGTGCTGAATCAACACTGATGAGATTAATCACTTTGATTAAAAAACTTAAAATATTATTTACTTGCCTGTTTCTGTGTTACCAGTTAAGAAACTGCCCACAGCCATGGTTTCAAATGGCGAAATACAGGCAGGCAAATATATATAAATTATTCAAAGTGATTCATTGCATCAGTGACGATCTAGTAGATTCAACTAAAAGTAACTTCACTTCCTCTGATCCTCTGCAGATGATCAGGGAAATTGTTTAACTTTCAATATCCTAAAGCAGTGTGAAAATGCTGGAAAATGGCACTGGAATGAGCAGTAAAGTTGCAAGTTATACCATTCCAAGCAACCACACTCTCTGGGAAGGAACTAAACCGTAGCCCTCCAAGACACATCAAAATTGTAGAACCCCTTGAGAAAGCTTGGAAAGCATTCAACTAGTGATTTGTAATACAAAATCCAGTGTAGTTGTGTTGCTGCTGTGTGATGATGATGATGATGATGATGATGATGATGATGATGATGATGATG
>JAHTLZ010000129.1:29754875-29787384 GCA_023846285.1 Phrynocephalus versicolor | reverse complement strand
TTGATGAATCATGAATCAAGATGAATCACCCTTGTTCTTATTCATCTCCATCTCTGTTTAGGACCCACATGTTCATATTCTGACAGCACCGTATTTCAGTTGAATCATTTTCCCCCTTCAGCTTTCTTTGCTTTCCAGGTTTTACTTTCCACACATGGTGATTGGAAATAAAAGAATGTGGATTATCTTGGGCTTGGTCTCCAGTGACATATCCTTGATGATATTTTCAAGTTCCTTCATTGCTACCCTTCTGAGTCCTTCTGATTTCTTGGCTGCAGTCTCTGTTGAATTGATGAATCTGGACCAATTTATATGTTCTGCATACAGAGAGACCCAACAAGGAATAAAATATACCCTTCTCTAAGATCTTTCTCCAATAGAAAACCATTACAGTAATTCTCTTTATATATTTTCCTATAGAAAACCATTAGTTCTCTCTATGTATTTTTCTATATATTTGCCAATTGTCCACAATGCACTTATGCAGCAGAACAATTCAATTCTTAAAAAGAAAAGAAAAGAAAATTTGATTTATGAATGAGGGATATTCTGTTTCTGTACCCACAATTAAAAACACTAGGAAGTGGCCCAAATATTGCCGGATAATAGTGTGCCTGTATTGACAACAGAAAAAAAGATGCTAAGCTTTCAATAACCAAAGGGTAGCCAGCATATTGACAAACCCAATAGCAGCAAAAAATTGCCTACATAATAAACTTTTTTCATCAGTTAACTTCTCACCCCAACACAAAACAATTGCCATGGCTGTTTTTTTTTTTACAAGAATGAATAGAAGTGAGGAGAATACCACCTTGATTGCTGCCATCCATGACTTGTTCTGCATTTATTGTTTCAAGAGTAGAACATTTGTAGTTGTCTGACTTGAAAGTGTCCAATTCCAGTGCACTTTGGTTCACTGACACAAAGTTCTGCAAGGTTTCTTGCTCAGTGGTGTCCAGGTTATCTTGATTCATGCTTCTCATGTTCCATTTTCCAATTGTATATACAGTATTGTGCAGCATCAGATTTATCTCTATGTACAGTAAGTACTGCCCACCCTTTTGGCCTTTCTGTGTCATGAGGAACAGTGCTATTTGTATTTGTCCTTTGCGGTTTCCCTGTAGCTGATTGAATGCTTTCCTACAGTCTCATCATCCAGCACTATCTCTTGTTCCATTTCAGACTGTCTCATCATAGAGTTTTCAGGTTAAGGAAAGTGCAGCAGGGATTTGCCATTGCTGTCTAATGTGTAGTGCTAACAACAGCTAATGTGAGTGTCACTGCTGTTGCTTCCTCCATCAGTGTCAATTGCACTTATCACTGTTGCCTAGTAGCTGTCTTGAGCAAGGTGGATGCCTCTTAGTCTGGTGTCTCAACTGTGACCATTCTGCTTTGAGTAATCCTGGCATTGCTCTCAGCCTCACTAACCCTTCACCATGTTAAGGTGTGCTTTCAAGAAGGGGCAGGCCATATCAGCTGTTACTGAGATCAACCCTATTTGGATGGCCTTGATGTAAGCTGCTTTTAGAAGGCCATAAGAAACATCAACTAGCCCAAGGGCACCACTGACTGTAATAAAAGCAATGCATTCAATTTCAATAAATTTTTATCATTGAGATTTAGTTATCAGGACTGCATGTGTCCCACTATATATCTAGTCCATGCATTTGTGTAAAAACGAATTACAGTAATCCCCCACTTATCATAGGAGTTGACCCGACTCACAATAAAGGAAAATCCATGGTATGCAGATGCTGGGTCAGATTGCGACTGGGGGGGCTGTTTGGGGCCTCCTACACTTATCTTAGGCCTGGCACTGCCCCAAACGGGCCTCTGGTGGCTTCTCAGGCCTGTTGGAGACCCCAGAAGTGGTTTCAGGTGATCTGGAAGGCACTTCCAGTTTTCAAAAGCCACTTCCAGTTTGCCGTAAACAGGGCCGATGCTAGTTTGTTTTTGCACCCTAGGCAAGGGGCGGGGGGCGGCAGGGGGGCAGGGGGCGGCAGTGGGGTGGTGGGTGGGCAGGGTGGTAGCAGGTGGGCAGTGGGGGTGGGACGGCAATGGGCACGGGGGGCGGGGGCAACAGGCAGCAATTGGTGGACGGTGATGGGCAGCTGGTGGGCAGTGGGGGGATGGACAGCGGTGGTCAGCGGTGGGGGGGCAGCAGGCTGGCCAGCGCCCTTTCTCACCATTTTGGCACTAGAGATGGGCACGACTAGGGAAAATGACCTTTTCGAGTTGTCGTGTGTCGGAGGCAGCCCGTGTCGGCTCGTTTCCGTTTTTCGCGAAAAACCGCAAAAATTAGTCGGTTCGTTTTTTCATTTTTTGTTGTCGTTATACTGGTTTTTTTGGGGGGGGTAGCGGGCTCCTGGAGGCACCTCTGTGGGATGGGTGCCTCCTCTGGCCCGCTATAAAGGGAAAGTGGGCTCCTGGAGGCACCCGTGGGTGTCTCCTATCCTCACCCACTAGGAAGGGGCAGCAGCAGGCTCCAAGAGACCCCTCAACATGGGGGTCTCCCCTCCTCACCTGCTGCTGCAAAATGGCATGCATAACCATATGGATCCCCCGCCCGCACCGCATGGCATGGCGAGTCCGGCTGCCCAGGACGGGGGGGAGGCGGGACCCCCCCCCTCCAGACCAGAAACTACCCGTCCGGTAGGTGCCCTGAGGCACGGCAGGCATTTTCCGCCTGCTTTTTGGCCCGGGAATGGGTGGGGGGAGACGGGAGAGTTTAAAAGTTTTTTCCTATGCGCGGTCCGTGCCGCTTGCGTTTGCGGCGGCCGTCGGTGAGACTGGGCTTCTTGTGAGCCTGCGGCGAGTCCCACCAAACCAGAGCATCCCAGGACAGGGGGGGAGGCCGGGACCCCCCCTCCAGAAACAACCCCCCCTCCGGTAGGTGCCCTGAGGCACCGCAGGCATTTTTCCGCCTGCTTTTTGGCCCGGGAATGGGTGGGGGGAGAGTTTTAAAGTTTTTCCCTGTGCCGTCCGTGCTGCCTGAGCCGGCGGCGAGACTCGTGCCGTGCGGCTTGTTGATGCTGCCTGCGGCGAGTCCCACGCCACGCCAGAGCAGCCCAGGAGGGAGGAGGGGGGAGGCCGGGGACCTCCAGAAACCACCCCTCTGGTAGGTGCCCTGAGGCACGACAGGCATATTTCCGCCTGCTTTTTGGCCGGGACCCGGGTTTTTTAACTTTTAAAAACTTTTTTTCTGTGCCGCGTGGCATCGCGCGATCGCGCGATGCAAGTAACGAGCACAACAAATCAGAGCAAAATTGTTCGTTTGTCGGTTCGAGCTCGAAGTCTGGCGGAGTAATTCCCGTTACCGTTTCCGTAGAGTAACGGAACCGAGTAATGGAAACGGAAACGGGAATACCGCTAAGTCGTGCCCATCTCTATTTGGCACCCTAGGTAACTGCCTAGTTCGCCTTAATGGAAGCACTAGCCCTGGCTGTAAACCACTTCTAGGACCTCCGACAGGCCTGGGAAGCTCATCGAAGGCTTGCTAGGGGCAGCACCAGGCCTAGGATAAATGCAGGAGGCCTCAAATATGCCCACATAGCTTGCCCAGGGGGCATTGCCTTCATATACTGTGGTCCCACAATAATACTGGGACCACAGTTTATGAACCATGAAATGGCAGGGGATTATTGTATGTCCATTTATTCATTCTCGTGCTAAATAAAACATGTTAATCTTAAAGATATCACAAGACTCTTTGTAACTTTTGTAATGAAATATTATGACTGATAAAGTTTTGAGTACTCAATTTTTTTGTATTTAAGTCATGTAGATTTTAATGTGAAAAAAGATAACTGACTACATTGTGATACTTTTATTTATTTGTCAAGAAATTAGATTATCTGAGATGAATGAAATAAGTACAGGACAGGCAAAATATCTCTAATCCTGCTTATAAAGGAGCATGCAATTTCTACAAGTAACCATTTTGAAGAAGAAGAAAACAGTTTTGGGAGATATAAATGCTAGCATTTCATAGGAAATCAGATGTTTCCTCTGTGAACACATCAAAGGCCAAGGTGAAAAAGGTGCAGCATGATTTGACTTTGTTAAGCACTCTAATCTATAATGAAGAAAGTAGGAAGACACATCAACTGAGACAGTAGATTGCATTTTAGATCAGTCCATCACTTTCTAATGGACTTCAACAGCTCCTGACGAGATTATAAAAGAAGCTTCACAAGTCTGAAAATCAATATCTCTTATGGTACTCTTCTGTGGAAACAAGAGCATGGAGGAATGGGGGATACATTCAGGTTGATCTATCCAACAATCAATTGATAAATAGTTGAATGCATAGGGTCAAAGCTTGTCTCTTCAGATTATATGCTGTGGGACTATTTGGGGTGAAACTTTTTCAGCATGCCTGATGCTTTTATAGGTACGATCAGATTGTCAAAAGACATTAAAATTAACTATTGGATTACATGAGCACGGAGTTCTATTTAGGTTTAAATGGCCAATCAATACTTATCCTTAGTGATTATTTCTAAGTAGAGATGGGCATAAACCACAAATCAGCAATTCAAGCTGGTTCAGCATAGCAACCACACAGGTCTTCGGTGGGTGCCACACATTATTCTTCTTGCCTCCTCAATAGAGATGGGCACGACTCAGTGAAATTTTCATTTTCGTTTTCGTTTTTTTTTCGTTTCATTACATAACAAAAATGAAAATGAAAATTTTTCAAAAACAAAACGGAAACGGAAACGAAATGAAAATTTTTGCTGTGTTTTTCATTTTCGTTGCGGCAAATGCATTGAACTGAAAAGAATGCTAACGAAACAGCAATTTTTCATTTTCGTTTTCGTTTTTTCATTTCGTTACATAACGAAAACGAAAATGAAAAATTTGCGAAAACCCCAACGAAAACAAAAACGAACCGAAATGGACCCCTAAACGACCAAATGACAAACGAAACACCATTTTTTTTATTCGTGCCCATCTCTACTCCTCAATATGATGGCTCATTCACATGCATGTGGTTTCCTCCTCTGCCTCCTCTGGTGGCTGACCACTCAGATGAGGAAGTGAGGCAGGGAAACCAGCAGCACTACTTCTGATTGGGCAGCTGCCAAAGAAGGTAGATAGCAAAGTGCTCACTACAATCAGTGACTGGGCAATCAAGTCGAGGCGATGGGGAGGAAAGGACACTTGTCCCGGGGAATGTGTGCACATGCAGAGGGAGCAGGAGAAGGAATTCAGTGGCACCCACGGAACACTTGTGCAGGTGCAGCACCAAAGGGGACACAACCATCAAACTGCAGTTTGTGCCCATATCTCATTGTAAGTAAATCGAACCCCGTGTGTGTGTGTTAAACACGCATATTACACTGTTATTATTATTCCAGAAATTTGCTCTCTCCGTAATACAGTAATACAGTGGTACCTTGTATAAAGGAATTAATTCATTCCAAATGAAATTATGTTAAGCAAATTTTCCATTATGCAAATTTCCCATAGGAATGCATTGAAAACAGAGTGGTCCCATTTTATCTTGTACAGATTCGCCCCATAGGCGATTATGTTAAGCAAATTTCCCCTATCTCCGGAATTTTTTATGTTGTACAAATTGTATGTTTTACAAACTGTTTGTTATACAAGGGTCCACTGTACCTTTGTTTACGAGCATAATTCATTCCAGAAACATGCTTGTATACCAAAGCACATGTATATCAAAGCAAATTTCCCCATAAGAAATAATGGAACACTCAGATGATTCATTCTGGGTTCCCATAGACCATATATTGCACACACACAATGGCAAAACTCACAATAGAAGTTGGCTAGAAATACACATCCACATCATGTTTTAGGTACCTGGCTGCAGATCTGCTCTGTTTGGGACTAACTTTTATTCTGTCTTTTTAATGCGACAATAATAAGGTGAAATTTCTAGCCATATGCACACTTCACTAGCTGCCCCATGACTAGAAATGATTTGAAAAATAAGAAAAAATGTTGAAAACAAATATAAATATAAATACAAATATAAATATAATTCTATCTTGCACTCTCCTTTGAAAACATTTGTGGTTGGTACAAGGAAGACCTCCATTCCTGTCTTGCAAAACCAAGGTATTATTGTATAGCATCTGGAACTAATGCTTTTCAAGCTATTTCTAACATTTCTAATAACCTTCAAGTACAAAAAAAGAAGGTCAGTGGAGATTTCTCTGCTCTTTTCCTAGTGATCAAACAAGATACAGAGGACAATTTATTTATTTATTATTTATTTATTATGTTTTTATAATGCCCGTCTTCCAAAGGAACTCCGCGCAATTAACAATAAGGTTAAAAGAGCAATAAAACAGCAGGAAAAGAAAACACAATTATAAAGGAGAATCAGCGGCAAGAGCCGTCAAAGGGAGGGGAGGGAATTAATTAAAAGTTGCCAAATGCTTCCCAATAAAGCATGGTCTTAAGTGCTTTTTGAAGGCGGGCAGGGACTGTGCAAGGCGCAACTCACTGGGGAGGTGGTTCCAGAGTGAGGGGCCAACCACAGAGAAGACGCGGTTGTGTGTAAGTGATTTCCACGCCTCCCTCGGGGTGGCCGCTCAGAGTGAGAGCACCTGCGGCATTCTAGTGGGTCAGGCCTCAGTTGACCTTTGGGAGATACACTCCAACAGGTATTTGGGTCCCGAGCCGTGGAGGGTTTTGTCTGGCCGCTGCATTCTGCACCCGTTGGAGTCTCCGGGTAAGGGTCAGGGGCAACCCCACATAGAGGGCATAGAGGGCATTGCAGTAATCAATCCTCGAGATCACGAGGGCCTGCACAACTGTTCTCAGCGTGACAGAAGGATAATGGTGATCATCCTGAGGCTCCTCTATTGCTACTGCCAAGAGGGAATACAGATGCAGTTGTCCCACCATATAGCCATTTTAGTAATGTTTTTTTCCCCCTTGCCATCTATAATGCTCGCCCGACATTTGTTGCTGCAGAGCCTGCCTGTTTTATGATGCCCAGTTGCCTTTCCTGTTTTTAAATTGCTTGCTTTTATTGTCTGTTGGTATGCTGAGTTGTTCAGCCCTGTTAGCCACCCAGAGTTCCCCGTGGGAAGATGGGTGGGATATAAACTCAATAAATAAATAAAATAAATAAATAGATCAGCCACTATCAACATCTGCTCCATACCACCACCACCCAAGGAGAGAGCCTGGCACATTTGAAGGAGGCCATACACTGGAAACAATTCTTCACATACACCACTTTAGGTTTGTTAGACAATTTATACAATTCTTGATTTGGCCTCTATTTCTTTCTATAGAGAGAATATAGTACAAGCAGAAATAATCCCATTTGCCTAAAATTTTGAGGAAATCTATTGGATTGCCGAAATTTTCAGGAAATATTGGAAATCTATATACCAGTTTACAATGGACTATTAAACAAGCCATTTTGGTGTGTGTACAAGTCCAAAGACATGTCACTCTCTGGCAGAATTCTAGCTTTCAAAAGTTAGTCTACAAAAAAATGTTAAGGAAAAACCAAAACAAACAGAATGTTATAGGTAGAAGAAACTGAAACAACAGTTGCATTATGTATGGGAATCTATATCATTTCAATTGTAATTATATTCCATGTGGCATTGCCTGATTTTTCTCCCAGAATAATCATTAGCTCTAGATCTGTCTCTTAGGACAACTAAAAAGAAAAACACCTACTAATTTTGATTTGTAATATTACTTTAGTTTCAAATCTCTTCTCAAAATGACCTTGAAAAATAATGTGCTGGGTATGTCTTTTTCCTGCTGGTAGCTTCATTAACAACCTTTTGTCTAAAGAATACTAATGCTATACAGATAAAACATCACAATAACTGCATTTTCCCCCTAAAAATTGAAAGTTGTAATATAAATTAAAGGAATGTGCATTTGTCCTTGCTTCCAAGACCCTTCCTTTGGGATTGTGTTGCAAAGGATAAGAATTAAAGAACAACATTAAGAGGGGCAGGGAATAAAGTGGTATGTGTATTAGGCAAGTTACATTATGGTTAGTCAAGATCATGTTACATGCAGCTTAAAATACAACAGCACCAGAAGTTGATGTACATGGACTATGTCCTATATAATGAAACCTGGGTTTCCCTTATACAGTATTTAATAAGTCTTGACTTTGCCTCCCCACAGGATGCATCTGTATTTTTTGAACAGCCTGGTCTGTTTGGTTCATTTGATGGGCAGATGTAAGTCATGCAATGTCTGAGGAGGAACCTGTTAGTCTGCTTTGGCCAGCTCTGCTTTGAGCTGTCTCAGAAACATTTCTCTGGGGCCATTGTCTTCCTGTGCATCAGAGCAAAATGATATTTTATTGTTCATGATAATTAATAATTCATCAACACACACACACACACACACACACACACACACACACACACACACAAAGGGAGGGGGAGGGAAAGAGTGAGAGAAAGAGAAAGAGAAAGAGAGAGAGAGAGAGAGAGAGAGAGAGAGAGAGAGAGAGAGAGAGAAATATTATTAGGTACCCTGAAGGAAGTTGCTCAGCTTTATGCATTTAAGGATTTTCCAGAATGTATTTTATCACTGGATATCGGAACAAGCTGAAAAATGTAATATAAAAATTTGATAGATTGCTTTCTGTCTGGAAATAAGAAAACAGACTTGTAAAATGTGAAACGAGCCATTCCAGGAAAGTAGAATTTGAGCTTAGAGTATAAACACTTGAGCTAATGGCTAGAGTATCCCGAGTCTCAGAAGCTGTGGTACGCAGGGAGGGTGAAACTAAGGTTATGGAGGCTCTTCAATATTTTACACTGAACATCCTTACAGGCCATAATTAGACAGATTACCTGTTATGCATGGTGTAGTGTGCTGAACAGTTTTAAACTGGCATGTCCTCAAGGCAAATGGAAGCAAAGTCAAAAAGAATTACACTCTACACAAATAACACTGCATGTTCTATTAATGGCTCCAGAAAAATGAAACCTTCCCAGCCAATGCTGTATTTAATTTTTAACTCCACTGAAAACAAAAGAGTTTGTTAAATATTTACTGGCCATTTTAATTTATGTGCCTAACATGTCCCACCCTCCCCATGTTTTTTTTAAGAAAAAGAAAAAAGAAAAAGCACAACCCGAAACTGGTGACAGGATTATAAATCGTTGAAACAAACCACAACAAAGCCCTATGTTGCAGTTACTTGAACTTGTATGTGAACTCCAGGGTTCTGTTCTGTTATTCTTTGCATCTTAATATATCCCAGTGTTGGCTCAGAGAAGAGATTTATGTGCATTTAGGTGTGCACCCAGATGTCTTGAGAATGCTAGCTAGTAGTTCTCTACTTGGAGAGCTTTTCCACTTCTTCAAAAGAATGTTTGTGCCTTGTTGTGATGCTTAGTTTTGTGCTCAGGCTGTTGTACCTCAACATTGCTACAAGTTTTTTCTGGTGTATGGCAATTAGAGATGGGCACAAAATGGAAATATAGATTTTTGTTTTGTTTTGTTTTGTTTTGTTAATAGTTTCATTCTGTTTTGTTCATTAATGAATTTTAAGGTAGTTTTGAAATGAAATGAAACAAAATGAAACAAAACACTATGCTTCTCTGGGCCCTATTGGCACCAAAATGGCAGGAGAGCTTCTTTGGACTCTTCCCTGTAAGCCCCCAACATTTGGAGAGCTTTGGGGTCCAGGGGGCTGAGTTATTAAACTCCAAAGGGGGTCCCCCTAGGTCTAGGACACTGATGGTGAACCTTTTAGAGACCGAGTGCCCAAATTCCAATTCAAAACTCGCTTATGTTTTACAAAGTGCCAATACAGCAATTTAACCTGAATACAGTGGTACCCTGGATTACAAATGCTTCAGGTGCTACCCTTCAGGAAAGGAAGGATTGAAGAACAGGCTTTTGAACTTCCCATGGACACAGTACCCTCACTGTAGCCATGGAAAATTCAAAAGCCTGTTCTTCAGTCCTTCCTTTCCTGAAGGGTAGCTACACCATCGGGAAAGCCAGGGGGAGTGGTGACAGCTTGCGGGCTCATTCATATTTCCAGTTTACTCTTATGTCATGCCACTCTGGGCATCCCAAAAGCAGTGTAGGTGGAGAGTAAACTGGGGCTATGAAGGTGCCCACAAAGCACTGTACCCCCTTCACCCAGCTCCCTTCATGGAGCCATTTCAGCCATCTCAAAACAGCTCCATGCAAAGAGCTGGGTGAATGTGGTACAGTGCTTTGTGGGGACCTTCATAGCCCCAGTTTACTCTCCACCTACACTGATTTTGGGATGCCCAGAGTGGCATGACTGGGGAGGAAACTGGGACTACAAATGAGCCCACAAGCTGCTGCCTCCCCTTTGCGTGACTCTCTGCACAGAGCACACTGACATGCTCCGAGCAGAGGGGGAAGTGCCATGGCTGTGAGGGGGCAATGTCATGTGCCCACAGAAAGGGCTCTGTGTGCCATCTTTGGCACATGTACATAAAAAATATGTACTCAAAAATAGTGACTGCAAGCATGTTTCTATGCCAAAATTACTGCAGAGCTTCTTCAAGCTCTTCCGTGCAAACCCCTGAAATTTGGAGAGGTTTGGGGTTCAGGTGGATGAGCTATTAAACTACAAAGTGATTATTTTTTCCCCTAGGAAAAAATAATTCTAATTGAGTTGGGAAGCCCTGTATGGGGGGCTATTATCACCTTAGTTCCCAACTTCTGACTCGATTAGAATAATTTTTCCTAGGGGGAACTGCCTTTGGAGTTTAATAACTCAGCCTCCTGAACCTCTAACATCTCTAAATTTCAGGGGATTACAGGAAAGAGCTTGGGGAAGCACCCTTGCCATTTTAGTTCCTCTACAATGAATCATTTTGTTCCTAGAGGGAAAAAAGGTGTTTTGTTTCATTTTGTAACAAAATGATTTGTTACATAAAGTAATGACTTGTTACATGACAAAATGACAAAACAGCAATTCATTTTTAGTTTTGTGCCCATCTCTAATGACAATCTGAATAGAGATTTTGAGCCATGTCATGTGCTCATGAAGTGTGGTTAAGAAGGCTAATACCATGCTAGGGATTATCAAAAAGGGGGTTGAAAATAAAATAGCCAACATTATAATGCCATTGTACAAATTAATAGTGAGGCCGCATGTGGAGTATTGCATACAGTTCTGGTCACTGTATTTCAAAAAAGGCATATGGAACTGGAAAAGGTTCAAAAGAGAATGACTAAAATGATTAATGGGCTGGGGGACCTCCTTTATGAGGAAAGGCTAAAACATTTGGGGCTCTTTAGTCTGGAAAAAAGATGCCGGGGGTGGGGGGATATGATTGAGATGTACAAAATAATGCAGGCATCAGTAAAGTGGATAGAGGGACACTCTTCTCCCTCTCACAAAGTACCAGAACTAGGGGACAGCTACCCAAATTTGTGTTTGGGAGAGTGAGAACAGATAAAAGAAAATATATATTTTTACCCAGCGTGTTATTATTCTGTGGACCTCCCTGCCACAGGATGTGGTGATGGCATCTAGCCTGGATGCCTTCAAAAGGACAGATTCCTGGTGGAAAAGTCCATCACAGGTTACAAGTTTTGAATTAGCTGAAATGCGGCACTTTGGCTTCATGGAGCTGGATATGTTAAATATATTCAAAGATTATTCCAGTAATTTCTACTCTCATAGAATGTGACACATTTTGAAACACTTTTCTGTGTTTTATATTGTAAGCAATACAAATTATAGCATGGTATGATCAAAAGATGTTTACTGTATACATGCTAAATTCCTGAATCCCTTTAACTGGTTTGTTCAGTCAGTCACCTATTGAGAAAGGCCATTCTGTCATGCAATCCTGAATGGTATATATTGCATGAATTGGGAACAGAGTGTTCTAGACACTAGAGTATTAGTGACATAAACCAGACATGCTCATTTGAAATAGCCCACTTATGTTTTAAAAAAAGGTCAGAGACTCAGATCTTTTTAAAACTGCCAGCCATTCCCACTGATACTAAGTTATTTATAAATATATTTGAGTGCTATGAACATTACTAATTTCTAATGAATTTTTATATACATTTAGATGTTTTCATCCTCTAGTTGTAGTCTGAGTTTCATCTTAGATTTTCATTAATCGAGATAGATAAGAAGGACCGCGGCTCCATTTCCCTCTTCATGTATGTGTTTTCACCCTATGGAATGTTGGGAGCCAGTATTCATTTCTAAATAAAACATACTGATTTGTCTTCTCTCATTCCAACAATTTGTCTGGCATAAATCTAGGTCATGGCATTGCTGTCAGGAGGAACATTTTTTTTAAAAAAAAATATTGCACTTCTCTAAAAGTTGATGTCTTGTTAGTCCCAAGTGGTCATATTATACAGAATGTAATGCCATTAGTTTGTGTTCACAATGTGCCTAGAATATGCTACTGTGAATGAGTCGCCTGATATGAACTTTTTTCATGGTAACTGGGCACAAGAGGAAGAAAGACAAAAGTTGCATTTTCCAGAAATGGATATGAGTAGGTAGAAGGAACTTTTGTGCTCCTTCAAATGATCTTTTAAGTTAACAGTTTCCTCCTCAGCAACTGCAGGATGAGTACTACGTCTGGCAATATCTCAGAGCCAATCAAGTATGTTAAATCTAGCCCATCATGGGTCTCAGCACTTAACCTTTAAGTATTAACAAAAATAAATAAATAAAATTTCAGTAAAACACAGCGGAAGAGAGATATGAGCATACATAACCCACTGAAAACTCCAGAATGCCTCTCATTTTTTAAAGCATACATTATTTCAGGGCTTCTTTGAATAAGGGTACCTAATGTTGAATTATGTCCCCAAATGTGCCAAAGTTTAACATGTTTTGTTGGGTTGAAATTCTGAATTTCAGAAGAGGAAAGCGACAGTCTCATGGAGAATAAAGAATTTTTTCATCATCTCTTTCTTTATTCTTGGCTTACAATTCCACTTCTAGAGCACAGCTTCTAAGAAGACTGCAACATCGCTCCTCATCTTAGGGTGTGGCTAATTTGGAAAATGGCATTGGAAGGATTTGGCTTTGCTGATATTGAAACCATAGCCTGCATTTCATTTCAGATCACAACATGTGGACATACAAGGGCTGCAGTTTGATTGGTGATTTCCCCCTTCATCTTGTTTGCTTTATTTTCTTCCTTCCTCTGACCCTGCCCTTCCTTTCCTTTTATGGTTAGCTGCAATGTTCCATAGTTACAAAGTGGTATCATAAGGCATTAATTTTGCCATCCGTCCGTCCGTCCGTCCGTCCGTCCGTCCGTCCGTCCGTCCGTGTGTGTGTGTGTGTGTGTGTGTGTACATGCAGAGGACATCTAACAATTAGAGATGGGCACGAACTGAAAAAAATGGTGTTTCATTTCATTTCATTTAAGGCTTTGGTTTGGTTTGGTTCATTTTTAACAATTTTTGGGGGATAAATTCGTTAGTCCACCACATGACCGCTGGGGCCCAGCTGGTGCTGGGTTTTTATTATTATTATTATTATTTTAGGGTGCCCACCAGGGCACCCTTAGGGCCCGGTCAGCACTCCCCCTTTTTATTTATTTTTATTTTTATTTTATTTTAGTTCCCCCCTCACTTCTGGGTTCAGGCCTGCGCTACAGCTGTAGCACGGGACATTTTTTGCTGTTTTATTTTTCCTTTCAGCACCGACCATGTGGCCCCTGGGGCCCATTGGCACTGGGTTTTTTTTATTATCACCACCAATGACCTGTTGAGCTTGGAGGTGGAGCTGCAACGTCCGGCTGCCTAGGCTGTCACTTGCTTGGGCTGTGAAGGCAGCGGGGCAGCCGGAGAGGCTTCCACGGTGGCAGGGCTCGGAGGTGGCGGCGGCGGTGACCCCTTGCCACTGGGTTTGGGTTTCCTGTGTGGGGAGGTTGGAGGCAGGTGCTGTGACAGCAGGGATCCCCCCACTTCCGGGTTCAGGCCCCGCGCTACAGCTGTAGAGTGGGGCTTTCCCCCCTTTCAGCGCTGACCGTGCGGGCCCTGAGGCCCAGTCAGTGCTGTTTTGTTTTTTTAAAAATTAGGATTCAGGCCCCATGCTACAGCTGTAGCATGGGCTTTTTTGTTTTGTTTTTGTTTTCTTTTCAGCGACAACCGTGCGGCCCCTGGGGCCTGGCCGGCGCTGTTTTTTTATTTTTTTGTTTTTTAATTTTAGGGTGCCGACCAGGCCACCCTTGGGGCCTGGTCAGTGCTCCTTTTTTTTTAACTGTGCCAACCACATGGACATGCTACAGCTTCAGCACAGCCGTCGTCTGTGCTTTTTTCCTGGTTGCCATCCCAGAAGCCAGGAAGACCGGACCTCCAGACCAGCACCAGGTAGGAGAACATATCTTCCCCCAGTTAATGAAACGGACCTAATCGAACCAATTTTTCTCAGTTTGTTTTGCTAATTTTTCTCACTAGGGTTGTTATTTGTTTCATTACATAATGAACCAAATAACGAACAATGAAACAAAAAATTGTTTTGTGCCCATCTCTACTAACAATATGGCATTATATTAATGCAGTTCCTCATCAGTGATACAGCTGAAAGCAACACAGTATAGTTTTATACTTAACCCATTACTCTTTTGACACATTTTGGTAATCTCTTATGACAAAACATCAGAGGACAATAGGGGAAATTAAATTGGTAAAGCGTGCCAGACACACCCCTTCCTACCATTAAGCATAAGTACCCCCCGGCCTCCTTTGGAGATTAATATCTCTGCCCCCAAAACCCTAAATTTTCCAAACTTCAAGGGATCCCCTAAAATCAATTGGGGAAGAGAAGCCTGGCATTCTATTGCCCAATGATTAGTAATTTTCCTTTGAATATTTTTCGAAATATAATTTTAAAAAATATTCAATGGAAAATTACTGATCTCAGGCATGAAAATTTAATTTAATTTCTTTTTCTCCCTGACTCTTTTGACACATTTTGGTAATCTCTTATGACAAAACATCAGAGGACAATAGGGGAAATAAATGCCTGTGTGTGTGTGCGGGGTGAATCTTAGTTCCCCTGAAAAATAGAGTCTAAGTGCTTATGTCCGTGAAAGCACCACCCAGAGCCATGACCTCATGTTCTCTGGAACATCTGCAAGGAGAAAACATGTTTGAATCCATCCTTGTAGAAGTGTGTGTGGGGGGGAGGTAGAGGAAGCTGCTTTGACTTTAAATAGACTGGACCAATTCAAATGCAAAAAAGAAAAAAAAAAGCTTTGAACTCACCCATCTTATAAACAGCAAATCCTGTGATATTTGACCAGCTAGTTGCTCTCTTTTTTTGATTGCCTCAGACTGCCAATTTTTGAAACAGATACAGCACAAATGTTCTTTTGGAAGGGACAAAACATTCCCATTAAGATGGGCCACATACCATATTATATACTGGATATATGTATACATAAGAACATAAGAACATAAGAAGAGCCATGCTGGATCAGTCCAACAGCCCATCTAGTCCAGCTTCCTGTATCTCACAGTGGCCCCGCCAAATGCCTCTCGGAGCGCACAAGACTAGATATGTGTCTCCTGATACCACTCCCCTGCAGCTGGCCCTTGAAGTACCCCGGTTTTAAGCCTGGAGATTACACATCTCCATCATGGTTTGTAACCTATGATGGACTTTTCCTTCAGGAATCTGTCCAACCCCCTTTTGAAGGCATCCAGGCCAGATGCCATCACCACATCCTGTAGCAGGGAGTTCCACAGGCTAACTATACATAAATTCTGTTCTGTATTTAGGAAGAAAATACACATTTTTAAAAAATTTCTAGGCCAGAAATAGGATTTGCTCTTTGAAGTGACCAAGCACTCATTCACTCAATCACTGAATGAAGACTTTCATCGTTGCATGTAGAATGTGTGATATTATCATTATTATTTCAATGTAACAGTATTTGAAATAAGTATGATTTTAAACCAAAGGTTCTAAACATTATTTTGGTAGTTTGAAGGAGAATACAATAAAAAAGACTCATCATAAATTTTGAAGTCTTTTGATTGGGACTTCACCCAAAATCTCTGAATATTTCAAAATATATAGAACATTCCCTTTAATAGATAAACATTTGTAAGACACCCAATGTCTTAACTATTAGAGCAGTGTGATAATGAAACTAGTGTTGGGCCCCAAACAAAAAATGAAATGTTGATTCATTGGTTTGTTACTTAATGAAACAAAGCAAAAGGAACCGGGGAAGCAGCATTTTGTTAGTAACGAAATGAACCAGCGTAGTTTTTTAAAGTATAAAATGAACCAATTTGTTTCTCTGTCAAACAGCTCCTCTGGGGCCTAGAGCATAGAATTTGATGTGAACCTTCCTTGGACTCTCCCCTTCAAGCCATCCAAATTTGTAGAGATTTGGAGTTCAGGGGGGTCGAGTTATTCAACTTCAAAGGAGGTGACGCCAGTAGTGTTCCTCTGCTGAATTCAGCCCTTTTCTACACACCCTTCTGCACCATTAAATTCTACTCCAGAAGGCTAGGAAACTGTAGAGTGTAGATTTTGGATGCTATAGAGGCCTGGAAACTCCAATTTCCCAAGCCTTGGACACTAATGTGTACAGCTGGATCTTGGCCATAGTTTTCATTACTAGTATAGGAAGGCATCTCACCCCAAAAATTCTTTGGATGAATGATCGCCTCCATCTTGGCCTGAATCCATCACTGCTTTTCATGCATGTCTTTGGAGAATCTTAACCTACAACCATCAGCACATATTTTATTGTGATTCCCAAACCACAAGCAGAAGTGATTTGGAGTTAAATGAAGAAAAAATTCAGTAGTACTGGATACTGAGCTGATTGTGTTACATGTACTTTCAGGGTAGACCTAATATAAACTGATCTGTTGTAGTACAGTTTTTCTAGGACATTAAGTCATTGCCCACCTATTTTCTTTGCACATTGTTATCAAGGGCCTATTTGGATTCTTAATCAAGAGTAAGATAATTGATTGCTGGAGAGAAAGGTGGTATCCAGAAGACCCAATGATTTTCTAGGTTAATAAGCTGGAATGGATCCTAAAATAGCACATAACATTTGAGCTAAGAGATCACCTATTCTTCATGGCTCTCTTAAGTGGGGATTGAAGAGCCCAGAGTAATGCCAGGGTCAGCTACTACTAGACTATATTAAAATTATGAGAGCCATTGGGGGATTTAAAATTAAATGGAACAAAATTAAATATCCCAAGATGAATGTACTGTACTACAGCATTCATGAGTATGTGATGTCTTTTGTGTGCTGATAGCTTTCTTCATTTCCTAAAGAATTCACCATAGCATTGAGTTTGCATATTGATGTTAGCAGTGTTCAGAAGTAA
Organism: Phrynocephalus versicolor; assembly: GCA_023846285.1. Lineage (NCBI taxonomy): Eukaryota > Metazoa > Chordata > Lepidosauria > Squamata > Agamidae > Phrynocephalus > Phrynocephalus versicolor. The sequence continues at coordinate 29,770,065 of JAHTLZ010000129.1, read as the reverse complement.
ATGCTGCTGAACCGAGGCACAAGATACATAATATACAGGCATATGGATTTACACAGCTTATACCGGGGTTATTTCAAGGCCGGTGCTTCTTTTCTGATGTTTACTCTGCAGCCTTAGCAAACACTGGGGAGAGGGATAAGAATGATTGTCAAGTGCTCCCAATTGTGGAATGTTTTGGTCTTGGTTATTGGGGCGTGGTGGCTCAGCACACTAAGGCTCCAGAAACTGTTGACTGAAAATTCGGTAGCTTGGTGGTTCGAATTCTGGGTGCCACACAACAGAGTGAGCTCCCACTGTTAACCTCAGCTCCTGTCAACCTAGATGTTCGAAAGCATGGAAATGCAAGTAGATAAATAGGTACTGTCATAAAAAGCGGTAAGGTAAAACAGTGTTTCCTTGCAGCCATGCCGGCCACGTGGCCATGGACTTTCACAACACTGACTCTTTGGCTTGGATATGGAGATAAGCACCACCCCTAGAGTCAAACATGAGTAGCACACATATGTGTGTGTGGGACCTTTACTTTTACCTTGTCTTGGTTGACATCAGTCCAAAGGATGCCAAGTAGTAGGATGGAAATATAGCCTTGATGGGCTCAAGATCTATGGGAAGCCTCCTTCAAGAGGGGAGAGCCAACTTGTGGCCAATCAGAGAAGCCCTAGGATTTCACATTTATCATTTTTAAACACTGATTGCCCAGACTCCTACTGATGTTTGTGAAAATGGCTGCAGTTAATTTTAGTTAATTTATGAGATGGGGAATGTCTCAGTTGTAGAATTCTTATGACAGATGACCAGGTGCGAGATCCGCACTCATAAATTAGGTGCAAGTGGCCTTGCCAAGTTACACAGACTTTAAGCAAAAACCAGTATGATTCTGGCCATTTTGGGCAATGTTATTGTTATATAATTTCTAATCTCTCATCTTGTTCACTTTATTTCATATGAAAAACAAGAATACTCTGCCTTAGCCTCATTTGTTCCCCTACCTTTTTGTTTTTCTGATTTCTAGTCAAGGCATTTTGTCTATTTTCGAGAACAAAGCAGGTCCGAGATGAAATCTCATCCCTGGGGAATATCACTGGGATGAAGTTCTGTGCATTGCCACTGAGTCTGAAGATGCAGCACATAACAAACTGTGTTTGAAAAAGACAGCTACAAAGCCTGTGTTTATGTATTTTGTAGCTCTGTGCAGTTAAAGCCTGGTGTGATGGTTCCAAAGAACTAGCTGCACACAGAGAAGACAACTTTAGATTGGGAGTTATCAAACAGGAACTTATTCCCTCCGCAAACCTTTCTACAAATGCCCCATATCTGCAAGCATCTTCTGATGCAGAGAAGAGTTTTAAAAGTAGTTTGTGATATGGCAATCATCTGGCTAGAAGTTTTGGATTTTTTTTCTGCTTTTTCTGTGACATGCGTAGCTTTGTGGTGACTGGTCTGCTGACGACTCGGGCAAGACTTAAAACTAATTTACACATGTGATATTTTTAGGTGTCTATCCCATCATTCATTCTATCACCTGTCCTTGCATTTGGCACATGACATTTAAGTATTTGGATACAAAAAGGCTGAGGAGGGAGACCCAGATTCCACTGATATGCCAAAATTGTTGGGGGGAAATCAACCCTGCTACCAATATGTTTTGGTAGAGAATCTCAGATCCTGTCAATGCTGCCTTTCCCGATTGGCCTTGTAGGAGCTGTAGTTCAAAAGCAAACTTTCCCACTTCCAAAGCTGTCAATCACATATAGGTTTGGTTTCTTCAACGGTCTACCTGAGGGTGCACAACATTCAGATCTAGAGCCTGGTGTCATGCTGCTGGAGGTGTCTCAATGGTTACTCTCTCATATTCAGTCCCAAAGCCTTTATCAGTACAGTATAATGTCCTTCTTCAGCCACTCAACTGCTGAAACAGAAGAACATGTACACCTCCCTTAGATCCTCACAACTCTTCCTCAGGCAATAGGGTTTGTAAAAGGGAACAAAGTGAGGGAAGGAATGGAAGAAAGCCTAAATGTCAAGGGCTCTGCATGATGCTTTTAACACGAGGGAGGTGGGATCTGCAGCTAGTTTTACACACCAGTCCCAAAAACCCAACTGGGAGGCAGGGGTAACAAGAGGGATCTTGCCTGAAGCAAGATCTGGTGGCAGCTCTCCAGTTTGATTTCCTCTGTACTAGAAACATCCTTCTGGTTCAGTTTGTGATAACACACTGTCATTTCGTTTTGTAACAGTACAAAATGTTCCCAAACAATGAAATACCATGCCATTTTTCATTTTGTGCCCATCTCTAATCTGTACTCAAGAAATAAATAATTCTGTATACCCTGAGTCATGGTTCCGCTTTAACTTCTGGTTCCCAGAATTTTGTCTAAGTTAAAGCAGCAGCAATTATTGCTGCTATGGCAGTAGAACAGCTGCCTTGTTGCAGAAGGATAGATAACCGAGTCTAAGCCACCAAAGAGCTTATGATCTCCCAAAACGGATAAGGGAAATAAAGAAGGAATGTGTGAATTATGATATGCTCTGCTTTTAATATTTTCCACTTAATTTAAGTTCTGAGAGATTGTGTAATTATTTAATAACAATCTGTGAACATAGAATGATTTCAATATAACTAGGAAATCTGGAAAAGATTTAGAAGACATCCAATTTTTCAAGCATTTCTTTAAAAAGAAAGTGAGGGCAATGACGGCTTTATTATACCTTAGAATATATTCCAAGCCTATGCTAATCTGGACTGAAAGCTGACACTGTCATTAGACACGGTGAACTGAGGTTTAGGAAACATTAATGGCTTCTACCTGGCTTTTTGGCATGCTTTCTGTCCAGGGACCCTCAAGTGCTGGTTCAGGTATGGTGGAAGGCACTATCCCATCATCAACTCCACATAAGAGTCAACTGCCAGTCAGCATCTGTGCATGGACTAGGGTGATCCTCACCTTGTACTGTGCTTCAGGTAAAAGAATCAATCTTGTATGATCCTGTCTACATCATACATAGGGCTTGGCAAAAGTTGGCCTTCCAGATGTTGTTTGGACTGCAACTGCCAGTATAGCCAAGGCAGAGAGTTAGTAACCTAGTGTAACCTACTCTATTATGCAGAGACATAATAAGAGTTGTGGTCTGACATTACCAGAAAGACCACAGCTGGCCTACCCTTCGATGCCATCTCAATGAATTCACTATGGGTGTTCATACACGACCCCTAAACTCCGGGGCAAATGGCTCCCAGCTCCGGAGCTTAAAAATATTTCCCCACCAGCTCCGGAGTTTACAGGAAATGAAGTGCGACCATGCCCACTTTAGCGCGTCCCAGCGCACCTTTCAAGTACCTGCTCTCTGGAGGTGAAAATTCCTTGATGCAGTGTAACGATAGTGAGTGTGGGGCTCTCCTCGCTTCAGTTTGTTGTTGTTTTGGCTCCCGCCCCTTTAAGAGCTCCTTAAGAGACTGGAATGTTGCCACGGCAAGAGCGAGAGGCAGAACGGAGGTGAGCCACGTTCTTTTCTTCCTTTTTTTCTCCCTCCCCTCACACAGACAGGAGCAAGGAAGTGTGGAGGGGTGGGGACACAGGAAGAGCGACAAGCCCCTAAGATCTCTGGTCCGAATTTAAGTGGCCAGTGGATCTTAGGGGTCGTGTGAAAAGGCTCTATGTGATATGAATCCATCATTCTGCTTTTGCAGTTGATAGTCAGTGATATACAGGAACACACAGTAAAATAGCAGCACCATGATATGCTGTGTCTCTCACAATCAAAGGCCTGAGGTGTCTCTAATAGGAGTCGAATCCCAACTCAACAAAAGGTAAAAAAAAAAGAGAGAGAGAGAGAGAGAACAAGAGAGAGAACTGGGAAAACAGAGACATTTAATGGAACAGGAGTTTAAGAGCAAACAGGGACAAAGGACTATAGGCCGTAAAAGAGCAGGAAAGCAAAGGGAAAGGTTAGGAATTATCCATAAAATGGTTTGCTGAAAATTTCAGCTGAATATGAACAGCAAGTGGAGACAAAAGCAAACAGAGTGCCATAACCAAGAACAAGATAAGTAATGTGGGTAGATGGATTCTGGAGAGAAACCAAAGGTTTAAAGTGACAAAGTAGGGGAGGCAAATAGAAGAGTATTACATGAACTAAAATGCGATATGATTAAACACTGAGCAAGCAAAAAAAAAAATATTAGAAACAGATGGAAAATGATAGCAACACTGAAAAGGCAAAAAAAAAAAAAAAAGGCAAGATCCAGCAGTACAATCCATCTGCTAGAGAATAAAGAAGAGTGAAAGACAACACTGAAGCTATGGATCTGATCAGAACAGTGGAAAACTACATTTTGCCAGAAATGGTAAGGGGAGCTCAAAAGAATGATTTAAAAGGTAAGACAGTCTATTCAGAATTAGTATTTTTATGGCTTAGGTGATTGTGAGATATCCAGCCAGACATGTCTGGAAGATAATTGGAAATATTGGGTTGAAATGAGAGAAAGGCAGAGTAAGGGGGACAAAAGAAAGGTAAAACAGAGTATGTTAATGTAGGAGTTATTCCATGAAATATAAGCCACAATAGTCCATGTATTGATCAAGGAAATTTAAGGTTAAGGTTAAAAGCAAAACGCTATGAAATTTTTTTTAATACAGAACTTCTAGATATCCAAAGCTATGTTTTTTTTTAAAAAAAGTAGTTAGTTATAGTTTTGGTTGCAATGCCTAAAAGTAGCACATTACTGAAGTCACTTCTCCACTGATGCACCTTAACAACTGTAGGGGATGGGAGATCCTTGCCCACTGCCCAATGAAGAGTCAGGCTGCCTGGGTATCTGTTTAAGGGTTGCCTGATAAAGGCAGGATGGTGACTTTGTAAGGTAGTCCTGCCTTCCGATAGTCCTCTTTTGAGGCTAAGCATCCCACCCACCACATTGGTCCAGTGCAAATGTAATCTGGTTGCTTAGGGGCTAGATAGGGATTTTGGACCCTTATCATCTGACTGAACCAAAAAGGTATGAGACAGACACATGCCAATCAGGGGTGTTGTTGTTCAATAGGTCACACTGGCAGGCAGTGCAGATGGGGAAGCTTGTAGTGGTGGGTTCAAAAAGGTCACTCTGGGCCGATACAACAGCCAGCACTTTCAGCACCATGAATCCTGAGACTCAGTAGCCACCAGATGAGAAGTGCATGACTGACAATGCAGGCTGCAGGCCACCAGAAGCTAAAAGTGATGCTCTTTTGATTTGATTTGATTTGATTTGATTTGTGTAAAAACACAACATGATTGCTACCAGAGCTGAAAAACATGTAGTGAACAACTATCGTAATACCAGACACTCTACATCACATGATCCCTGACTCTCTCTAGTGGCCAGTTTTAGTAACTTTATTATTAGAAATATATATTTCTGGGAATTTAAAAAAATATTTTTAATATTTTCAGACTACGGATAACTGAATCAGTGGATACCGATCATGCAGATATGGGAATTCTATTGTATTCCATTCATTTTGTTCTAAGACATTCAGCATCGCAACTGCTGAAAAAGTTATCCCTATGATGTACATGTAGAAAAAATTAAGATATAACCTTCTATGCACCGACCTGGAAGTAACTCAATTGAACTAAAGGAGGCTTACTTCAGGTAAGACCTGTACATTATCATGATATTAATAAAAAACCTTAATACTAGTATTGTGATACTAATATTATAATATTACTTATTACAATATTAATAGTTTTATTAATATGGTATTGGTAATACATTTTGCATTTTAATGCCCTACTTGTGTGTATATATGCGTTGTTAAACAGCTTTCAGTTGTTCTTGCTGTTACGAAAGATTTGATGATATTGGAAGACCATTTGCTTCATTCTTTTTAGAAGTCTAACTATTTCATTTGCTGAGGCCAAGGCAGTTTTGTTACAGGGAAAAAATATAAATCTTTGTTGTGCTCTCGATAAATTGCATTTAAATTTAGACTTTGTAAACAGTGAATTATCTGGTTTTGATTAAGGACTAGGCGATCATTAAATGCCTTTTATTTAGCACCAACCTGGTCTTGAGTGATTTCGTTTATAAATCAGCTTTGCTCCAGCAATACATTTTAGACAGCTGACATACTGAAGGGTTAGAAAAGAAAAGAAAAATGTACAGGTCTCCAGAGGCTGGAGAAAAATCCCATGAAACAATAGGTCCTATTGTTGTGTAGCTGGTATTCTGCATAGGTTTCCCTCTGAAAACTTTGTAATGTTATCTTTCTTGCCAGGTTTTGTGCATTACTTTTAACTGACACAGGGCTTACCCACAGTTTGGGTTCTGAAATGTGTACTTTATTGGATATAGGTGGCAATGAGGATTTTTGTTGTTGTTGTTACTTCTCATGTAACCCAGGAGCCAAAGAGACCTCTGGCTGCACTTAGTTTGGATATGAAAAGTAGTCATAAATTGGATTAAGCAGAGCTACTAATTATTCAGGACCTGGTCAGGGATGTGAATGTCACTGAGCCTCTGGGGAACAGTGACCATGCTGCAATCTCCTTTGCCATGCATGTTGGAGGAAGAGTGTCAAGCAAATCAGACATAAAAACCCTTGATTTTCAAAGGGCAAACTTCCCTCAGATGAGGAAACTAGTTAGAAAGAAATTGAAGGGGAAGGTTGGAAGAATCCAATCTCTTCAGAGTGAATGGAACCTGTTTAAAACAACAGTAACAGAGGCCCAGCACAAGTGCATACCACAAAGAAAGAAGAGCTCATTTAAGTCCAAGAGGGCACCGGCATGGTTAACAAGTGGAGTTAGAGAGGCTCTAAAGCGCAAGGAGAGGTCTTTCTGTAAATGGAAATCCTCCCCAAATGAGGAAAATAAAAAGGAACACAAACTCTGGCAAAAGAAATGTAAGAAGATGATAAGAGAGGCAAAGAAAGATTTTGAGGAATGCATGGCTAGCAATATAAAGGGTAATAATAAAAGCTTCTTTAAATATGTTAGAAGTAGAAAACCTGCCAGAGAACCAGTTGGCCCTCTGGATGGTGAGGGAGGAAAAGGGGAGATTAAGGAGGACTTGGAAATTGCAGAGAAATTAAATGAGTTCTTTGCATCTGTCTTCACGACAGAAGACCTTGAGCAGATTCCGCTGCCTGAATGGCCCCTCTTGACTAAAGAATTAAATCAAATACAGGTTAAAAGAGAGGATGTTTTAGGACTAATTGATAAATTGAAGATTAACAAGTCACCGGGCCCAGATGGCATCCACCCAAGGGTTATTAGGGAACTGAGAAATGAAATTGCAGATCTCTTAACGGTTATATGCAACTTGTCTCTTAAAATGGCCACAGTGCAGGGGGACTGGAGGATAGCAGATGTCACACCAATTTTTAAAAAAGGAAGGAGGGGGGACCCGGGAAACTACAGGCCAGTTAGCCTTACATCTGTCCCAGGGAAGATGGTGGAAAGCCTCATCCAAGAGAAAATCTTAAAACACATAGAAGAACAAACTTTGCTGAGAGAAAATCAGCATGGCTTCTGCAAGGGTAAGTCTTGTCTGACAAATCTTTTAGAATTTTTTGAAAAGGTCAACAGGCATGTAGATTTGTGTGAACCGGTGGATATAATCTATCTGGATTTTCAAAAGGTTTTGACACAGTCTCTCACCAAAGGCTGCTGAGAAAATTGCACAGTCAGGGGATAAGAGGGCAGGTCCTCTTATGGATTGAGAACTGGTTGAGATCCAGGAAACAAAGAGTAGGTGTCAATGGGAAATTTTCACAATGGAGAGAGGTGAAAAGCGGTGTGCCCCAGGGATCTGTCCTGGGACCGGTGCTTTTCAATCTGTTCATAAATGACCTGAAGACAGGGATAAGCAGTGAGGTGGCCAAGTTTGCAGATGACACGAAACTTTTCCGTGTGGTAAAAACCAGAGAAGATAGTGAAGAGCTCCAGAAGGATCTCTCCAAACTGGGGGAATGGGCTACGAAATGGCAAATGCGTTTTAATGTAGCCAAATGTAAAGTAATGCATATTGGGGCAAAAAAATCAAAACTTTATCTATCAACTCATGGGCTCTGAGTTATCCGTGACAGATCAGGAAAGAGATCTTGGTGTGTTGGTGGACAGCTCCATGAAGGTGTCTCCCCAATGTGTGGCAGCGGTGAAGAAGGCCAATTACATGCTAGGGATTATCAAAAAGGGGATTGAAAATAAAACAGCCAACATTATAATGCCATTATACAAAACAATATTAAGGCCGCACCTGGAGTATTGTGTACAATTCTGGTCACCGCATCTCAAGAAAGACATAGTGGAACTGGAAAAGGTGCAGAAGAGAGTGACTAAAATGATTACTGGGCTGGGGCACCTCCCTTATGAGGAAAGGCTAAAACATTTGGGCCTCTTTAGTCTGGAAATAAGGCGCCTGAGGGGGGATATGATTGAGACGTACAAAATAATGCAGGGCATGAGTAAAGTGGATAGAGGGAAGCTCTTCTCCCTCTCCCAAAATACCAGAACTAGGGGACATACACTCAAATTGAGGGCTGGGAGAGTAAGAACTGACAAAAGAAAATATTTTTTCACCCAGTGCATTGTTACTCTATGGAACTCCCTGCCACAGGATGTGGTGATGTCATCTGGCCTGGATGCCTTCAAAAGGGGACTGGACAGATTCCTGGAGGAAAAGTCCATCACAGGTTACAAACCATGATGGAGATGTGTAATCTCCAGGCTTAAAACTGGGGTACATCAAGGGCCAGATGCAGGGGAGTGGCATCAGGAGACAGATATCTAGTCTCGTGCGCTCCCAAACGCACCTGGTGGGGCCACTTTGAGATACAGGAAGCTGGACTAGATGGGCCTTTGGCCTGATCCAGCATGGCTCTTCTTATGTTCTTATGTTCTTATGGATCAGTTGTCTAAAGTATACATACTCAAATTGGTTTTAATCTTGTGATTGAATAAGTCCCATATTCCCTACAGTGAGCCTGTTTTCACCCAATTATTTAAGTTTCTCAAACGTAAGTGCTTGATAAGAAATTTTGCAAATTAAACCCTAGCATACCTTCCACTAACCAATCACAAAACAAAGTATACAAAATGCAAGATGCCATTGGAGGGAGCACATCTTTATTTATTTATTTATTTATTTATTTATTTATTTATTTAGCTTGCATGCTGCCCACTACCCAAAGGTCTCTGGGTGGCTCACAATCAAAATAGACAATCAATCTTATAAATTTCTAGTAAGCAAGTCATGTATCACAAGGGAATCACCACCATTGCTGTCGGCCAGTGCCCCAAACCTCCCTGAGAGCACTTATGGAGCAACTGGGCTGGGCTGGAAGGAGGGAAATCCAGATGATTCTAGGGAGTCAGGAGAAAAACAGCAGGAAAACCCATAGTAAGCAGTGCTAAAGGAGAATGGGAGTGAGGGTTCAGAGCTCTCCTTGGAGCCTGGCACTCCCTGAAGTTCCGCTAAGGAAGAGCCGACCTTGGGATCTGCAACAGAACTGCTTCCCTTTGCAACACTGGGAAGCTGAATTGGGAACAGGACAACAACCCTTGGCAAGAGCCCACCAGAAGCATCCCAGTGGTTAGTGGCTGAGGCTGAGGAAGTGAGACGCCCATCATATCAGTTCCAGAGGAAGATACACAGCTCTTGGAAGAGAACAGATGGGGAAATGCTGTAGAAGCCACCAGTTCCATAAAAGAGCCATCTCACCAGCAACCTGGTGAATTGCTGGAGGGAGAATCCAAGGCTTCCAATTCTTCCAGGATGGTGGTGGTGATAGGACTCACAGCTACTCCAAGTCTCATTCTTAGAGGTGAAAGGACAACTTGTCATACCAGCCAGCTATTGTGGGGAGGGGAAAGGAGTCAAGTGTTTGAATAGGATTTGTGCATGTGTGTGAATTTTGGTTATTTTTTTTAATAGGAGAAGCGTTTCCATATTCGATGCCCTCCTTTCTCCCACTCTAGCATCCTCCAAAAGAATAGATCTAGGACATAAGAAAATGGTGGTTGGGCTTGTAAGAGCAGAGTTATGTTGTTATTGTGTTTGCTTTGGTTTTTATATGATTGCTCTAAGGTTCACAGCCAGAAAAGGAAGACATTGGTGACGATTTCAAAAAAATCACAAAGATATAATGGAAACTGCTATTGCGATGGGTTTAGTGTTTGTTTTTGCTTCTGCACCACAAGCATACACAGACAGACAGACACACTTCCATTAACAATGATACTTGGTTTCCTTCCTCTACTTCTTTTCTACCTCTGTGAGGCCACAGAAAATGTGGTGAACTTTTATTTCTTTGAGGGCAGAATAATGGCCAAACACTAAAACATAGCATTGCTCATTTGCCACTGGTTTCACAGTAACAGTTGAGCAACACTCAGGATGTGTCAAATTAATTTGTTTTAGGATTGTGGGCTAACAACATGATTATAAATGTACCATTTTGTGAGTTTAAATACACTTTATACTTCTGATCTTTGGGGCAGTCACCATCTGTCCCTGGGATGATGCTTTAATTACTCCCCTAGTTTCCCTGTTCCTTAACTAAAGGGTACCAGAATAACTCTGAACCTGAGACATGGCAGCTGAGGAAGTGTCTACAATCCTTTTACCCTTCCTAGGGGACTGTGCCTTATGAAGTCAATTAAGGCCAGGAGATAGCATGCTATGGGATCCCTCTGAGCACCAGTCCCCCAAGATTTCTGGATTCAGAACTGGGTGGGAGATGGACAGCAGGATCCAAGGCAAGTGACCTTATACAATTTGATAACCCTCTTCATCTCAAGTGTGTACAAGATTTGCTGGCACATTCCTGTGTAACTGAATTACAACAGGACCCTGTACCTGTAGGATCAGGATCCAGAGTTTCACTTATCCATTGCCTGAAAATATTTTTTAAAAAATAAAATTAAAAAAACAGAAAAACTTTAATGTATTACCACAACTGGCCATCAGAGGGAGCCAGATATTGTGCTATGAATACTTGTTAGTGATAGTGAAGAATTCATAGCATGGTTTCTGGTGCCCTCTAGAACCACATCTGGTAATGCACATGAAAATAGTTTTTATGGTCCCCCCTTTAATTGTGGGAAATATATATATATTGTTTTCTACTATCCATGATTTTGAATATCCCCAGCAGCTCACGAGGTCTTACTGTAGTTGTAAAGTTTGCTTTCTATGGAATGAAGTGTTAAAACTCCTTCTCCTAATCCTCTTCTTTCTTCTTTTTATTCCACAGAAGCACCACTGCTGATTTATTGTTTTATTATTGCTACTCATGAACACAGAGACTAGAGCCTTTATATGAAACAATGGATCCAGACTGGCCCTGAGAATCAGTTGATGGAAAGCTAAATGAGCCAGTGATCACAGTACTGCAGTCTAGATTGTTTAAGGTATGAGCCCAACCTTGTCACTTTGCAACAATGGTTTGCAATCTCCTTTATCTGTGTTAGTTTTTCATAATTCTGCTAAGGGAGTTTGAAGGACCTCTATTCCATAGTATTCAGCTTATCCCACCTTTGCGGCTTACACAACAACAACAACCATCTTTATTTACAGTTTCAGACCAAACAGATTGTGGTTTATAGCAATCTTGCATACAGGAGGAGACAGCTACTAGTGTGTGCTCATGCCCTCTAGAGGCCAGGAGGTTGTATTGCAAGAGAAATTCTGAAGCTTTTGCAGATTATGCTACCATGTAATGAGACTGTATATTGGAGACATATATTGCAAATGGCCATATGCTATATTAATTCAGAGAACAACCACATATTGTTGAACTTATAAATGTGTCATTTGCCATTTACTTTTAACTGCATAGAGACTACAACATGCCTGTGCAACTTGAAAAAAGAAAAGAAATGAAACATCATAATGTTTTTCAGGAGTGACAATTTTTAGGACTGAAAATGCCATCTGAGACTGATGCTGAAATGTAGTAAACAAAAGAGAATTGGAGATCATTGGGAAAGTTAAATATTGAAATGCATGTTTATGCCAGCCAAAATAAACAGTGTTTGAGAAATAGCTCAGTAGTCATTTGGAAATAAACATTTTCTTCCTTTGTTTTGCGATTTGCTCAGGCTAAAGTAACACTGCTGGGGAAAGACTTAAAATCTCATGCACCTGTCTATGTGTATCTTTGTCTGTTTGTTCAGTTTAACACAATTTATTCCTCTCTTCTCTGGAGCATCCCGAACCTTCAAAAATCAGAAGTTAGTTTAAGCAGAAGAAATATTTACCCAGAATCACTTTACAATGACATGAAACAACATGAATAGTGTGTACTGTGTTTAGACAACAAATTGTTTGGGGAACAGAAACATAGGACTGTGTGAAACAGTTGATTGCTGTGGAACTGTCTGCTTTTCCATGCCAAAGTGCTGAATATCCATAGAGTTTCCACAAGAGGGCAGCTTGTGACTGAAATTTTGGGGTGAGGCATCCCACAACCCAGTTCATAAACCACCATGCTTCCATACAGTGTCTAACATAGCTTCAGAGTTTTCAGATACACTCCGTGTATGTTGATGGCCCATATTGCCAGAAGTTGGCGGGGGTTCGATTCCCCACTGTGACTCCTTCACAAGGGACTTGATGCTCAAGGGGGTCCGTTTAGCTCAGCAAGATTATTCTATTGCATCACTCTGCCGGCATAATAGGAATTATATCACCAGCTGTGGCAGATTGGCAGTAACTTAAGATCAGCAGAGCGGGACAACTATGAAACTCATCTTCCTCTCTGTTGCATTGACAAGTATCTTTCATCATTAGAGTGACTTCTTTTCTTCTTCTTCAATAATAATAGTTCTGCAGTCTTTGGCAAATACTAAACTATGAGTTTATCTGTTGGCTTGGTCCTTTTAAACTGGAAATGTGGTGCACAGGTGTTTCATTGTGCAAAGAAAGTTCTTGTAGAACCACGAACATCCTCCCAATATGGTAGGCACGGCAACTGGTGTGTGAGCCACATCTTTGGAAGCAAATGAGAAGCATATGTAGGAGAGAAGTGCCTGACTATGCGTCTAAGAGTTTGGAGAAGTTACTTTTTTGGACTATAGCTCCTAGAATTCTCCCAATTAGCATATCTCCTAGGCATTACTGTTTCAAAGAGTAACCTGTGCAAGTTCTGTTTTTTTTGTTGTTGTTTATTTTAAGAAGCAGAATGCAGGAACATATAATTCTCTAAATGTTGTTGCACTGCATGTTCCATCTTCCCTAAGCAGCACAGTCAATGGTGAAGGGTGAGGAGTGTCATAGTTTTAATGATATCTGGAGGCTTAAGTATTTCCCACTCTAACATTGTAAGGTCAATGTATTATGGAAATGATCCAGTTCTGTAGCAGTTGCTTCAGATTAATATAATGCTAAGCAGGTACAATGCAAAGTACAGTGTTGATACCAGGCATACACCACATAACTTGGGACTACACTCCAATCATTCAGGCAACAAATTTTGCATTAGAAAACCAGATGTGTGATCTATGTATCTGCAGGACTGCCGTCAGTAAAATATATGGTGGCAATGAAGCATGCCTTCAAAACATAAAGAGATGAATAGAAAAATAAAAATAACTACTGTTTGAACTACCCATTCTGAGTGGAATTGCTGTTCCTCCTAAAATGCGCACACCCCAATGCTTCTTGCATGTGTTAAGAATGAAGCTGCCTCCTATGTGGATAAAATAAATCTCACTGGTAGCAATGCCAGTCCTGCTATTTCTTACTGAACAAATTACCCCATGTTCTTTTTAATTGTTTTGTTATCCTAATAATTAAAATCAGGAATGGGGATTCGCGTCACAGGACTTAGTGGCTTAAGTTGCACCAGTGACTTCACCCAAATTTGACTTGGATATTTTGGTTAGTGACTTGCACTCAACTCGCAATGTGGAGCACAACCCCTGCCCATTTTTCTGCAAGGAGGAAAAAAGCTTATTTTAAACAAGGACTTGGGCTTGTGGTTTGGGACTTGAGACTTGATACCAACAACCTAGACTCTGACTTGTTACCAAGGGCTCAGACTCGGGATTCGGACACAAAGACTTACCAACATCTCTGACTAAAATAGCATCCCAGCTTTGGAAGGACAGACAAATTGCTGAATGTCAACACTCGTATTGCACCTCAAAACTCTGCCTCTTATTTCTAAGCAGGAAAATGGTTATGTGTAAAGTATGGGCAGCTGAATAACTGTGCCCACAAAGTGAAACCTGAAATTTGCTTTGTTATGAAACATAAGAAATGCTACACAGAGCTGACTCTTTTTTAATGTGCAAGAAGGTGATGTTATGGGGAGATTTTTAAAAAGCTGCTACCAGTTGCTGGGCAATATTCCCTAAGCTTGTGACCCTTTGTATGTATCAAAGCTCTCTGCAAACTCCCTGGGCACTTAAATTAGCTCTGCAAGTAATCATGAATTTGACCCTTCAAATTAGCTATTTAAAATCTCCAAGGGCAAAAATTAACCCTTAGACTGATCTTATTTCTTTAGTTGTGATCCTATGACATTGCCATGGCATAAAAACTTTATAACAAACTCCATGGTGCGAAGGAATAAAGAGCCTCTTGGAAGTGACACTCACCCCTCAATTTCCCTTTAAGAGGTGTCTGCTTTACATGCACCCTTGTTTTAATGCAGAAGGACTTGTTTTAAAAACAACTTACATTGGTGCATATTCTGCCATGTAACTGAGGTTTTAGAGATGTGTTTGAAAACATAAACTACAAGCAACGTTGTTCTGTTGCTGCCACTTATCCATCCCTGACATAGGAACCTTTTAGAAACACTTCATGAGCCTTTATTTCATCCATTTTACATGATTTGGCACTTGGATCCTAGCTGGGCTGGAAATAAAGTCAGAAAAACCACCAGTGTGTTAGGTAACTTGAGCAAATGTAGAGATGGTTGGCTTTTCTTATTCTTTCCATGTCTTATTTTCATACAACTGTCTCTGCATCAACCACAACGTGGTACTACCTGGTTTTCTGGATACTATCTGGTCTGTATGTAGTTAAAATATTACAACAACCAGGCATACAGCTTGGGGTCCTCCTGGATTCGTCATTGAGCCTGGATGCCCAGGTCTCTGCTATGGTCAGGAGTGTATCTGAACAATTAAAACTAATGTGTCAGCTATTTATTTATTTATTTATTTATTTATTTATTTATTTATTTATTTATTTATT
>JAHTLZ010000129.1:29717124-29754865 GCA_023846285.1 Phrynocephalus versicolor | reverse complement strand
ATTTATTTATTTATTTATTTATTTATTTATTTATTTATTTATTTATTGTTATATTTATATCCCACTTATCTCCAAAGTAGGACTCTAAGCGGCGACTCTATGCCCATTTCATGAGATATCTGATCTGGCCATGTGACATAAGCCCTAGTTACTTCTACAGAAGGATTATTGTAATACACACTATATGGGGATGGTGATAGAAAGTGTCAGGAAATGCAGCCGATTGCTACTGGGGCTGGTTACAGGAATCACATACCCCCTATTACAGCAGATCCACTGGCTGCTAATCAGCTTCTGTGCAGAATTAAAACTGCTGGTTTTAACTTATGAAGCCCTAAATGTCCTGGGTTCAAGCTATATCAAAGGCTGTGTGTCCCATTATGACCTGACTCAAATGCCAAGATCATCAAGAGAGACCTTTCTCTAAGTCCTGTCACCTTCACATGTGTATGAGGTAGGAATGAGAGATGGGCCCGAAATGGAAAAATAGTGTTTTGTTTCATTTCGTTTCTTTAGTAGTTTCATTTTGTTTCCTTTGTAACAGTTTTTAAAGTAGTTTTGTTATGAAACAAAATCAAATGAAAGAAAATGCTATGCTCCCCTGGGTCCTAAAGGAACATAGTGGCAGGGGTACTTTCCTCAAGCGATTCTACGTAGCCCCCTGAAATTTGGAAAGGTTGGGGGGTGTCAGGGAGATGAGTTAAGAAGCTCCAAAGGGGGTCCCCCTAGGGGGGGGAAGTGTTTCTATTGAAAATCAGAACTTTGGAAGACAAGCCGTGGGTGAGCATCTGACTTCTAGCAGCCTAGTAAAGTTTTCAAGGAGAGTGAGATATTTAAGGAGCAGATTTACCTATGCCACCGCCCAGGAGTTCTCTGGACCCATTATTTAATCCAGAGCATACTGCTGAAACTAATGTGTGCATTTTCCCACACTCTTCCTATATATCACATATTCAGTTATTTCCATGTGATTACTTCAACATAGTTTCTTCAGCACAGGTGCAGCCAAGGGAGGGAAGGATTAATATGTCAGCTAAAATTGACAGCTGGATGAGTAGTACCCTGACTTGACAGAATTCCTTGGAGGTCCTAGCTTTGTAAAACTGAATGCTTATAGAAAAACAGATTATTTTAAGCCAAGTTATGGGGCTGCAGTGTTACTTTGTGTTCTGACATCAGATCTGAACTGGAAAAAAATTGGTTATATGCAAGAACTTTACAAAATTGCTAGTTTTGACCAAGTGTTAAATTCCCCACATAAATATAAATTGTACCATTGTGATTTACTACAAACAGTGTGGGAAATGGGAAAGATTCAGAATATAGAAATAATTACAGTACTTTTTATTCACTGGCAAAAAGATCACTAAAATACCATATGTTTCTGCCTTAAATTTACATATGTTAATACTGGAGGAGCCACTGAGGCCTAAATAATGCCACAACATTGTAGGTGCTGGTGGAATTCCAGATCAGAGGGATCTTGTTTTTTCAGCATGCAAGTTAATCCATTTCATTTAGGGCTTTCAAGGTCTATCCACATCGTCTCTGACATATCCCAATTTATCTCTAACCTTGTTGTCTTTCTAAATTCTTTCAAATGTGATTGTATCCCATCCATAGCATTTGGTTTAATAGCAATAGTAGCAGCAGCAGCAACAACAACAACAACAACCCAAATGATATATCAGTTTTAGAAGTCTCCAAAAGGTAAATGTAAATAAAGATTAATCCTTCAAAGGCAGCAGGAAAAGTAGAAGAAAACAGAGTCCTGTGCATGACTCTCATACTGTATACTAAAGCTCTAAGGTAAATGTCATGGAAATATATTGTGCTTTGTATACTCTGTACATTATGAAATATTTGCTCCCTTTCCTGTTTTAGTCTTCAAACACAATTCCACAGTGGGCTATCTTACTATGTTGACTTTAACCAGGAAGTTCTCTTTGCATCCCTTGGAGAAACCAAGATCTGACATTGCTGTGATAGTACTTCCTGAATTACATTAATACTCATTACAACATCTGTCTCTACATGGATTTCAGTATCTTATCTTTCTGAAGTAAGGTCAACAGGAGTGAGGTGCTGACATGACAAATGAGGAAATATTTAATCCAGATGCTACACTGACAAAATTTGGCTATGTGTACATTCCATTCCCCCTTGAAATTAGAGATGGGACAAAGGGACTAAATTTGTTAAAAGGTGCATTTTTAGCTAACACTGAATTTTCATAATCCCTTAAGTGTGATTTGGAAAGTTGTCTAGTCTCATTTGTAACAGTTTAAGTGGTGAGACTTCCATCATATCTTAAAGGGGATTATTTTATAGTTTAATAAACTACAGCATTAGAACATTTTTCCTTCTCATCGTCCAAAATTACACATTCTTAATATCAGTGTTGTAAAACTTTCCCACATCTGGAGAACCTTTTTAAATGTTTCTCACACTTTCCTTGGATATTTGTAAGTCTTTTGCCATACCCCACCCCAATCACTGTTGGCAGAAAAATACAGTAGCTTATTTTGGATCCAATATAGGAAACCTTCAGTGATACAGTAGTTCTTACTAGCCTTTAGCTGTTCTTGGGAGCACAGTTGGGTAAACACTGGAAGACTTTCAGCTTGATCCACCAACCACTTGAATCTCCTCTGACAAGTAAACTGATCAGTCCCCTCTTGTTGCTGCTGTTGAGATATAAAAAGGAACATTCATCAGCAGCTACCATGGCATCTGGTGAAGGGCAAGGAAAACAAAGGTGGATGACTGAAACCTGCTTAGGAGGACTAAAGTCATGAAAAAAATAAACCTTCACTTCATGTCTGCAAAGAAGAGCATCAATGTTGGCAAATTTTTAAGTCCAAGTGTCACGTTTAAGCCTGAGTCTTTGGTACCAAGTCCTACGCCTCAGGTCTGAGTCCCTATTAAAAACAAGCTTTTCCCTCCAGAAACAAAAGGGAGAGGTCTTGGGTTCCAATTTATAAGTCGAATCCAAGTCCAGTCACTGGTGCAACTTAAGTCTGGCGTGAGACAATTCATATTCCTGAAGAAAACTGGCTTAAGAAGGACAACACATGTTTCCAGAAGCTCAGCTCATGTTGGTTTTAACCCAGTTTAAACTGATAACTGGGGGAAAGACAACAGGAGCTGAGCGGCATCCAGTTCAGAACACCTCATCCCCATAAAATGAGGTTGGAGAGGGTAGAGAACCACATAGTGACAACATAGGTATTAGCACTGGGAATAACAATGGGATGTGATAGTTTGTCTACTGGAATTAAAAGCTGTGTGTGGGTGGAGAACAAAGAAGCAGCTGTTCTTGGGGGACCCACTGCAGAGGTGCTTTTATGCAAATGCTCAAAGCCTCTGAGCAAAGATGGGAGAACTTGAATATTTGGTAGCTAGGAATAACATTTATATAATACAGTAATCCCCCACCTATCGTGGGGGTTAAGGAACTGACCTGACCTGAAATAATTGAAAATCTGTGATATGCGAATGCTGGGCTGGGTTGGGACTGGGGGACCCTCTCTGGGGCATCCTACACTCATCTGAGGCCTGGCACTGCTTTGAACAGGCCTTCAATGGGCTTTCCAGATGTGGTTTCTGGTGAGCCAGAAGTGACTTCTGGATTGCCGGCCTTTGGCAGGGCCGGGAAGCCTGTTGGAGGCCCGTTTGGGGCAGCACTATGGTCTGGGGTAAGTGCAGGAGGCTTCAAACAGGCCGAAGCAGCTTGCCCCAGGGGGCCTTGTGTTCCCGCGATATACTGGGACTGCAGTATATGAACTGCAAAATGGTGGGGGATGACTGTAGCCATAACAGAAACCAGAATGCAGAGAACCAGTGGGATATCACAATTCCAGACTATAAACTCTATAGAAGGGATAGAGAGGGGTGGGTTAGAGGTGGA
This sequence comes from Phrynocephalus versicolor, assembly GCA_023846285.1. Classification (NCBI taxonomy): domain Eukaryota; kingdom Metazoa; phylum Chordata; class Lepidosauria; order Squamata; family Agamidae; genus Phrynocephalus; species Phrynocephalus versicolor. Next base: position 29,750,955 of record JAHTLZ010000129.1, on the reverse strand, counting down.
TTGGCCATCTATGTCAAAGAAGGGGCTCTTTAGTCTGGAAAAAAGGCACCTGAGGGGGGATATGACTGAGACATTAAAAATAATGCATGGCATGAGTAAAGTGGATAGAGGGACACTCTTCTCCCTCTCACAAAATATCAGAACTAGGGGACATCCACTCAAATTGTTGCTTGGAGAGTGAGAACAGACAAAATAGGGTTTTTTTTTTACCCAGCATGTTGTTAGTCTGTGGAACTCCCTGCCACAGAATGTGGTGACGGCATCTGGCCTGGATGCCTTCAAAAGGGGGTTGGACAGATGCCTGGAGGAAAAGTCCATCACAGGTTACAAACCATGATGGAGATTGTAATCTCCAGGCTTAAAACCAGGGTACTTCAAGGGCCAGATGCAAGGGAGTGGTATCAGGAGACAGATATCTAGTCTCATGCACTCCCAGATGTGTTTGGCGAGGCCACTGTGAAATACAGGAAGCTGGACTAGATGGGCCTTTGGCCTGATCCAGCATGGCTCTTCTTATGTCCTTATGTTCTTATAACTTCAGGTCCATGTTGGACAAGGAATATAGAATGGTTAAGTCAAACAGATGGTTTAGGGATATGTCCAAAAGCAGAACAGAACATCTGGAATAAATTGAATGCATTACTCTAGTTCTGGATTCAGTCTAGGGAGTCTCATCTTTCTTTCTAGTACTGAGAGAATACTAGAGAAAAACAAGATGGGACGATCAGGTCACAAGAATCAATTTAAGATGCCAAACTCCATCTAGAATAAATCTATCTTTAGGATCACAATTGTCTGCAAATGCCCCATTCATCTCTTATAGAACCAGTACCTTCAACATGATCTTAGGAAGAACTTAGCAATGCCTCTCTTATCACTGCTTTCTTCACAGAATCATTGACAAGTATGAACTGTATGCAGAAGCAAAAACCCTGGAAAATCTGAATTCTTGCTTACCTGGTCATTGACTGCCAGTGCCTCTGGCCAGTTCTGCCTCCTGGTCAATGCCAGGTCAGTTCACAATAAGATCCCTGTTCTCCATGATGTCATCATGGATGAGCGAGCCGACCTGGCGTGTATTACTGAGACCTGGGTGGGTGAGGAAGGAGCCCTGCTCTGCCCCCTGGGTTTCAGGTCCAGTGGGTGGGCAGGTCAGAAGGTTGGGGGTGGGGTGGGGTGGCCATCGTTTGCAGGGAATCCCTTCATATTAGCAGATCTGCGGCATTGGTGTGTCCCGGGTTAGAATGCCTCCACCTATCGGTGGGTCAGCAAGATAGGTTTGGTATTGTGCTGGTGTACCATGCTCCCCGCAACCCAGCCCAATCCTTTCCAGAGATTACTGAATTCGTCTTGGGCTCGGCTGCCCTGTTGAGGTCCCCCCGCCTTCTGGTGGTTGGGGACTTAGAACATAAGAACATAAGAAGAGCCATGCTGGATCAGGCCAAAGGCCCATCTAGTCCAGCTTCCTGTATCTCACAGCGGCCCCACCAGATGTGTTTGGGAGCGCATGAGACTAGATATCTGTCTCCTGATACCACTCTCCTGCATCTGGCCCTTGAAGTACCCTGGTTTAAAGCCTGGAGACTACACATCTCCATCATGGTTTGTAACCTGTGATGGACCTTTCCTCCAGGAATCTGTCCAATCACCTTTTGAAGGCATCCAGGTCAGATGCCATCACCACATTGTGTGGCAGGAAATTCCATAGACTTACAACGCGCTGGGTGAAAAAATATTTTCTTTTGTCAGTTTTTACTCTCCCAGCCCTCAATTTGAGTGTATGTCCCCTAGTTCTGGTATTTTGGGAGAGGGAGAAGAGCTTCCCTCTATCCACTTTACTCATACCCTGCATTATTTTGTACGTCTCAATCATATCCCCCCTCAAGCGCCTTTTTTCCAGACTAAAGAGGCCCAAATGTTTTAGCCTTTCTTCATAAGGAAGGTGCCCCAGCCCAGTAATCATTTTAGTCGCCCTCTTCTGCTCCTTTTCCAGTTCCACTATGTCTTTCTTGAGATGCGGTGACCAGAATTGTACACAATACTCCAGGTGGGGCCTTACTATTGTTTTGTATAATGGCATTATAATGTTGGCTGTTTTATTTTCAATCCCCTTTTTGATAATCCCTAGCATGGAATTGGCCTTCTTCACCGCTGCCGCACATTGGGGAGACACCTTCATGGAGCTGTCCACCAACACACCAAGATCTCTTTCCTGATCCGTCACGGATAACTCAGAGTCCATGAGTTGATAGATGAAGTTTGGATTTTTTGCCCCAATATGCATTACTTTACATTTGGTTACATTAAAACACATTTGCCATTTCTCAGCCCACTCCCCCAGTTTGGAGAGATCCTTCTGGAGCTCTTCACAATCTTCTCTGGTTTTTACCACATGGAAAAGTTTTGTGTCATCTGCAAACTTGGCCACCTCACTGTTTATCCCTGTCTCCAGGTCATTTATGAACAGATTGAAAAGCACCGGTCCCAGGACCGAGCCCTGGGGCACACCGCTTTTCACTTCTCTCCATTGTGAAAATTTCCCATTGACACCTACTCTTTGTTTCCGGGATCTCAACCAGTTCTCAATCCATAAGAGGACCTGCCCTCTTATCCCCTGACTGTGCAATTTTCTCAGCAGCCTTTGGTGAGGGACTGTGTCAAAAGCCTTTTGAAAATCCAGATAGACTATATCAACCGGTTCACCCAAATCCACGTGCCTGTTGACCTTTTCAAAAAATTCTAAGAGGTTTGTCAGACAAGATTTACCCTTACAGAAGCCATGCTGATTTTCTCTCAGCAAGGTTTGTTCTTTCATGTGTTTTAAGATTTTCTCTTGGATGAGGCTTTCCACCATCTTCCCTGGGACAGATGTAAGGCTAACCGGCCTGTAGTTTCCTGGGTCCCCCCTCCTTCTTTTTTTAAAAATTGGTGTGACATCTGCTATCCTCCAGTCCTCCGACACTGTGGCCGTTTTAAGAGACAAGTTGCATATAACCGTTAAGAGATCTGCAATTTCATTTCTCAGTTCCCTAATAACCCTTGGGTGGATGCCATCTGGGCCCGGTGACTTGTTAATCCTCAATTTATCAATTAGTCCTAAAACCTCCTCTCTTTTAACCTGTATTTGATTTAATTCTTTAGTCAAGAGGGGCGGCTGAGGCAGCGGAATCCGCTCAAGGTCCTCTGTCGTGAAGACAGACGCAAAGAACTCATTCAATTTCTCTGCAATGTCCAAGTCTTCCTTAACCTCCCCTTTTCCTCCCTCACCATCCAGAGGGCCAACTGGTTCTCTGGCAGGTTTTCTACTTCTAACATATTTAACGTGCATACTGAGGCAGAACTTTCAGGAGCTGCTCTGGAATTCACGGAGTCCATGGCCTCCATGAACCTATCTCAGCATGTTGTTTGCCCCACCCATAGTGCAGGCCATACCCTGGACCTGGTCTTTTCCTCCATGCCGTCAGATTCCCTTCTGAGGGTCGTATCCCAATCTGTGTCATGGTCAGATCACCATCTGCTAAAATTTTCCCTGTCAATCACTGCCCCACCCCGTGGGGAGCATTGGCCCCTTGTTTCGGACCACCCCCGAAGGCTCCTGGACCCTGCCCGGTTCATGGATGCTTTCGGGGAGCTCACAGGCGGACTGGCTGATGATCTGGTTGAAGCCCTGGTGGAAAGGTGGTATGTGGGTGCCACCAGGGCAGTTGACCGGTTCGCCTCCAAGTGCTTCCTCTGATGTGGAGCATGCTCCTCTTCATGGTTCACGGCTGAGCTGCGGGTGATGAAACAAAAACGGTGCAAGCTTGAGTGCAGATGGAGGACAGATTGGACGGCAGTGAATAAGGCTGTGCTTAAGCAGCTGACTGGCCGTTATGTACACATGATCAGGGATGCTAGAACAGCTCATGCCTCCCTGAGAATTGGTGAGGCCTCGAACTGCCAGGCAGAGTTGTTCCAGGTGGTTCGAGACCTCTCCAATCCCAGTCAGCTCTGGCCTCCTCCTAGTGAGTTCACTAGTGAGCAATTTGCAGCCTATTTTAGATCTAAAATAAGGGACATCCGCTCCAATCTTGACTCTGGATGTACTAATCCCTCCTCCTTCATCCTGGGGGCCTTACCCCTCGGTTTCCTCATCTGGTGGAGTTTGGGCCTGTGTTACCTGTGGAGGCCTCCAGGGTTATGGCTTATTGCTGGCCGGCAGCCTCAGTTCTGGCTCACCTGCATTGGCTGCCTGTGGCTCTCCAGATAAGGTTCAAGTTCCTGGTTCTGGTTTTCAATGTCCTCCATGCCTTGGGCCCTGAATACCTGTCGGAGCATATCTCCCAAAGATCAGCTGAGGCCAGGCCCACTCGAATGTCGCAGGTGCACTCACTCAGGGTGCCCACTCCCAGGGAGGCACGGAGGTCGGCTATGCGCAACCACACCTTCTCTGTGGTGGGCCCCTCGCTATGGAACCACCTCCCGAGTGAGCTGTGCCTTGCACAGTCCCTGCCCGCCTTCAGAAAGGCTTTGAAGACCATGCTTTTCAGGGAGGCATATGGCGGCCTTTAATTTAATTTTTTTTCTTTTTCTTCTTCTGTCTCCTGCCCATTGATCCATCTTGCTAGGGTTTTCCCTATTTTTTTGTACTGTATTGTTATATTTTAACTTGTAAACTGCTCAGAGTTCCAGATTGGAAGATGGATGGTATAAAAATGAAGCAAATAAATAAATAAATATAGACGGGCAAGAATATTTCCTTTCCAGACTTAGCAGTGAATGTGTAAAGAAAATGCAGATGAAACACTCTCTTCTATTTGTCTTTATAATGCTGATTTCTATAATGCCTGACTAGGCCTCCAGTGAGCTTCTTCATTAGACCTTTCTGTAGAATTTCCAGGCTGTATTCACATAATCTTATGTGGGCTGTATTCACAGTTATCTTCCGTTTATAGTTGCCCTGTGTGTTTTCTCACCACTTCCTCTACCATTTCTTCCTAAAACATAACATCTATTACCAATAGAATAGCTGAGTTGCGTATTTTGATTAATTTTAGGAGCCATACATTTGCCAGTGCCCATGACCTGAATCATTCTCCTAGTGATTGTTGTGAAATCACCTGTAACACATAAAAACTGGCACCCTTGAAGGGTCTAAATAGAGTGATTGTTATTCAGGTTGAAAATTATCATTGGTGAAGAAGGATTTACTCAACCCCCCCACCCCCACCCCCCCAAAAAAGGTGCTGAACCTTAGAATGCTTCCCCTGTAGAACAGAAATCATTCCTCTTTGCTTCCTGTGATAGATGACTTTCCATTCATTTTTGCTCTTCGCTGGTGAAAACAGTGATCTGCTCGGGGATGGCCTCTGTATTCTGTGAATATGAGAATATATTTGTTTTTTCTGCAAACAAGGCAGGTGTACAAGCTGACAAGGGCACTGTCTGTGGGGAGGCCTTACTCACCTGAGTTGTTGATTCATACCTCCTCAATGGTCTCCCAAGGTATGTGATGCAGTCAACTTGCTGAAGTAGGTTAAGTCTGTTCAGTTGGTAAGAGAGCATTTGAGACCTAAGGTGAACAATCTTAGTTTCTAGAAAAAAGAAAACAGAAATGTAATTAATGATGTAACTTAGGGAGAGATGAGCACGAAATGAAGTTTTTTATTTTGTTTTTAATTTTTCATTTCGTTTCCTAACATGAAAAATGAAGTACTTTTTTGTTTTTTAAAAAACAAAATGAAACAAACTGGGAATTTTTGTTTCATTCATTTTCCGATAGATAGATAGATAGATAGATAGATAGATAGATAGATAGATAGATAGATAGATAGATAGATAGATAGATAGATAGACAGACAATCGTGCGCCAGCCGCCCCCTCCCTTGCACCAATCAGCAGGAGGAGGGGGCAGCCAGCAGGGTCCCGCACACCAGCTGATCAGTGCTTGCCCTGCACATCAGCTGATCGGCTCTTCGGGGACAGCCAGATGGTGCCGACTGGGCCATTTTTAAAGGGGTCCAGCCAATGACAGTTCAGCAGGATCCCTCAGGAAATGGTTGAGATGCCAGTTCAGGGTTCTTGCATTGGCTTCTCATGCTGGTGCCCAATTTGGGGGGGGGGTGTGTGGCCTTTAAAAACTTTTTTTTTTTTTGCCACCATTCCCAGCACCTATGGCGGCCATCAGTGCTTGTTTTGGTGGTAAAAAATGATTAAAAGCCCACGCTTCCCCCAACACCCCTAATGGGGGGGGGAATCGCCAGGCTTTTAAAACTTTTTTTCGCCACTGAACCAACTGCCATTGGCTATGGCCATCTCTTGCTTTGGTGGATAAAAACAGTTTAAAAACCCTACACTTCCCCCCAACACTCCCAATCAGTGGGGAGACACAAGCTTTTTAAAATATCTTGGGGCCACTAAGGTTGCCTCGGTGGCTCCACAACATTTTAAAAAAACCCACATCTTTTCCCCCGATTGAGCACATTGGGGAGGGGGGGGAATGAATAACAATAAAGCAAAAAATGAAATATTTTTTTAAAAAATGTTTCATACAAATGAACACCCCCCAAATGAAATGAAAAACAAAACAATGGAATTCTTCCATTTCATGCCCATCTCTAATCTTATATCCCACACCTCCATAGAGTTCAATGCAGTGCCTAAAGCTCCATTTGCTAAAGAACAAAGCAGTCCTTTGTGATTTATTACCATCTTTCACTGTCTTGGCCATTATGGTTTAATTCTACTTCAATTATAAAATTACTTGTGGTCAGATCCAAATGTCAAAACCTATCCAGCCTAGCTAGAACCAACTTACCCATGCTTAGAGTAGATCCATTAAAATCCACAGGAAATCAGTCAGCCACTAATCTAATGATAATCTTGTTTGTCTCAATTGCCTTTGATTAAGCATAGTTAAATCTGGATCCAGCCCATTGTTCTAATTCCCTTTTTTTCTGCACTGGTATTGACATGCAAAATCGTGTTGCATACTATCATTTTTTAAAAGCAATTGACAGACAGACAGACAGACAGACAGATATTAGTTGCAGAAAACTGAAATGCTAGACCTAAAGTGGATGTTTTAAATAAAATAATGAACTTAGAAAAAATAAAAAATATTACATTTCAAGCTACACTTGTACATGTATACATACATCATTACATGTCAGTGCTAGAGCACCATATTTGTGCCAGCTACTTTAAAAGCTCATTTAATTGAAATCAGTGATATAAAATGGGAAGTTCTCTCAGCAGGGGTTCCATATGGACAAATTCAGTGGTTATGAATATTTCAGCTAAGTATAAACTATCAACAGGATTGAATTAGAATGTTTCAGTGTTGACAGATGTTGAATTTTACCTCCGTCTGTGTTATTAAGCAGCGTATGTACTCAGAGAAACAAATATGCTTTCAAGTGAACGGGGTAGAATTATGATTTCTCTCACACTCCTGGAATGAAGACATAAGACATGGTAAATGGACTGGATTTATGGACTATGACTTCACTCTACGTGTAGCTTATGAAGTACAGTACTTAAAACATCTTTCTCATCCCTGAGGATGAGAAATAACTTGAAATAACTTGAAATAACTTGGTCTAAAGATGAAAGCAAGAAAATCACATATCCCAATACATGCTGTTTATGTCTGTGCCTCCAAGCACACCTCTCACTGAACATAGGCACAGAAGTGAATCTCACCACTGGTATTTATTGTTCATACTTTTCCAAGGTGGGCCAATAAGACCCTCTCAATACCATTATGCCTACTTTGGTCTCTTTCAGAGATGATAGTGGCATCAGGGCTTCCTGCTCGCAGTCTCTTCATGCCCCAAAGCTGCAGTGGGTTGGTTGGCTGGCTGATAAAGGCACAATGAAAGGTCATGTCACACATGCATAGTACCCAGGCTTTCATCAGCTGAATATTGAACACTTCTTGGAGCTGGGCAGTGTGTAGCCTGCATAATGAAACTGGAAACCACCTAGAAGATGCTTTACTGCTGTGGAGTGGTATGTGAACAGCACATTTTAAGATGGATTGGTTTACATCCCAATGGGTTTATTTGATCCATGGGAAATATATCATGTCTACAATGACAGACAATCTCTGTGTGTGGCATTCATCTGTAGTGTCAACTTCATGTAACAGTTGTTCCTGGAACCATCTGATAACATGCACGTGTGAACAGAACTAAAACAGATTGTGAGATGAGCAGATTCAACATATCTGAACACTTTGAACATGTATACCACTGTGCTTTAATGTGTGCAGATAGATGAATGGATGCAAACGGACGCAGCATTGATGATGTTACAGAGCTCTGCACTGTGTTCCCATAACAGCTAATATAATTGATAAGAGCACCATAGGTGACTGTCTTTTATTCATTTGATATCCAATATTTTGGCTCTTCTTCTTCTTTATTTTCTTTTAAAAACAGTTTAAGAATTCCTCAGCTTGCTATGAAGCCCGCACTTAATTTTAAACATTGCATGAACACATTCAGGTTTATAGTCTTTTCTTTTCTGCATTGATTCCCTGACCTAGCATTGGCTTTTATGCCCGGTTTCTGTGCGGATTATGTTTTCTCTTATGAAATCCATGAAGGATTTCTGCCTAGGGCTGGTCTCAGCCAGAAGAGTGACAAATATACTGTAAATGTTTCCTTGTGCAGAATTTGACACAGGAGCTGCATATGATCTTTGCCCCCATTGGAGAGCGTCTCGGGAGATACTGGCGTGCCTGGAAAATCAGGTTTGCGAACTCAAATTACCCCCTTTCCTAAAGACGTTCGGAATGCAAAACGATTCAGCGAGGAGATTATTTTGGTAATACGGTTCTTTAAATGAAAATTTAGCTGGATATGAAGGACCACCCGGAGACATGCAAGAAGGTGCAGCTAGCAAATCACTGACGTCAGGCCCGCTCCCTTAAGCCTTGGTTCTAGTAATAGTAAAAGTCGTCAGGTGACTGTGATAGATGAGGCAAGCTGTTAATAACTCCCTGGCTGGAGAGAAAGTGGAAACTGTGCAAGCTCCCCATAGACAAAAAAAGGCCTACTTCTTCTTGCTATCATGGTAAAACTGTGAATGGGCTCTCCTGCTTCAGAAAGCCAGTGAGAACTTAAGGTTTATATAACCCTCTACAATAACAGCATCCCTTTGCATAGAAAGAGAAGAATATTAAGAGGAAATCTTTTTGATACCCTCCAGGGAATTTTCTGGGGGAAGAACGTTGGCTTCCAAATGGGATGCCTCTTTTTTTTCCCTTGTGGCAGTGGGGTTCCCACAAGCATAGGCGCCTCAGTAGTCAGCTTTGTCAATTAAGCCCCTGTTCACCTTCTGCCTTCATAGAACCAGGTATATTGAATCCAATAAACAGCCACCAGCTGGATTTAAAAATAAATAAATAAATAAATAAAAGTAGAAAACAGCACAGGAGTGGGAGAGTTAAAATATTTTGTGCTACTTTGTCCTGTCAATCGAATCCCAGTATTTTTCTTTTTCCTTCCAGATTTCAGCATTTGTAATTCCAAACAATGCTGGTGCTGACTTCTTTGAATTGTGGATGTATGTCACAGATGCTAATAACATCTTGGGCTGTGAGAGCGGCAAAGGAAGAAGTACTAGCAGGATGAATAAAGACAAAGAAATTATAGCGCACATTAGTTGCAGAACTATAGAATACTTTGGCCACAAAATGGGAAGTGAAAAGAAGAGGTTGTACACACGCAGGGTTAAATCAGTGGGAAGCAAAGTGCAGAAAGGAGTCCTTCTTGGCTAAAATGAATTAAAATGAAATGAAATTTAAAATATCCCTGGAGTGAGTTTAGACACAGCATTGTGGTTTAGAGCTGCCACTAGAGATGGGCATGACTCAGAAAAATTGTTCGTTTTCATTTTCGTTTTCGGCTAGGGGTCCGTTTCGGCTCGTTTCCGTTTTCGTGAGCTAATTTCAAAATTTTTTGTTTTCGTTTCGTTACGTAACGAAAATGAAAAAACGAAAACAAAAACAAAAATTTTTTTGTTTCTTCCCATTTAGCTCCATTAGGTGCTTTTCCAGTAACGAAGAACGAAAATTGGCTCAAAATTAGTCGTTTCGTTTCCGTTTTCGTTCCAGTTCTGAGCCGTTTTTCGTTTTTCGTTTCGTTACGTAACGGAAACGAAAAACGAAAATGAAAACAAAAATACCGCTAAGTCGTGCCCATCTCTAGCTGCCACATTCAAAGTCAGAATTGCCACAGTACTTTCCAAGAGAAGAATGTGATGAAGAAGAATATCTGAATAAGCACCAAAGTGTGATTTAGATCTCTTGTTTTCAGACTTGGCATCCCCAGATTATTCTTGGGCAGCAACCTCCAGAAGCCTTCACCACTAACTGTGAAGGCAAGGACTTCTGGGAGTTACAACCCCAAGAACATATGGGATCCTCAAATTTGAGAACCATTGTTCTTAGATAAGCCATCCCTAAAATATTTGGCCATAAATATGTTATAAAAGAAATATAGGTCAAATCTGGATTGTATAAGTCCCATCATAAACCTCATAAGGTGGTGTGTGAATAATTGTTTACAGTCTGTGGAGTCCTTCAAATGTGCTAACCCCCCCCCCCCCGGGGACATACAGCTCCTGTTGAGAATGGCTGCTGGAGGTCATATCTGTATACTAAATTTGTCTATACACATATGATACATGAATATTTAATGGTACTGATGTCTGGTTATTTTAAGCGTGGTCATAATTTTATCCTAGCATTGCAGTTCTGTATAAAGTCATTTATAAAGGAAGATGCCTGTTTGTTCAATCTGTATTTAGAACACCTCATCTAGATGGACTCAATATAAACAACAGTAAAGTGGAAATTGCCAGGAAAAAATAGTAGAAATGTAAGATATGCAGATTACACTATATTACTGGCAAACCGCACCAATAACTTGAAATAAATCCTGAACACGTTGGAAGAAGAAAGTGCAAACGCAGGTCTGCAGCAGGACATTGTGTGTGTTATTACAGGACATTAAAAAGACAAAAATTATGAAAACAGAACAATTGATTGACTTTCATATTAACAAAGGAGAAATTGCATACCTTGATTCAATAATCAAACCAAATGGAGACTGCTGCCAAGAAATCAGAAGAAGGCTGGGACTTCTCAGGAGTCTGGGAGCTAGAGAAGATCATCAAGCATAAGGATATGTCACTGGAGACTGAGGCTAAGATCATCAGCATGACTGTGTTTTCATTTATTAGGTACCAATGTGAAAACAGGGCAGTTAAGAAAGCTGAAAGGACAAAATGATTCATTCAAAATACAGTGCTGCGGGAGAGGTTTGCCATAGACCACCAGAAACATAAACAAGTGGGCACAAGATCAAACAAGCCTGAACTCTCTCTAGAGCCAAACACAAATCAATTAGAGATGGGCACCAAATGAATTTTTAATTCATTTTCTAATTCACTATTCATTTTGTTAGCTAACGAAACGAATAACCATCCAACCGATCAAAGGAAAATGAAATGAAATGCAACAGAAATTTCTGTTTTGTTTTGTTTTTCAGTCTCCTCCATCTTCTACCTTGTCACCATCTCCTCTCCTGGAACTCTGGCAGCAGCTGGGGGCCAGGAGGGGGGGGGGAAGCCCCACATAAGGGACTTTTAAAAATATATTTTTTAAAATAAATAAAATAAAAAATAAAATAAAAAGTCCCTCCGGCCTGCAGGCCAGCTGGTCCGGACCATGAGACAGCAGGCCAGGAGGAAAACAACAATAAAAACTAAAAACTCAGGCACAGGGAAGCTACTGCCTCTAAAGGCTCTAGTGTGAACCCAGCACTCCAAAAAGCCCCCAGAGTCAGGGACTTTTAAACATTTTAAAAAAATTAAAAAAATTAAAAAATTAAAAATGCCCTTGCCGCCCAGGTAAGCTGGACCAGTTCGACTCAGTTCAGGTTCATACACATTTTTGTTTTAAAAATTCATTCAAACCGAACCGAACCGAACCGAACCGAGGGTGGCCCCGAAACAGAACACACCGAACCATCATTTTTTCTGTTTCATGCCCACCTCTAAAATCAATGAAACTGGATTGTTGTACTTTGGGTGCATAATGAGAAGACAAGGCTCACAGAAAAAGACAATAATGCTAGGAAAATTGAGGCAGCAGAAAAAAAGAGCAAGATCAACTATGAAGTGGATTGACTCTACAAAGGAAGCAACAGTCTGGTCTGGTGTTTGAAAGAGCTGAGCATGGCTGTTGGTGACTGAACATGTTTGAGCTCATTAATTTACAAGGTCATAAGACAGAAGCAAAATGATGGCAAATGACAAAGTTCTATTCAACTGTACAGGACTTATCTCTGAATAAACAGAGTAGACAATATTAATCTTCATGTTCAGAACTTCAACCTGAACACAATTTGGTCTCCCCATCTCCACCTTCACCTTCTATGAAATGCATAAAACTGGCATTGGTAAATACTGCGGTAGTACTTGGTTTACCAGACTATTTAAGTCTTCATGTAACAGGATCAGCTCCTGTAACAGTATGTCACAGAAGTAAGAAAGTATATTAAATTGGTTAAAAGCCCTCAATATTTAACATATCTTTCTTTCACAGTTACAGTGCTGAAGCAGATGAACAGCTTCAATATTCCAGCATCACAATTATCTGCCAAAGCTTATTTCCGCTCCACATTAAATAATTTTCCTTTTATAGTGCTGAAATATTAAAAATCGTATGATATGTTTATTTAAGGGGAAAGTAATTCTTCTCATTTTACTGGGTTTGGCTTTGGGCAGATTGCCTCACAGATCAAGGTTGTGTTGTGTGTTTAGCCAGGCATGTTGGTGTTGGCCAGAAATGTTCAGGGTCATTTTTCTCTTTCTTTGTTTTTCTTCCCTTGCCCTCTCAACCTGGGCTGCAATCATTCTTGTGCTTGTTTATGAAACAAACTTCGCTGGGTCAGTGAAAGCATGTAAGGGGCCTAAGACCCATCAAGAAGTTGTGTCACAATGTACATGTATGAGACTTTTCCAAGGAGAAAGGCAGGGTAAAAATACTCTAAAATAAATAAATAATTCCAGGCAAAAATCAAAGAAACAAAAGACAAAACCATGTGACACCTTGAAGACTATTATTAATGTAAGCTTTCATGGATCAGGTCCTCTTCTTCAGACATATAGTAGAAGAATGACATGTTCAATGTAATGTAGAATGGAATACTGTATAAGTTCCATACCAACTATTCATTGGCTGTAAGATATGATGGATTTTGCCTGGAATTCTTGCACAGACTAACACGGCTATCTCTTCCAAAACTTTGTATATGAGACTGTCATGTAATTCAAGACAATATCCAGGCAAGCTGGAGGAAGCCTGTTGGGAAGTGAGGTAAGTAAGCAAATGGCTTCTGAAAAATTAGTTTTTCAGCCAGAATCCTTCAGCCATCGTTGACTATCTTGGCCAAGGGTTTCTGGAAGTTACAGTCTTTAAATAGTAACTGTCCCAAGCTCTAGTCATGGGATGTGAGATTACTTTATACATGCAAAATATCTGCAAGCCTTTCCTTGCACACCTGGCATGAGTGTATTAAGTACCAACAGGTTGTATCCCACATTGTGTAACAGCTTATTTTGTTTCCTCTTAGACTAGTACAGTAGGACCCACACAACCCCTATCCGCAGGGGATCGGTTCCTGGCCACCCCGCGGATACTGAATTCTGCAGATAAGATTGAACACTCTTATCCGGGGAGACAATGGTGACAGAGGTGATGGGGTGATTAAGGCAAAGGCTTCTGCCTTCAGCACTCCCCAAACACTGGGCAGCACGAAGGACCACTGACCTGCCCAGCCAGAGTGGGTTAGTTCTGTGTGTGTGTGAAAGCCAAAGGGGGCCAGGCAAGGAGTATCTACAGCTGGCCTTAAAATGTATACATGTGAAAGCATGCAAAAGTGGCTTATTATCCTATTACTACTCTGCTGTCTATTGACTTCACAAATTCAACATTCTTCAGGGAGTCTGTCTTCCTCTCCTCCTGCAACCCACAATGAATCTCTCAGCCCTCATGACATTTGCAACAAAATGAAACAAGACCCACTCACCTGCCGGTTCATCCAAAGGGTGGGTGGATTTTACTCCTCCCGGTGAAGACAGAACAAGACTTGCAACAAGATAGCTGCAGACCCAGAGGGGAGGAGAAGTCCTGTAAAAAGCAGAACTCCTCCCAGGTATCAGTCTCTTGCTGCACTGAGCATTCCCCATCCACCCACCACATTCATTGGTACTAGTAAGAGTTTAACTGATCACTTGATGGAGCTGGATAGGAATTTTTGTCCTGTCCACATATTGGCTTAGGGTGGATGGATTTTTTTTGTCTATCCCATACTGGTACTGGGGGGGTGTTTATGTTTGGGTTATCTTGCATTGGTCACACTCGGTCATAGTGCAGAAATTCAATGCAGCTGGTGAATCAGGGGGGAAAGTATTCGATCCTAGCCCATCAAACCTCAGGTCGCTGTGGATTAGGAGATTACAGTGACAGGGAAAGGATACTATGGGAGACACACCCCAGGCCAAGTGTTGCCAGGATCTGGGCTTGAGGACCCAGGGATGTTAACGGCCTTGGAGGTGCTGTCTTATAGACTGCGCTAACGGGGGGTAGTGACTCACCCAATGCTGACTAGTTGTAGGGGTCCCGGGAGACCTTGGGGTTCCAATCATTAATCTGCACTACACCACTCCCCTCCTGAGTTTACGTTACTCAAGTTATTAGTTGAAATTAAATAAAGTGTGGCCCAAGTTAATCCCATTCTGGTGTCTCTTTATTTTGCTGTGGGGGGCAATATTAAAACCTCACACGTCTTGGGCCATTACAAAAGCTCAACAGCCCCAAATACAGGAAGAAATATCCCACACATACTAAAAGCAGTAAAGTACCACTGGAGTTGGGGTTAGACTGGCCTTACCTCCTGGCTTCCAAGACTCTTCCCATTTCAGTGATGCAATGCTTCTGCAAGGCTTTCGGGTCATTTTCTGGCAGAAGACAGTATACAATAAAACACCACCACCCCAAATTCTGCTGGGGCCGGAAAAAAAGCAGAATCCTTTTGAGTTTAGCAAAGTATTTGCAATATGGCTAGTGTAATTTTCTCCTTCTCAGCTATATTATTATTATGACACACACACACAGAGGCTTCTAATGTTTTAGGAGTCTACAATTCTCCACTTTTTCCCTTTTCTTCATACAAAATGCAACGATTCAGATAGTGCTATTTATAGTGTTCACTGCTGTCTTGAGAAGGAGGCTTAGAAAAACTATCCACTAATGAGCAACAGTTGCCATAGTTGCAGTAGTGCCTTAGCTTGGCCCCCTAGAAAGCATCGACCTGTTCATTTCAAAGCGACTTTTCTATCTCAATTATAAAAGGTCTAAAGTGAGATCTGAAAGAGAAACCAAGACACATCAAGCATATCTAGATCTCTATTGGTTTTTCCTTCTGGGCTTTTGTCACTTTGGTTATGGTCTAGCAAGAGTGAGGCATAGAAGGAGGGCAGGGTATATAAAAGAGTGAGTTCATGTGGAAGAGGTTGAGGTTGGCTTGAATGGTTCCCATAGTTTGGCAGGATTAAAAAAGAATGTGTGGCATTCTGGGACATGGTGAAAATAACATTGAAGGCATCCCCGTGTCTTCATTTGGATATTGGTACACACATCTGTATCTAAATGGGAGGGAGGGTTTATTTCTATTAGGAAGTGGCTACACTGTTGAATTAAACTGGGAGGTGGATTGAGTTTTTAGAAATTGATTTAACATTACATAATTTTTATGTGTCATGGAAAAACTGTTTGATCTGGTTGAAAGCTGTATGGTATATCGGGACTTTGAAGTTCTGGATCTACATATCAGGATCAGGAACTTAATTCTTCATCTCGAACATACCTTCTGTCTTTCTTGAAGTGGAGCTTGCTGGCCTCAAGACAGCCAATGCTGTCTGTTATATATATAGTGGTTCCTGTAGTGTTGTACATGTATTCTCTCCTCTCCCTCTCTCCCTCCCTCCCTCTCTCTCAGTCTCTCAAGAGAGAGAGAGAGAGAGAGAGAGAGAGAGAGAGAGAGAGAGAGAGAGAGAGAGAGAGAGGAGAGAATACATGTACAACATGTAGCACAAGTGAATAAGCACAAGTGATCACACATGCCAAAATAAGGCTTTTATTTTGGCATCTTATTTTTATTCTTATTTTTAAAATGTAAGAATTGATTTGAAATAAACAGTTCACCATGTGGGTGTTGTTCTAGCCTACTTCCTGGCAAAAGGTGTTCACCATGTAGGCGTATGCACTTAAGGTGTAGGTCATTTATTTATTTATTTATTTATTTATTTATTTATTTATTTATTTATTTATTTATATACCACCCATCTTCCCAAAGGAACTCTGGGCGGTTAACAGCAATCAGATATAACAATAAAAATTTCAAATATCGAATAACATCCAATAACAGATACATCTTGCAAAAAACATCTTGCAACAAAACAAAACAAATAAGAATACTCAGCAAGGTGGTGGAACAACAACAACAAAATGCTTTGGGTTCAGGCCATGTCGGGGGACTGAGACCGCCGTGGTTGCGCTGCAAGGTGATCTCCTCAGGGTAGGAGATTTTTAATTTTCTTTTAAGTGTACTAATAATAACCAGTGGTTATTAGAAGAATTTGCAGAAACATACCATGGTGTTAAATTCTCCTTTTAAGGATTTAAACCAACTTACAATGCCCATTTCCAGAAGTTTTTTTTATCCCTTCTCTTCCTTTTTCCATTCTTCTTTCCCCTACAAAGCACTGCATTGCAGCCACTGCATTTGACCAAATACTTGAAGGGGCAAGAGAGATGTTATACCCTTTTAAGACTTTTACTTCTGCTAGTTTGGGGCTCCTTCAAGGCTTCTGTTATTTTCCTCCACGATGGAGAAGTTGCTGTGTTAATCCATTTTTGAACAGTGCCAATTTATCCATTATCCTTATGCATTAATTAGCCACTTAGTCTAGCTGCTTACTTATTTCCCATCTTTCTTTATAAAGTACCCAGAGCATGAAAAACAGTACAGAATCCAAAGACAGTAACATCCAAATTCTGCATTCTCCAATAAATTAGAAAACACAGTAATATAGATAAACAAACAAAACAGTTGGAAGTGTCCTATAAGGCTACTGAGTCAAATCCCCTCCTCAAGGCAGGAAAATAAATCATAGGATATCTATCAGGTGGTTGTTTAGATTTTTCTTAAATGCCTCCAGTGTCGGAGCACTCACCACCAATCCAGATAACGGCTTCCATGGCTATACTGCTAGAAAAATTATCAACTTTTTCCAATAATACGCTCCATTTTCCTGGAGCATATTATTACATGTCCTGCATAGCGGGTTGATTGAGAACAGATCCTGTCCCTCCTCTGTATGGCAGCCTTTCAAATATTTGAAAAGTGCTATCATATCAACCCAGCTGCCTAGATGCCCTGACCACATTCAATCTTGCCTAATCTCAGAAGCTAAGCAGGGCTGGGCCTGACTAGTACTTGGATGGGTGACCAGCAGCGAATACCCGGTGTGTAGGTGCCTGGAGTAGGAACTGACAAGTCACTCCAGTATTCCTGCCAAGAAAACTCCATGGACATCGGGTCATGAAGAGTTGGTCACTACTGTAATGCCACAACAGCAGCAGCAGCAGCAGCAGCAGCAGCAACAACAACAGCAACAACAACAACAAATCAACATATCATTTCTCAAGACTAAACATGCCCAGGTCTTTCAATGTTTCCTCATAAGATTTGGTTTCCAGTCCCCTAATCCTCCGTGTTGCCTCCTCTGAATGTCTACCAATTTGTCAGCATCCTTCTTGAAGTCTGGTGTTGCGACCTGGACATTGTACTCAAGATGAGGCCAATGCTGAACAGAGGAGAACTAGTATATTGGGGGATTTGGAGACTATACTTCCACTGATTTGCTAAAATAGTATTTGACCTTTTTGTGGCCACATTGCACTGTTTGCTCATATTCAGCTTGTGATCTACAACGATTCCAAGAACCTTGATAAGGTTCCATATGATATTCTTGCTAAGAAGTTAGTAGATAGTGGGATAGATAGTGCTACTGTTAGGTGGATTTGTAATTGGTTGACTGATCACACCCAAAGGGTGACCATAAATGGCCTCTCTTCAGCTTGGAGAGACGTGACCAGTGGGGTGCCCCAGGGTTCTGTTCTGGGTCCAGTGCTGTTCAATATCTTTATTAATGACTTGGAGGAAGGAATAGAGAGTATGCTAATTAAATTTGCAGATGATACCAAATTGGGAGGGGTTGCTAATTTCCTAGAGGATAGGATGAAAATCCCAAAAGACCTTGACAGATTAGAGTGCTGGGCCAAAGCTAACGGAATGGATTTCAACAGAGGGAAATGTAGGGTGCTACATCTAGGTAAAAAGAAAGAATTGCACATATATAGGATGGGGGATACATGGCTGGAGATTAATACCTGTGAAAGGGATTTGGGAGTCTTGGTGGACCACAAATTGAACATGAGTCAGCAGTGTGATGCGGCAGCCAGGAAAGCCAATGCGATTCTTGGTTGCATCAACAGAAGCATAGTGTCTAGATCAAGGGAAGTAATAGTACCACTCTATTCTGCTCTGGTCAGACCCCACCTGGAGTACTGTGTCCAGTTCTGTGTGCCTCAATTTAAAAAGGATGTTGACAACCTCGAGTGGGTGCAGAAGAGAGTGACCAGGATGGTTGAGGGTCTGGAGGAAATGTCTTATGAGGAACGGCTTAGGGACCTGGGAGTAGAGATGGGCACAACTAGGGAAAATGACGTTTTCGAGTTGTCGTGTGTCAGAGGCGGCCCGTGTCGGCTCATTTCCGTTTTTCGCTAAACTTCGCAAAAAATAGTTGTTTCGTTTTTTTCCGTCTGTCGTTAAACTGGTTTGGAGGGTAGCGGGCTCCTGGAGGCACCTCTTTTTTTGGGGGGGTGCCTCCTATCCTCACCCACTAGGAAGGGAAAGCAGGCTCCTGGAAACCCCTCATGGCATGGGGGTCTCCTCTCCTCACCTGCTGCTGCAAAAGGGCATGCATAGCCATATGGATATGCATACCAGTTGCAGACTATGAGACCAGTGGACTGGCAGAAGCCAAAGCCATAGGGTGATGCCTAAGGCTCTCGCACCCGCTGTGTCTCACAAAGAAGGGAATCGTACTTGCGTAGTGCAATGCAAGTAGATCTGGCTTAGGGTTAAGACGGGTTAGCGCAAGGGCTAGGGTTAGGCTAGTTACTGGTGAGGTTAGGGTGGGGTAGTGGGGTGCACCTCTGGGTGCCTCTCTGACCCACTAAGGCAGGGGTCCTCAACCTAAGGCCCCGGGGCCGGATGCGGCCCCCCAAGGTCCTGAATCCGGCCCCTGGACCAATTGCAACCCCCCCACCTACCCCCTGTTTTGTGAGCAAGCCAGCCTCCGCAGCTGCTTTTGGACTGTAATCCGGCCCCCAGTGGTGTCTGGGTGGTGGTGGACCGGCCCTCTGTTTGAAAACTTTGAGGACCCCTGCACTAAGAGGACAGTGTACTGGGGCGTATGGGTAAGGAATCAAGGATTAGGGTTAGGGTTAGGGGGCTAGGGCAGGGTTTAGTGGGCTTTTTGGCACATCCCAGAAGTCTCAGTGGCCAAGTGGCCATGCGATTGGTGGGATGGCTCGAAAAATTTGCATGGTCCACTCCCACATGGCCACTTGGCCAGCCCATCATTGCGCAGGTGTAAAAAAAATTAAAAAAATAAAATCAATGGAGAGAGGACAGAGGAGACATTTTGTTGCAAGAAAAACCCACTGCTACTGTAAAAATTCTGGCAGTTTTAGCAATAGCATTAGCAATTTTCGCATGTTTCTGTGGTGCTTGTGTGTTTTTGGACCACGATTTCAAAAAAAAATATTGCGGTCGCCGCCCCATTTTGGATCCCCCGCCCGCACCACATGGCATGGCGACTCGAGTCCGGCTGCCCAGGACAGGACAGGAGGAGGGGGGGAGGCCGGGGACCCCCCTCCAGAAACCACCCCTGTGGTAGGTGCCCTCACTCAGGCAGGCATATTTCCGCCTGCTTTTTGGCCGGGAATCGGGGTTTTTTTTAACTTTTAAAAACCTTTTTTCTGTGCCGCTTGGCATCGCAGGATCGCCGCGATGCCAGGAACTACCACGACAAATCAGACCCAATTATTCTTTAGTCGGTTCGAGTTCAAGTTCTGGTGGAGTAATTCCCGTTTCCTTTTCCGTTCTGTAACGGAAACGAGGAACGGAAACGGAAACGGGAATTCCGCTAAGTCGTGCCCATCTCTATCTGGGAGTGTTTAGCCTTTCAAAAAGAAGGCTGAGGGGGGATATGATAGCTATGTTTAAATATCTGAAAGGATGTTATATTGAATAGGGAACAGGTTTGTTTTCCATGGCTTCAGAGACTAGGACTTGCAGCAATGGTTTCAAACAACAGGAAAAGAGAGTCCATTTGAATATTAGGAAGAACATGACAGTTAAAGCTGTTCAGCAGTGGAATATGCTGCCACAAAGGGTGGTGGAGTCTCCTTCCTTGGATGTTTTTAAGTGGAGGCCGGATGGTCATCTGTCAGAATATTGTGACGGGGTTCCTGCATGGCAGGGAGTTGGACTAGATGGCCCTTGAGGTCTCTTCCAACTCTATGATTCTATGATTCTATGATTCTATGATTCTATGATTCTATAGTATTGCTGTGTACTACTTGCACAAGGACCTATATTTTTAAAGGATACAATGACAATATTAGGGATGGCCACATTTCCATTGGAAGGGAGTTCTACCTCTGAGGTGCCACTCCTGACACCAACCTCCCTTGCATTAGTCACCCTCCCAAAGACTGTGTTCTTTGAGATTCCTAAATGATATTATTTTAGAAGGGCCCCTGGGAGACATTACCTAGTACACTCCAAATTCTTCGCTGATATTTCTGCAAGCATTTAGATTACTTATCTATGGATTAAAGTAAATGACAGTGCAATACATAGGGCAGAAGTGAAAACAACATGCTGAGAAGCCTAATCCACAAAATACCATGAGTAATGTATGCCATAGATAAACAGATTAAAGATGCTCACCTTTTCTTTTTCATCATGCTATGTATCCTGATAGGAAAACATAAATGAGAATACAAAAAGTAATGATATTTTTCTCCCTAGAATAGAAGGTAGGACACACACGTGCACGCGCACAATAATGGATAGTTTTTTTTTTCAAAAAATCCCCGTTCCCCCTAATTTGTTTGTTTTCTGTAAAATGTCAAATGGCAAAACTGCAGTTCAGACCACTTTGGGTGCCAGATGGCAATTTAATGTGGTATCATTTGCTTCATCGTTCCAGCACTTGTTTTCCAGTGCTCCCTGTGATTATGATGTTTCCATGGGCTTTTAAAGGACAATTGCCCTTCTGTTCCAAATCAGCTATGTTATCATTTTTGGTATGCCTGATGGTCTTTCCACTTGATGTTTGCTTTCTTGGTCTTAAAACTCTATTGTAATGGGGAGAATCCCAAAGTCGTTCTAAATTCTGTGTAGCATGGTAGATTAAGAGTTTGACATTCTATATTTTTCTGGAATACTGCAGCTTGTTTTTGTCAGGCATGGGAAAATTATGGCCTGAAGGCTTGGGCCTAAGCCATTTGCCACACACAAGACCTAATGTGTGTATGGTTCATCCTTAATTGATCCTGGTGACATAAGACAAGAAAAGCAAAATGTGTTCTGGAATTAAACATAAAAAAATGTTTTGCAAGGAAAGCATCACTGATATTCTTGATCCATAAAATTGTGTTCCTTTTTCCTATGGAACAAAAGCTTGTGTTTAGCAGGGACTTTGATTTAGGATGGTCATGTCCAAACTTTGGCCCTCTAGATGTTTTGGACCACAACTCCCAGAGTCCTTTGTCATTGGCAATTTAAGCCTAGAATTCTGGGAGTTGTAGTCCAAAACATCAAGGGGGTCAAAGTTTGGACATATCTGATTTAGGACTTGATACCAAAGACTCGGTCTTGGATAGGACTAGGGACTCGGATTCAAATGTTGCACTCAGAAACAAAGACTTTCCAACATCCCTGCCAGATTCAATGACAGTGTTTTTTTCAAAATAAGGAAGACATGAATCAGTAATGGTGGGGCACTTATGGATATGTGTATTTCAACATAAATAGTGTCCAAGACCTACTATGCTTACAGTAGACTTGGTCATGATTCAGGTTGCGATCAGACATCTGCAAATCCACTTGTCTGATCATAATGGAATGGGTTGCTTGAAGAGGAACAATCTCCCATAAAATGACCCAAACATCTGCTGGGGAATTGCTCCAGCCTGACTCCAAAAAGTAGAAGCATAAACTAGACTGCATTTCCCCATACATCACATGATTGCTTGGAAATACTCTAGATCACACAAGAAGTTCAAACTGCAATCTATTTCCCCACATGATCACACGTTCAATCCCCAACTTCTGACAGCTGAACCCTCAAGCCATCTAGCTGGGTGGCTCAATCTGATGGATTTGCTGCCTGTGAGATTTGAATTTCTGAAATCTCTAGCTCTGTAAATATGAGGCACTTGATGTTGTTGAATGTTGGCTGCTATCTGTCTTAAAATAAACCTAAGCACATTCTCATTCCATCCCCTTTGCCTTTATAGATGGGAGGCAGGCACCCCAATGTTTTGGCATATAACCCTCATAAGTCATAGCTAGCATGGCTAATGATCAAGACTGTGAGGAGTTTGGCCTGAAACATCAGGCGGACACTGAATTCCCCAGCCCTGTTCTACAGAGAGTTTGCCTCAATGGTTATATAATCTTCTTTCAACTCAGCTACTCTGTGATGCTATGAATCTATGAACATCTACAATTCGAATCATATTGGGCTAAACAATTTCTTCACTGTTCACTTTTTGCATTCAGAAGGTTTTTCTTTTTAAGATTCTCACATTGTGACCACGGTTACTAATGTACATTTACCATCAGTTTGGTGCATGTTCTCATTTTAGAGATGGCAAATATAAGACATTGGTATCTCAGAAGTTCCTTGGAAACTATGCTTGAACTAAACCTACATGTATTATGCCCCATCAATATATATGAAATTGTACTAAAACATAACTGGTGCCATAGGCCCTGACAACAAGGATAGCATATGTTCCTTTAAAAAAGAAGAAGAAAATGCCACCATAATGCCCTGATGAATTGGTGAGTGACAGAGTGCCCTGGTTCATTTATGTGTTGTTGACTTATTGAAACAACATTCTTATGTTGATTGATTGATTGATTGATTGATTGATTGATTGATTGATTGATTGATTGATTGATTCGTTCATTCATTATTTGTTATTTTAATCTTATTGTATATTGTATATGTGAGATGGGCACTTTCACTTGTTTCATTTGGAATGAAATGAATTTTTAAAAAAATAAAAATTCATTTTGTTCTTCATTTTGCTTCTTTATATATATATTTTTCCCTAGCGCCAACCAGCTGGCCTGCGGGCTGGTTGGCACTTTTTAAAAATTTATTTTTATCCCCCCCCCCCCCACTGAGTTGGTGAGTGATAAAGTGCCCTGGTTCATTTATGTGCTGTTGACTTATTGAAACAATATTCTTATGTTGATTCATTGATCACTGATTGATTGATTGATTGATTGATTGATTGATTCATTCATTCATTCATTCATTCATTCATGTATTCATTCATTCATTATTTTGTTATTTTTATCTTATTTTATATTGTATATTAGAGATGGGCACTTTCATTTGTTTCATTTGGAACAAAAAGGTGTTTTTTTAAATAAATATTTTGCTTCATTTTCCTTTGTCCCCTCTCCCCAGCGCTGACCAGCTAGCCATGGGGCTGGTCGTCACATTTTTAAAATTTATTTTTATTTCCCCCCAACTCCGACCAGCTGGCTTGCAGGCCAGTTGGTACTTTTTTATTGTTTTTATTCCCCCCCCATGCCGACCAGCTGGACTCCCCTTTAAAAAAAAAAAAAAAGCACTGATCAGCTGTAGCATGGGCAAATCGGCACTTTTTTTTGTTTTGCCTGCAGGGTTGGTTGGTGGCACCACATCAGATAGAAGACTCCGGATGGGGGAACGAAAAACAAAACGGAACGAAATGAAAATTTCCATTTTGCTATGTTTCTTTTTTCTTTGAGGGGGCACTTCGTTATTCATTTTGTTCCATAATGAAATGAATCATGGATAACAAAACAAATTAAAAATTCATTTCCTACCTATCTCTATTGTATATGTGTTATTTATGCCAAAATCACTATAAACTGCCCAAAGTGACATTCATGCCAGATGGGCGATATAGAAATATAATATTGAAATAAAAAAAAATACATAAATAAATACATTCCAAGACTTTTGGGGGGACTGATGGTCTTCCTTTATCATTCTTTTTGAGATAAACACATCATGGTTTTTATTTTTTAAAAAGGTTTTAATGTTCACTCAACAAGAAAAATGTGCATCGCTGTTCCTTCTCCTCTCTCCACTCCCCCATGCCTGCCCACTGAACAAAACCTTTTCTTCAGATCACTAGACACTTCCTTTTCCAGTCCATAAATATATTCACCAATCAGTATGTGCCTTTAGTTCTTCTTATCCCTTCAACATATGTCTTGACATTTGAAAAGTCTGTTTGGCAGGTGAAGAAATAAAGAGAGAAAGATCCTTTGTCAGTGTGCAGTGAGATTTTTGTTCCCTCCTCAGTCTGCCAGACAGCCCAGAAACTAAGCCATTCTTCAAGACTTGTTCACTGCTGGACAGTAGCTCTGTGACAATGGACAGCTCAGCAGCAGCTGAAATGATAGAAGAACCATCTGACTAAGATTTTTCTTTCCCCTGATAAATCAAGGCCTACAAGCTTTAGATCTGCAGGAGAGGCTGTGGCCAATTTCTCTTCTTTGCTTTCCCTTTATTTCATTATTTCTGACATGGCTGAGACGAAGCTTTGTTATGTGCCACAAGCCTGTGGCAGTGGACTGGAGAGATAAGAGTTTCCTAAGACAGAGAACACACAGGCTGAGAAAATGTGTGAAAAATTGAAATGACAAGGGTGTGTTGATAGCTTGCAGTTTCTGAGCCGTAGTGTCTAGGTTAAGAAAGGTAGCTTGTTGGAAATTGGAGTAAATGAAATATATACTGTCTGTGCTTTCAGATTTTTTTAAAAAAAAATGAATATTTACCCCTCCTTAGTTAGTTCTTCTTCTGTGGCCATAAATCAATTCACCTTAACAGCAGTGCTAGAGATGGTTTTTTCATTCCTCAACGGTACCTCCACCATTCCCAGAAAACAGACTAATCTTTGGCATGCCTCATTCGGGAAAGGACATCATAATAAAAATGATGGGCAGAATTAGGTTCTCTTCAGCCACTTGTGCCTGCTGCTCAAGTCATTAGAGTTTTCTGACTCTCAAAGAGGCATACAAAATGTCTTTCTATAAGTCCAATTTCTGGATTTCCACAACGTCACACAAGAGATCAGGCAGAACAGCACCAGGAAAACACACTGAAAGATTATGAACAATTATCTACTCATAAGATGATGTTGTTTGGTAATGAGCTCTGACTATGTAGAAGTGTGGACGGGTGGACGTTCTCCTGAAATGTCACACTATATCTGTGAAATAGCAGCCAGTTTCCAACACAACAGCTGGAAATGCCTATACTGAAATGAAAAGGAGGTAGCATCTTCTTGAATGGGTTCTTTATATTCCAACTGCAGAAGGCTCAAATCTCATAAACCTGCCGTACTTGCCCTGAAACTTCTCTTGCCTTTCCCAAGGCTAAGCAAGCAGCCTATGCAGCTACTTTGCAGGATGATTTCCTGTTGTTCTAGGCTTCCATACAGTTTGGTTTAACAGAATGGTTCATGGAGATCCATTAGCATAAACTTATCCTCAGACTATTAAAACTGTAGATGTCAGCTATTTTCTTTCAAGATGGAACTACAGTTCTTTGGAAAGCTAATTGCTGATGGTCCAGTGGATTAAGGTAACATAGGCTGCCTAGTACCACCATCTTAAAAACATGAAATTCGTTTTCAGAATTATAGGTTGACAGTTGCTCACATGTATCTTGGGGCTGACTTTAGGAAGGCCATGAAAACCTATCTCTCCAAACTGGCCTTTTGCACTCTTTTTTTGAGTACTATGATCATCTTAATTAATTGTTTATTGCCATTATAATGGTTTTAGCTTTTAATCCATTTTAAAAGGGTTTTGCTATATTTTTATTATGTTAACTCCTTTGAGTATAATTTAGGAAGGAATAGAATTATAATAAATTCATATAGAATTCTCTGATATCACTGGCTGTTACTGTCCTTGTTAGTATCATTCCTAATTGTTATACAACATTTATTTATTTTTACCCCACCTTGTCTCTCCACCAGTGATCTCACTTTTCTGTACAGATAAGGGATTCTGGGATCCAAACATCTTGAAAAAGTGTCTTTTTCTCTAATGATCTCTACTGATTTCTATTATGATCACTGGGTTTTGTTTGTTTGTTTGTTGACAGAAGTGTAATGGCTGGAAAACTTCCAGTACAAACTAATGGAAAAGGTTGAAGAAGTGATATGGGCCTCACTCTTGCATATATTCACAATTCAGTTCTAGAGATTAAAGAGTGCATTCCAATAAAAGACATTAGGAAATGGTATGAACAATATCACTGTCTCAGAGGGAAGGGAAACAAAGAAAACACTGATCATTTTCATCATTGATGGATCACAGTCCTTGCCTGGTGTGGGGGTGACTGACATAATCAGCAAGCACATTCTGATTCCTTGGTATGCCACACCAAGTCTGCACATTCAGGATGGAAGGAAAATATCTCACATATAATTCTACCTTGCTTCTCATCAAAACAGCCACATGAAGTTCATTTCAAGTTGGATAACTGACATTGCCTTTTCAGGGGATGCAAGAGCTGAAAATACAGAGATCTGGCAATCAAAGCATGAGACACACGGTTAAAACCTGTATTGCTTATGTAATACTAGTCAATGTCTTTTATAATTTTGATTGACTGTGCCTGGTATTTTTGAATAATAATTAATGATGTACCCTTAAGTAAATTTGTCATGCTATTGCTTTTATTTTATTTATTTATTTTTAGGTAGAAGATGCTCAAAGTGATTCACCATTACCTTATTCTGGGGGTGCCCTGGAACTGTGCAGCTTGTCCAACACAGGATGAATGAATGAATGAATGAATGAATGAATGTTTATTTACGGTTATTAACCAAATTGTAGTACAATTAAAATATAAATGAAACAGTATAAAATAATACAATAAAACAGTATAAAATATATTACTAGAAAATACAGAGCTTGTAAAAACGACAATTTATGGGTAAAACACTAAATATAATTAGGAGAGCTCAAATCTCTATCAGTTATACATCTATGTTTGATCATAGCAGTGTAACAGAATCTGGCAACACAATTTGTGATCTGAGGGGACCTGTCTGAAAGGAGTAGCTTAGCGTAGTACAGTGGTACCTCGTACAACGTAAGGTTTGTATAACGAAAAATCCGTACAACGGAAAAAATCCGCCGCCCCCCCCGTAGCCACCTCCGGCCTCCCCGGCTCTGGCAAGAGGCGAGCGGGGGGAATTCCCGGCGCTGCACAGTGGAATCTCTCTCTCTCTCTCTCTCTCTCTCTCTCTCTCTCTCTCTCTCTCTCTCTCTCTCTCTCTCATGTGTGTGTGTGTGTGTGTCTTGGACTGTAACTCCCAACAGCCCCCGGGTCAGCACAGCTGGAATTGAAGGCTTCTGGGAGTTGCAGTCACAGAAGCCTCCCCCCCGTCGCCTAAGGTGAGCCACCACCGGCCAGGAGGCCGGGTCGCTGAGCCGCCGAGGGGGGAGGCGGACGAACCCCCCCTCCCCCAAGGGAATCAGGCCCGTCCCCTGCTCGATCTAAGAAGGGGCAGCGCAGGGATCAGAGCGCTTGCCTTCTTTCCTTTTTTTTAAAAAAAAAACCCTTCGGGACGCGATGGGGTGGTGGGGGAGTTCGGCCCCCCGGCAGAAGAGACTCACCGCCTTCCTGGTGCTGCTGCAGGTGCCTCTGCCCATGTGCAGAGTGGAGCGCGGCTGCCTGCCTGCCGGTCGGGTTGAGGTGCGGGGAGAAGCCCCCTTGCCTGGTGGGGGGCCAGCGGGACTCGCCTGCGCGGGCGAAGCGGAAGGCGTGCAGGAAGGCGAGGCAGTTGGCGAGGCCGGCGCCGAGCGCAAAGCCGCCTTGGAAAGGGCAGCGGCAGAAGAAGAGAGAGAAAGAGAGCTTGGCGCATGCCCTGGGCCCCGCTGGAGAGCGAGCGGCCGGGCGATCCGGGGCTGGTGTGCGCCCTCCTGCCCTGCCATGGGGAGCCCTGGCGGGGCAGGCGGCACCGTGAGCCGGCCGCCTTCGAGCTCTTCTTCCGCCGCTGCCCTTTCCAAGGCGGCTTCGCGCTCGGCACCGGCCTCGCCGACTGCCTCGCCTTCCTGCGCGCCTTCCGCTTCGCCCGCGCAGGCGAGTCCCGCTGGCCCCCCACCGGGCAAGGAGCAAGGGGGCTTCTCCCCGCACCCCAACCTGAACGGCAGGCAGGCAGCCGCGCTCCACTCTGCACATGGGCAGAGGCACCTGCAGCAGCACCAGGAAGGCGGTGAGTCTCTTCTGCCAGGGGGCCGAACTCCCCCACCACCCCATCGCGTCCCGAAGGGTTTTTTTTTTAAAAAAAAGGAAAGAAGGCAAGCGCTCTGATCCCTGCGCTGCCCCTTCTTAGATCGAGCAGGGGACGGGCCTGATTCCCTTGGGGGAGGGGAGGTTCGTCCGCCTCCCCCCTCGGTGGCTCAGCGACCCGGCCTCCTGGCCGGTGGTGGCTCACCTTGGAAGGAGGGAGGGGAGAGGAGGGGCGGCAGACACGGAGGGGGGTGAGCCGGGGAGGGGCACCCTTACCTGGAACCTGCACGGGTCTGCTGCCCGCCGCCCCCCGTTGCCCAGAAAAACCCCCATAGGAATGCATTGAAACGGATTAAATCCAGTTTCAATGCATTCCTATGGGAAATTACAATTTGTACAACGTAAAACTTGTATAACGTAATTTGATTCAGAACGAATTAATTACGTTATACAAGGTACCACTGTAGTTGGTAGTTCTCCCAGGATGTTTGCAAATAATAGGATGTATAAGCTCCTTGCGTAGTTCTTGATAAAAGGAGCAGCATAAAAGAACATGGGTCACAGACTCAATTTGGCTATTATTGCAAGGACATAGCCTCTCTGGGTAAGGGATATTTTGAAATTTCCCATCCAAAAGTTTGGAAGGGAGCACATTCAGTCTGGCTAAGGAGAAGGCCCGGATTATTTTTATAGACATAGAGCTAGAGAGGTAAGAAGACATCTTGAATGCATTGTATGTGACTATGCTATTGGTGCCCATTTGGCTCAGGTGTTCCTGGAAATCTATATCCCATATCCTACGCTTGACGGTCGCTTTGGCATTGATGTAGCCCATCGCTATAAGGGTGTTAATAGAGAGACCTATCCGTTGCGTTTCTTTGACTACAAAAGATTTCCAATCTGACTGGAAGGTGTCTAGGAGGGTCAGGGGAGCCAGACTGACAGGAAGAAACATAAGTTTGAGCCAGTAATTAAACATGTGGGCTTTTACCCGTGCTCTAATGGAAACTAATCCAGTCTCCAGGCGTAGGGCTGTGTTAGGGGTGCAAGGAGGCACACCGAGGACTGATCTCAAAAATTTGGTCTGAACAGATTCAAAGGAATGTATATTTGCATATGCAAATATTGGGGAGCCATACAGCAACTGTGAGATCACCTTTCCCTTGAAGACTTGTACTGCTGAGGGAACATGTCGTCCACCATTAGAAAAAAAGAATCTGTTTAAAGCTGTGGTACTTTTCTGAGCATTTGATAATGAGTATACACAATATACAGACCCTATTTTACTATTTTGATGATTTAATATGCCATTCAAGGGAACAAGAGCCATTTGAGGGGCAAGTAGAGGACAACTCACCTGATTCTGCCTAGGATTAAATTGTTCTAATTCAACTGAGAAGTCAATGGATCCTTGCTGAAACAACAAAGTTGCATTGGCAAATGAGTAGGACTGATTGGATTCCAGATGGTCCTGGTGCACATGTGTTTGTTGTTCATAAAGATTTTCAAAGATCTAAGTGCATGAATCAGCCAAAGCTTTCATGGGTCACCTTCACGCAGAAAGCATGCTAATGCAGCACTCTATTGAAAGTCTACTTTGTACCACAAGGCAGTTTCCCACTGGTTACAACTGACCAGCAAATGATGTTATAAAAGTTCAATAATATCTGCTTGCAACACAAAGTCACCTGAGTTGTAATATGCAAATATATTTCAAAGCAAATACCTTTGCCCCTGAAAAATGGCCATCTGCTTGCAGTTTTAAATTTAGAGTAATACAAGTTTTGCACCTGCATGGTATACAGTTCTCATACCAGGGGCAATCAAAAAGGCATCTGCTGGGTTGGCTCTTGATACCTGTCTATTCATTGCTGAAATTGACTTAGATGTTTGAAGTGAACATGCAATTCACAGAATACTAGGACTCCTCACTGATGTATACCAAGGACAAGTCCTGTAAAGAAGAGGCTAGGAAATCTCATGGCATAATGCATGTGTGATAGTACACAAGGCACCACAGGACTCTTTTTCTCTTTTAAAAAAGATCCCAACATGTCTTGGAAGTCAGTTCTGGACACTAGTGCTCCTGGAAATCTCACCATTCAAGAAAGTGTGGCTCTGTTCAAATGCTTTTACCCAACCAGACTTCCGCTACGCTGCAGCGCGGACTCACCCCAGGCTCGTTGCTTGTCGGTGGGGTCTTCCTGGCTGGTTGTGGTGTCCTCGCTTGAGTTCGAGAAGAAGACAAGCGAGGTGGTGGGGGACTGGAGGTACCCCCCCCACACACACTGGCTATGATAAAAGAACTGTCATGATTAGGAAGAAGAGGAAGCAGTGCGTGATGGTACAATTCCCCAAAGGCGCAGCAAGAACACAAAAACAGAGAAATGGTGATTTAATTTTACTGTAAATTTTCACAACCGATCATCCCCCCTCTATCTCCTGTGCTTCCAGATTTTGCTCAGATCGAGTCACCTAATTGTGGGCTGAAATAAGTACAATCCCCCATTTATATGTGGAATCAAGTGAGATGTTAAGGCATGTTGAAGACAAAGGGTCTTAACAACAGAAATGTGCATCACTTTTCTCTGGTTTTGTTCAACAAACAGTACCCCATTCAGGACTATACTATAGTCAAGGGCAGAGAGTAGCTGGCAAAAGGAGGCACTTCCACTGAAAACGCTGGGTAAGGTGCTTCCCATCCTGGTCTGTGAGCCACCCTTGCCTACAGTGCCACACCAATCTCTCTGATTTTTCCAGAAAGCAGAAAGGTCTCGGTTGTTTCCCAGTATTTGCTGACTTTTCAGAACTATGTTTCTTGATTACTGATTGTACAGGTAATTGGTTTTCTGATTATGTCAAAGCTTTTTCAAAGACACTATTTCTGTTTTAAAGGCTTTGTGCTCGGTTTGCTTTTAGACACATTATTAGATGGTTTGTGGGGTTTTGTTTTGCTTGGCTTGATTTAAATAGAAGGGTGGGTCAAAAAAGCCATCAATAAATATTTAAATCACAATCCCTATTGGCTCAGCCACTCACTGTCATCCTTTGCCGTGTTCTGTTGCAGGATGGTTCATTCCATGATACAACCTCATCTCTACTTAGGATTGTTTTCCATTTCTTGATGTCCTGTTGTGCCAGAAATCTGTATGACATTGCCTTTCCTGTCCTCTTCTTGCCCTTGATCCCTCACGTGTTCTCTGCTTGCTTTCCTACTAGCCAGGGATTTAAATGTACGACAAGTCGGACTGATCCCTTGGGAAAATTTCAGTCCACTGCTTTATGGGATTGGATTAGACCAGGCAGAGTCCTTGTGACATTTTGTAAATTGGGGTGAGGGAGGAAGAAGGCAAACTGAGGAATTTCTACCCAACATTTGACTTTCCTTTCTTTTTCTGATCGTGCTCATAAAACAAACCAAAAACACAAAAACAACAGGTCCATAATGGAAATACAAAGTAGAAAATTCAACAGCACAAGTGTTTCCTAGCCACTTGAAGGCAAAGAGAAAAGATGAGCCTTTAAATGTAAGTGTTCATTATTAAAAACCACTGGGAGCTTTTGGAAGGAGACAAACACTTCTTACTTAATGGCCTTTGGGGAGCCAACATATTCATAATAAGAGGATATAAATCTCTTTTCCGGTTCCTTTATGTGATTCATTGGTCCATCAGCTCTTCTGCTGTGCCTATCTTCTTCCATCCATCACTAGAAATTCACAAGTAAATTTGTCCAGGGTCTTTAATTGATTTGGAATCCAGCCTATTTTAAAATTAAATGATAAGGGAATTCTTATTTTCCCCTTCTTTCACACAACTTAAATAAAAATTCAGTTCTCAAAGGTTGGGTCTCTGCCTCTTTCTTTTTTAAATTGTGACCAGACAAATTATCCATTATGTCCCCTTGAGCAATTCATTAATTCCTAATGGCTGCAGTGACATCTGCTGATGACAGCAAAGCCGATCACTGTTTTTGTTGCTGGTAAATTCAGTGAGAAAAAATTGTCCATTGCCAGCATTTTCATACTCTTTGCAGGGCTTTCTCCAATTGACTTAACAGAGCAAGGATTTTTTAAAAAAGTGTCACAAATATAATCTGTATGATACTAACGCCTGAACCCAGTATTTTATCACTAACAAAGTACAAGTGTTGGAAAAGCAGGTGGTGGGCAGTGGTTAGAGATGGGCACGACTTAGCTGTATTTTTGTTTTCG
The DNA here is from genome assembly GCA_023846285.1 of Phrynocephalus versicolor. NCBI lineage: Eukaryota > Metazoa > Chordata > Lepidosauria > Squamata > Agamidae > Phrynocephalus > Phrynocephalus versicolor. The sequence continues at coordinate 29,717,999 of JAHTLZ010000129.1, read as the reverse complement.
TTTTCATTACATAACGAAACGAAAACGAAAAACGGTTCAAAAATGGACTGAAAACGGAAACGAAACGACTAATTTTGAGCCAATTTTCGTTTTTTGTTACTGGAAAAACACATAATGGAGCTAAATGGGGAGAAACGAAAAATTTTTCGTTTTCGTTTTCGTTTTTTCATTTTCGTTACGTAACGAAACGAAAACGAAAATTTTTGAAATTAGCTCACGAAAACGGAAACGAAACGAAACGGACCCTAGCCGAAAACGAAAACAAAAATGAAAAAAAATTTCTGAGTCCTGCCCATCTCTAGTAGTGGTATAGAATCAGTGCATTCACAAGGAACTGTGATATATTCTGCCTACCATGACATACTGCTGGGACCATCAGAAGCAATTTTCTTTACATCAATGCCCTTTTAAATCCAAAGTTTCGTGACTCCCAGCACCCATGTTAAAGCCTATTTGCTTTGCCAGAGTAGTGTCAGTAAGCCCTTGACTGCCATCCTGAGATCATTTGTATTTGGTATTAATGGGACTACTCAGGTGATTTGATGTCCGAGGCCTCAATTTTAGCTGCCAAATTAATTAAGGGACAGGTTGCCTGAATGTTTAAAGATATGCACCATGTGCACCATGTCTGACTTTGTGTGCGATTTACGTACCCAATTTTCTGGTCCTCTACCAAACTTCTAAAAAATCTTGAAACAAAATGGAATGGAAAATCCTTTCTAAAACAGCAGCTGATCCTCTTACAACAGCCTTGAACAAAATTTATTTCTCCAGATATCTTACTAATAGCTTGCTTGCTTCTGTCCCTCCTTCCCTATTTATTTATTTATTTATTTATTTATTTATTTATTTATTTATTTATTTATTTATTTATT
>JAHTLZ010000129.1:29679771-29692899 GCA_023846285.1 Phrynocephalus versicolor | reverse complement strand
ACACACACACACACACACACACACACACACACACACACACACACACATTCTCGCCTGACCTTAACTTTCCCCCGACAAATATCCTTCCTCCATAAGTTTCACACTGATTTTGGGAAAGGTTCTGCATAGTTTCATTTCCCTCAAACCTATTGCCATCCTGTTCTCACCAAGTACTGTATGCTTGTAGACTACAAAAAATTCATGTCCATTTTTTTCGTTGTGTCATTACAGTTGTGACCAACTCTTTGTGACCCCATGTCCAACAGTTTTCTTGGCAGGAATACTGGAGTGGTTTGCCAGTTCCTACTCCAGTTTTTTGTTGTTATCTGCCATCAAATTGTCTTCAACATATTCAACAACAGGGCTGTGAGGTATTTAAAGAGAAATTTTATTAATTCCCAGGAATTTCCACAGCCAAGCACTCACTGTTGCTAGGACTCTCCTCACTACACCACACTGACTGTCATGGGATATATGGGGTTTAATGAATGTAATATACATGAATTTAAATATGTGTATCCATGAATTCAATTACATATATATTTACATTCATATAAATTTGAATATTTACTTTGAATTGAGTGGGAGCTGGATTTCAGCCTGTAGGTGGAATACCTTCGTTGATTTATTGCACTGTTAAATACAACTTGCATTCTGCATCAGACAACTATAATGTTCCTGTGCTATGGAACTATCTCCCAAGTGAGTTGCGCCTTGCACAGTCCCTGTCAGCCTTCAAAAAAGCTTTAAAGACCTTGCTTTTTCGGGAGGCGTTTGGTGACTGTTAAGTTATTTTTAAAACCTATTCTGCTTGTCCTGCCATCTTGCCTTTTCATTATTGATTTTTATGTTTATATTGATTATACTGATTTTATTGATTTTACTGTGATGCCTTATACAATTTTGTTTACTGTCTGTTTTCTATTGTTGTAAACAGCCCGGAGTTCCTTTTGGAAGACGGGCGGTATATAAGCTCCTAAATAAATAAACAAATATATAAATAAAATGTATCCTTGTATACTGAAAAATGCATGAATAGGGAAGTCCCATATTGGTGTGGCTTGTCCAAACTACTGTTCTTGGTTGCACATTCTTTACCCTACTGTATGGAGTAATCTTATTCAACACATCTGTGCTTTGATCGAGGCGAGGGAGCAGACCTCTCTAAGGAGGCAGGCTACTCAACATCTGAGGTAAAACAGACAAAAACAAAAACACATTTTCTGTGGCAAGGCTGTTGTAGTCATATGGGGACATGCTAACCAGCACATCATTGGTCCTTAATTTAAAAGTTCTGCACTTTCTGGAATTAGCTGTCATGGGGATGAGTTAGCAACCAAGAGACAAAACAACAACTATTGATCTGTGGATCAGAACCAAGACAGTGCCAAAAACTGTAAAAGTGGGGAGACAGAGACATGATCCCTCACTGTTGAGTGAAGTGGGGAAAATAGTTATGCCAAAGAGGTAGAGGAGTGAGGAAACCATGAGGCAAACATCTTTGTCTTTATACCATTTTGTAGACATTTAGTACAGCCTCAGCTGGAGAATGATGCTGCCATGTCCAGTTGGCTCCAAATTAGAGATGGGCACGAAACAAGCAATTTTTCATTTTCATTTTCATTTTTCATTTCGTTATGTAACGAAACGAAAAATGACTTTTGTCTCCAAAAAGAAACAAAACGAACCGAAACACCAGAAATTTTGTCGTGCGTTTAGTTTTCATTCCGGCAAATGCATTGAACTGTAATGAATGCTAACAAAACAGCAATTTTTCGTTTTTGTTTTTGTTTTTTCATTTTGTTACATAACAAAACGAAAACGATTTTTTTGCAAAAAAATCACGAAAAACAAAAATGAACCGAAACGGACCCCCTAAACAACAAACGACAAACGAAACACCATTTTTTTTGAGTCATGCCCATCTCTACTCCAAATATGTAACAGTAGAATTGTGTGGTGTGACAACACCTGCTTAGGAGAGGGCAGGGCTGAGTTCAAGTTTCAGTGGATTAACCAAGTTTGCTGGGTGACTGTGGGCTCTGGTACTCAGGCCTACTTTCTTTACCATCAAGTCAGAGAGTTGTTGTACAGAAACAATGAAGATGAAATATTTATGTATATCTCCCCACCTCCAAAAAAAAAAAAATCCTTGGAGAAAGGGCAGGATGAAAATGCAAAATTAAAAAAATTAAAAAATAAAAATAAAAAATACAGTAGCTGTATGGACTGAACTATTTATACCCAAGTCTTTCTAACAGCATTTGAAAGAGAAAGCTGGGATAATATGCAAACCTAATTAGAACAGAACTTGTTCTGATAGACTTCCAGTGCATTTTGTCCATATCAAGTGTGCACTAAATAGTAGCCTCTAGATGTTCTTCCTCTTATTCTCAATGAAATAAATGTTTCATGTGAGAGAAGGGACGTCTTTGAACATTTAAACTATCTGTGCCATCTCTGAACGGCTGGATTAATTGCTGATTTATGTTCAGCATAGATCCTTTCCTGCACTGGGTTTGGTAAAGACAATCTTGAACATTATTAATTGAAAAATCATCCTAAACAGCAATATATAGCTTTTTTATGGGTATGTGTCTTAGTATGCATGCATCCCGTTCTGGAGGTTATTTGCACATGGAGTTCTAAATATCACATTAATTCATAAAAAAATCATTAAAGTTATTAGGGACTCCTTTTTATTTAATCAGATAAAAGCTAATTTTTTTCCTAAATGGAACCAACAAGGTCTTTAAATACAATTATATTTAAGCCATAATAGAAGTGCCGAGCTGTTTTACGAGACAATAATTTGGCTCCCGGGTGGATAAACTATAAGGCTGATGGCTGCTTAGAGTATTTCAATAATGGTACCAGATTATTGGCTTGTAAAACAGCTCGGTGCTCCTCTTATTGCTGCTGTGCTACCAGCTTTTAAGAATTTGCTTTCATAGAAATGAATGAAATGCCAGCAAGTATGACGCACAAACACTGAATCATACATAAAAGGCACTATAAGGGAGCCAAAGTGGCCCACAGAGGATTTGTCCAGATGTTTTCATCAACAGAGTGTTAGTTTCTAAAGCGAGGAAGTCAACTGGATTTTTCTACTGATCTTCTCCTTCTTAGAACTGCTGAGCTGGAAGGCATCACTGAGTCCAGACCTTGTCAAGGAGGCACAGTGGGGAATCAGACTTTCATCCTCTAGGCCAAATACCTAAACCACTAAACTAAACACCTGAACCTGGAGTTCATCTTGATGTTCCTTAATCCAATTATTCTTAAGCATGGTGCTATCTCCTTTCCAGCATTTGTACTGATGGATATGAGATGATATTTACTATAAATCTGCTAAAACTACTGAATCTTAAAATATGATTGACATCTTTTCCTGCCCACTTCCAGACTGTTTCTGGACTAGGTCTAGAAACAAAATACATATGAACGGCTTAATATTTAACAGGGGAAAATTAGAGTTCCTTTTCAGTGGAATAGTTAGGTATAGGTATATGGATACAAAGTTGTCTGATATAGATAGAAACTGCTCAAGGTGAGCACTTCAGGAAGAGCAGGTTAAACAATGGCAGAAGCCCTTTTGTGTAGAGAGCAGACCTGTTGTAGATCTTTGGAGAGATCCACATGAATGTTGAGTTCTGTTCCAATAGGAAGATAGGAAGATGCTGACAGAGGACCAAAAAGTTAAGTGAAGTCTTACTAGAATGGCCAACTCCACTCCACTGTCATGCTGGCTGGACTATTAAAGGTTCCCATCTGATTTTTCTGTCTCAATCTTCTTCAAGGAGATGGATGTTTAGCTGGGTGTCCTTCTTGTGCCTCAGAAGATAATGGCAAACCAGTACTTACTTCACAGAGTGGAAGGAGATGACATCAGAGACCAATTGTTCTTCTCTTGAAAGAACAATCTGAGTCTTGTCTTTATTGACTGTAATCTGGAAGTGTTTAGGGCTCAATGACTTGATAATCTGCTCCTCTCAATAGCAAAAATCATATTACCCCTTTCCCAAGAATCCATGAAACCAGGTTGCCAGTTCATTTTGGATGGAAAACTGGTCTCCAGGGTCTTTCATTACAATTTCAAATAAGATTACTATATTTTCATATTATTTAGTATTTCATCCAGACAATTATCAAGTGTTTTACTCTAGAAATGTCAAACTCAAAATAAATAGAATGGCTCAAATAGTGAGGGAAGATTTAACAGAGGTAGCTAGGGGCTATATTGCCAAGTGTGAGTGAATAATATCCAACACACTTCTGGGAAAACCTATCAGCTGATACATCTTTCAAGTCTATGCTTCAACTACAGATGCTGAAGAAGATGAAAGCTTCCTTGACACAGCAGGGGGATGACAGAGCAAGCACTGACTTTACCGCTCACCCTTTCAGCCCCCTGCTGTGTCCTTAGAAGCCAGGATCCCCCAACACAGCAGGGGGCTGAGTGAATGAACTATGAAGTCAGTGTTCACCCTGTCAGTCCCCTGCTGCTGTACCCTTCTCAGCCAGGCAAGGGACGGGCGGGTTCTGTACATCCACTTGACCCTTGCCTGGCTAAGAAGCACACAGTGGAGCACGGTTTTGAACTCCACACCACAGCAGCGAGGGTGCTCCCATGGCGCAGAATTCAAAATCATGCTCCGCTGTGCCCTTCTCAGCCAGGCAAGGGTTGAGTGGGTGCACCACCTGCCCCTACCTCGCCTGGATGAGAAGGGCGCAGTGGAGCAGGGTTTTGAATATCCCACAGTGCCAAGATTTAATTTAAACAACAGTTTTGATGAATTTAAAATCCACATTAAAACAGAATTGCATTACTAAACTCAATTGACCTTGAATCAGAACCGTGGCTTCAAACTAGTTATATTATTGGGAAGTAGGGATGGGTGCAAGCCCAGAGGGTGTTCAGAACCCTCCAACACACAAGCAGCCAATCACTTACCTTGTTCTCCACCCACACGGAGCTGAGCTCCAACAAGGAAGCAGGCTCCAACACCATCTTTGCTCCTCTGTGGTGCTGGCCAATCAGACAGGGAGGCAGGATGATGCTTGTACCTGCAAAGCTCCTGATTGGCCAGTACCATGGAGGAGCAAAGATGATGTCAGAGCCTGTTTCCTTGTTGGAGCTCAGCTCCGCATGGGCGCAGAACAAGGTAAATGATGTGCATGTGTGTCAGAAGTTTATGAACACTACCTGGGCTCACGCTGGTGATTGCCCATCCCTATTGGGAAGTATGCCAAAAGAACCTACCTCTCTATTACTTTCTTTAAAGCAAAACCAAATTTGCTCCTTCCACAATAGCTGTGAACTTTCATTGACCTGTAATTCTCCCTAGCCCATGTGATATATTGAATTGCCGCCTAGCAAGCCTGTTACATGCCTTCTCATTTTAAATGTAAATCACAGTTTTTCCAAGTTAAATGGCTATTTGTGGATCAATATTTCATCCCCTGAAGCCTAGATTCTTTCCAAATAAAGAAGCATCACTTTTTAAGGTATGGAAGATTGGTCTTTTCAATTTATATAAGCTCTACTTCCCCCTTGATTTGCATGGATCTGAATTCACAGTTTTGGTTGTACATGGATTTTTGTTCAATAAATAAATATTCAATAAATACTCTTATTTTTGGCCACCCAGAAGCAGGGTCCTGTATTCAACATCGATGGGTATACTTATCCCCAAACACAAGATTTTTAATTCAGTCTCTAGATCAGGAGGTCATAAGGATTGTTAAGGTTCATTGCACATAGTATTGCATGTAAAAGATTTTCAATGCTATTGTGGGGGAAAAAACCCTGATAGAGGTAACTGTTTTCCCTCCCTGCCCCCCCTGCCTTTGTGTGGTGGTGGTGGTGGCGGCGGCGGCGGTGTGTGTGTGTGTGTGTGTGTGTGTGTGTGTGTGCGCGCGCGCGTGTGCGTGCATGCGTGCCTGTCTGTCTGTCTGTCTGTCTATCTATCTGTCTCTTTCTCTGTCTCTGTCTCTGTCTCTGTCTCTGTCTCTGTCTCTGTCTCTCTCTCTCTCTCTCTCTCTCTCTCTCTCTCTCTCTCTCTGTGTGTGTGTGTGTGTGTGTGTGTGTGTGTGTGTGTGTGAATCTACTGGTTATGGTTGTAGTTATGCTTTTGGGATCGCAAGAGTTATATGCAGATTCTGAACTATATGGGAGTCTGGTGCCCCTAACCCCAGCATTGCTTAAGAAAGAAGTGTAATTTAAACCTGGGGAGGTCTATTTCTAGGGGAAGACAGTTTTACTTTTTTTAAAAAAGTATATAACTTGCAGAGACTTTGCCCAGACTTCTTGGCACAGGGGGCAAGAACAGACTGTCTATTACGCCAATGCCAAAGTTGGTGCTGATCCAAAGCCCAGCTTGAAAGTTATAATTATTTTGTTTGGGCTGCCCTGCTTTTTTGAGCTGTCTTATAGAATGCTGATTTGCTCTGCTGCACAATGACATAGGTAGCAATATTTAGCTCTACTTTGTACAGCATGTTTTGAACTTTGAATCAGCCCTAATGTCAATGCTGGCATGATGTCAGCATGGAGTTATTCTATTAAATTTGGCATTTGCTCTTTTCATTCCCTCTGTTACTGTTAAAAAAATGAGGTAGAAATGTCGGAAGCTCTCATGGATTTGTACCTTCCCTGTAATAAAACCTTAGAGAATCAGGTTTGTTTGCTCATGTCTGTTTCATGGAGGTCAAATCCAGGGAATAGAGGTCATGCTTCACCTGCCATGAAATTAACAGAGCCCACATTATGGCTACTGGGACTCAATTAAAAGATACGTTATTTAGAAGACTTGGTCTAATTGATGCATGTCAACAGCATGACCTACATCTTCAGAGTCTAAGCAATGTTTAATTTTTAGCTCACATTTTTCTCAGCTGTGTGGTTTAGTGTTAATCTGTGCTATATAATTATCATCCTTTTTTACTTCATCATAGATGATGCATTGTGTCAGAAGCACTGTACACAAGAGAATTGTTTTATTACTGATGAAGGTATTTTGACCTCATTAGCTGAGCAAAGAGGAATGCATTTGAACCAGGGACCCCAAGGTATAACAAAGTCTATTTTCAGTGCAAAATGACCTACTCTTAAAAAAAAAAAGACAGGAATCTATAGGTTGAATGAAACAAGATTATTTAGATCTACAGGGCCAGGAATAAGTATGGGAATAGGTGAGGACCCAGTGGGTTTGCACAGCATGTTTGGGAAGATAAAAATACATAGGTAGAAAAATGTCTGCTTGTTTTCATGCATTTACATTTGTAATAAAAAAATCTTTAGATTTTTTTTTAAAAGTAGATACCCAGCTTTTAAAAGTACACATTAGACTACTTATGACTAAAAGGGATTTGTAGTTTTGGATAATGTGTTATTATGTAATAAGGTCTAGCTCGAGGAAGGAACAACTGTGGAGTAATGCCACAGCCTGACATGTTGTATAGTTACTTATCAGTAAACCTAACCCGTGAAATTTCCAAAAATGCCTAAGGAAATGTTCTGTCAAAGACCAGAAATGATAGATAGGCCTCCTAATGGCTATCGATTTTCAATGGAAAAAAATTAGACATCTAAATATCATCTTCCACATGGCAAGCATATGCCTTAGGAACTTAGCACCCCAATGATAAATACATTTACTTGAATGTAAGGTCCATTAGTTTCACTGGCAGAGAGACAACAAGTAATAGGAAAGAGCAAAAAACACAGCACAAAACAAAACAAAACCCACTCCCTTTTGAAGGAGCTGTGAAAAGGAAAATCCTTGTAAACAAACAAAAAAACCCAAAATGGAGAGCCCTTGAATGCATCTGGTCACTCTTAAGAATCAAAATTGCCCTTCATAGCTCTTCCAGGTATTTTCATCTTGTTTGTGCCACCATTAATTCCATTGGAGCTTCAAAGTAAGCATTCTCTTTTTATGCTTTAGACTTCTATGTGATCTAACCATTGTCACCTATTTCATGTTTTATTTAAAAAGACGGTAAAAGAATGCTAGGAGACACAGGCTAACAGTTCATCAACCCTGTTTCTGGCCAGAGTCCCTTCTAAACCACACAGAGCAGAGATTCTTAATTTTTCACCAACTGGACTCAAGAGGATACAAAAGGTTTCTACCTGGAACCTTGAATCAAGGGGTCATAAAGTCTTACAACAGGTAACGGAAGGTAGGGACACCTCTTCAGCTGCCCCATGGTGCAGGCACAAAACCAATGTCAGAATAGGGATCATTCTGCTCAAATGTATTCTTGTTCATAGCTTTCAGCTAAATACTGATAATCAATGCAGTCATTTCCTCTCCCGCTTCCCTACATCTGTATCTGAGAGCAAATATTTTTGTGTCCTTATCTTCATAAACTTTCTCCTTCTTCTTCTTCTTCTTCTTCTTCTTCTTCTTCTTCTTCTTCTTCTTCTTCTTCTTCTTCTTCTTCTTCTTCTTCTTCTTCTTCTTCTTCTTCTCCTCCTCCTCCTCCTCCTCCTCCTCCTCCTCCTCCTCCTCCTCCTCCACCACCACTACCACCACCTTTTGATAGCTGCTTTTCTGATTTACCACTTAAACTGTTCAATTCTCCTGATAATTCTACCTACCCAGAACAGAGATTATAAAAGAGATTTTGTTGTTCTTGGAATCTTGCTGCTTTTAGAAAGGCCAGGCATCTCTTCAAACAGCTGGCGGTAGCTTAAACTTTTGGTTTTTCACACGGGGGCATTGATTTTAATGGGTTGATTTTTTATGATGATCTGTTACATTCTTCAGTTTGTTTTCTAATGTATTTTTAAACTGTCTTTAGTCACATTTGTAAGTCACATAGTGTCCTCTTCCTTTGTGGAGAGCTGCAATAAGAATAAAATAAGGAAATAAAATTTAAAAAGCATCCTAAAACGTGCTTCATTATGGGTATCCCTCTCAGGTCTGCTTGTTGTAGGTCACTTTATTCAGTCACAAGGAAAGAAAATGAATACAATGGATTCTGTTCAGTGGGAGAACTCATCCAACTGGCCCTCAGCATTATCAGTCTCCACTAGAATGGGAACAATATGTAGAGACATACAGAAACAGACAGAGATCCCAAAGGGGAAAGACAGGCACACACACACAGTCAATTCAGTCACAACCTTGTGTTTTAATACATGCAGCAATTGGATAGAATGAAATGTAAGGAAAAAAGACCCCTAGAAAAAGCCTGTCTTGCTAAGGTATTGTACTGGAGGGTTATATAGGTCACTGGGAGCGCATGTGCTTTGAATGCAGCAAGTCCAAGTTCAACCTCCGGCATATTCAGTTCAAAAAGACCCTCGGATAGCAGGGCAATGAAAGAACTGACCCTCTGAGACTGTGCTGAGCCGATGGCAATGGATGATCTGGCTTAGTGGCTTGACACAACTCCATTTACTCCATGGGATCACAAGGTGGGCTGCTCCAAAAAGGTCTGCCATGAGAAGTTTGATGCTTAGAGATTCCCAGAGAGAAGGACAGCAAAAGAAGGAGGTATTGGGGGGGGGGGAGGGGAGAGAAATGTTCATGAGAGTGTTTTAGCATTGTGGTGGATATCCCATTTAGGAGGCATGTCCGGGCCTGTCATGTCTTTCATGGTACAGTCATCTATTTGGCAGCTGGCAGCCCTTCAGTCAGCTTCTCAGCTTCCAATTAAAGCCCAGGAAGAGGTGGCATAAGGTGAAATTTTCCATAGGTCTTTTTCATGGGCAGCCAAAGAGACTGTGGAGGGATGATAAGATACAAGGAAGGAAGGAAGGAAGGAAGGAAGGCGGAGTACCCTCAGCCACCTTTGCAGTGTTGCAGGAAGCTCAAAAATATAACCAAAATAATCCCAAATGTTCCTAGGAATGAGGCACAAAAATAGGAGCAGACAATGGGGTTTATTTGTTTGTAATAGAACATTTGGGGGGGGGGGAAGCATATTATTTTGCTTATATACCGCCCCATACCACTTCAAGTAGTCTCTGGGTGGTTTACAGTATGCAGGCTACACATTGCCCCCCCCCCCCCGCAGCAAACTGGGTACTCATTTTACCAGGCTGGAAGGCTGAGTCACCCATGAGCCAGCTACCTGGGATTGGACCCCAGGTTGTAAACAGAGTTTTTTTAGCTGCAGCAGATACAGGCATTTAACCACTGAGGCTCAGTAATTATGGGGTAATTACAGTATGGAGGTTCACCAGCTTTATCCTTTTCCTGAAGCAAAACATCACACTGTTTCCCCTCATACCTCCTCCTGGGATTTCAGGGAAGAGCTGTAGTAAAAGAGTATGCAGTACACAAATTCTGCCAACAAATACCCCTCAAAAGTGCAATATCTGGCAGGTTCAAACAAAGGTGCAGATAAAAGAGGTTGGCATCCCATTTTGTAAAAACAGAATGCACAAACAGAAGCATGGACCGGCCCAGTTTGTGGATTTTTCAATTCATAGTTCACTTTGTGCCATCTCTAATCATGATAACTTTTTAATACCTAGCACACAGCTTCATCTCCTTCCTCCTTCCCCTTGCTTAAAAGTTAAGTGGATGAGACCTGATTCAGTTGAGATCCTTCCATGTTGGCAAAAGGAGTTAAAGAGCCTTATGCCACAACTGCTAAAAATTGTTTGTAAATTCAGGAAAAACCATCTTCCAAAATTGTGCCCCCATAAGCAGCTGTATTTTAGAAAAAATCCGGTCATGTCCCCTTAAGTGCATCCCAGCAGGTCTTCCAGCAACTACCTCTGGGGGTGCTGGTTTTTGGAGCCAACTTTGATGCATCTTTTAAGGCGATGCAAAATTAAGTGGGACTCCAAAATGACTTTGTTTTTTCCCTTTTCTCCTGGCGTGCTTACCTCCTGTGGGTTGTTGGTTGTTGTTTTTTTTTTAATGTGGTTTCAGTTTATTGATATGCTGGCAAGCCCATGTCATATTTGCTGGCCTGTATTTTACTGACATAACTGAAAATTTCCCTATTACTGAAAATTTACTGAAAATTTCCCTATTAAACACCATGATGTAAGAACAATTATAATTGCACACGTTACCACAGAGTTTACAGTGACACAAGGAACGTATGTCAGCATAGAAACTTTTAAAAAATAGCTTGCAACAGGAAAGCAGGGAAACATCACAGAAACTGGTGTTTGAATGCACATCACGGTGGTGGGGACAAAACTTAGGTGGAAAATACAGCACGGTCTGTGAGGAAACAGAAACCACCATTCTGAACGATGTGATGGTTCTTAGGAGCTGGTTCTTCCGGCTGTGGGATAAGGTTAAAAGTTTGCCTACTACCACCTCTGTGGTTCTGTTCTAAAGTTGTGTTGTGTGCTGAAATTTTCATGGAGGGGAGATGCCGAGTTTTGTTTGTTTAAAAGGAAGATACCTCCTTCTGCCCCCTCATTCTAATGCAGGAATCTCAATCTTCACTGAAATTAACCAAGTTATAATCCTATTTTATGACAGACTTTCCATGTTTGGAAAAGAAGAGATATAATAGTTGCTTGAAATCTGGCCTCAAAATAGGTCCAAGTCATTCAAAGATTGATTAATGAAGAATAGAACATCTTGATTATATGATTATACAGAAAAATCTTTACATTGTAGGAATATCTATCTATCTATCTATCTATCTATCTATCTATCTATCTATCTATCCGTCTTCCCGTGTGTCTATTTAAGTGACTATATTAATAATGTTTGGACCTATCTATCTGAAAATAGCTTTCTTTTCATGTAAATTATTCCTCATATCCCATTCATTCCTCCACTACCCCGCTGTCTCCCCTCACAACCACATATTGTCAAAATTACTTTAACCCATATTCTGTGATGCTAGATGAAAACTAAGAGAAACTTACTAAGGTCTCTTAAATAGTGTGTTTAAATTTAAACATTTTGCAAAATTTAAACAGTAAATACAGCTTCTCATGTGACATAAATTGGATTATGCTTCATTTGCTGCAATAACAAAAGTGTTTTATTTTACTTGAAAGAGTCATAGTGACTCACTCTCTCGTTAAAACATATACAAAGGCTGCACACAGTATGTTGGTTAACAAAGGCGACAACTTTATTGGTTACAGCAGCAGTCCCTGGTCTAACGTTGAGGAATTGGATCCATTGTATCATGAGGCCCTTTGGCCTCCATGATACTATCATCTGCTTCAGCAACTGCTGAAGATTCCACCGGGAGCACCAAACGTTGGAAGAACATCCAGGCCTACACCACTATGTGTCTGTCTTCACCTGAGGGTAGGACTGGGCCTACAAGCTCCCACTGCCTGGGCTCAACCTTGCCTCCACCCCTAGTCTCCTCGTTCAGCAGGATTCATTACCAACCTGGGCATTCAAGGTTCCTGCTTGTCACCCTTCACACCACGTGGATCCAACAACAATGCCCCAAACCACCAACAAAGTCATGAGAAGAACAAAGGTTTTGCTTCCTTTCCTCTTTATAAATGAAGCATGATGTATAGTTTTAAAATACTTCATCACCAAATAATCCTATACACTAACACAACACCAAAATTAGGGAGGGTGGGGAAGGAATACACATACTGAGCCAAGCAATGCTTTTTATGCCAGGTGAGTGGACCAGATTGGAAGCTTCATTCCTGTGTAGACATGGGCACGACTTAGCAGAATTCCCGTTACCGTTTCCATTCCTTGTTTCCGTTAAGGAACGGAAACGGTAACGGGAAATACTCCGCCAGAACTCGAACTCGAACTGACTAAAGAATAATTGGGTCTGATTTGTCATTGTCGTTCCTGGCATCGCGACGATCCCGCGATGCCAAGCGGCACAGAAAAAAAGTTTTTAAAAGTTGAAAAAAAAACCGATCCCCGGGCAAAAAGCAGGCGAAAATATGCCTGCCTGAGTGAGTGCACCTAGAGCAGTGGTTTCTGGGGGGGGGTCCCCGGCCTCCCCCCTCTCCTCCTGTCCCTCCTGGGCTGCGCTGGGGGCGGGCATCCTCGTCGTCCCGCCAAAGTCGCCGGCTCACCGGCTCGCCACCATTCAAGCGGCACAGAAAAAAAAGTTTTTTAAAGTAAAAAAAACCCCGATTCCCGGCCCAAAAAGCAGGCGAAAATATGCCTGCCTGAGAGTGCACCTACAAGAGGGGTGGTT